>NW_020769346.1:5533220-5773012 GCF_900518735.1 Pseudonaja textilis | reverse complement strand
CCTTCCTTCCTTCCTTCCTTCCTTCCTTCCTTCCTTCCTTCCTTCCTCCTTCCTTCCTTCCTTCCTTCCTTCCTTCCTTCCTTCCTTCCTTCCTTCCTTCTTTCCTTGCCTTCCTGCCTTTACACTTGAGTCCCATATTTTCCCACTTAGCTAGAAAGTAAAAGCTATAGATACAGTATGGAACTAACTACTAATTTATATTTAGTTTATGCCCAAATTTTCAAAATAATTTTATGAGAGGAAAAAGGCTTGGAAATAATTAGAGCACAAGTATGTTTGGATTTGATAAGCATAATGCAGAAATTAAATACTTTATTTCTTCCCTATTTAAGGTAATTGCTGCAACAGAATTTGAGCAGAATCGATTATTTAGGTTTTAGAACTATAAGGAGTACTACCTAAATAAAATGAAGCATTTTTATATTCAAATAATTAATTTGATATATCCTACTGAAATAATTTAATACCTAGTATGTTTTAAGATATAATTAGTTGGAAGTATATTCCACTGGAACGTTATAATTTACTCTATAGTAACTGGTTATGTTATTAGGTATGCAATGTTAAGTTGAAGTAGGTGGTTGTTTAAAGTTGGATATGCTCAACAATTTTCAAAAACTTCACCTCCAGTAGATATGCTACTGTAGGAATTATAATTTGGATAAAGAACCAGTAAAAGAATTACTTTAGTCATTAGGAAGATTACTTCTTCAATCCAAACCAAGTCCATGTTCTGTCTGTTTGCATCTTATCCATATTAGCAAACTCATGTTTAGAACTCTTTTTCATACTGCCATCTCCACAAAGTTTTATCCCACATGCAGAACTGTGGTTCCTGAAACTATTTCTTTCTTAACCCTAAATAGCTTCTTTTTGTTCTTCTGTTCCATCTTAATCCATGAGATTTAAATGAATGAACAACTCAACAACAACTCAACAACTCAACATTAAAATAATTTTCTTTCTTTAAATGGGAAGTGGATATAAAGGATCTAGGAAGAATAATAATATAATTTGGTATTATTTGGAATAATGATGGCTAATAAAATGAGAACAAGATAGGAGTCTTCTTGAAATGAACTTTACTTTCAATTTTGTTTAAACAATTCAATTTCTTTGTTTTGAATTCTTATCTTATCCCTATGCATGATTGTATCATCATAAAATTCTTACCTTTGTTTGCTCTTTGCCAAGTGCCTTTGGTAGCAAATTAAGACAGAAAATGGAGAGAATGTTATACTATTGCATTTTAATTAGTATAAGTAGAATTTGCAGTGTGGTCTACATGGGGCTGCCCCGGAAAGCATCCAGAAGCTCCAGTTGGTGAAAAATGCAGTGATCCACATGGTTTTGTAAAGACCTTGGTGTGCACATATATCTCTCCTGTGGGAACCTCATTGGTTGACAATTTGCTTCCGAGTGAAATTCAAGGTGCTGGTTGTCACATTTAAGCCCTTCATGATTTGGAACCAGGTTATCTGAATAACTGTCTCTTGCTGGCTACATCTACCTAACTCATTAGAGTTGGGAGGCAAGGAATGTTGAGCATCCCATACCCTAAAGAGATATATCTGGCGGAACCCAGAAGAAGGGCCTTCTCCATGTTCGTTCCCTCTCTCTGGAACATTGTGGCCCCAGAGATTTGACTGGCCACAATTCTAACACTCTTTCAGAAGGCCCTGAAGATGTGGTTCTGTCAGCAGGCAGTATGCTTCAGAAAAGAAACAGCTATAGAAACAGCAAAACAAGTGCAATGAACAAGTGAGGTTTTCATAAATTATATGCTCCATATCTATCCTATGCCTTTTGGGGATATAAACTGTTGATTTGTGGTAGTAGATGAAATGTTCTCATGTATTTTGTGTTTTTCTAAATGCTAGTTGCAAGTGCATTATCAAAGCCTCTTTTGTGTGTGCACTGAAATTGTATGGGTGTACCAACTTTATAATAGACCAACTTTAATTGGTCTATTATAGTTACCATCTGGTATTTTTTGAAATATTTCTTCCAGCAGATGTCACTCCCTTTAGGTGTTATAAATCTTACCTGCCTCAGCATAATGGACAATGGCCAAGGGTTATGAGAAGAATAGTTCAAACATCTGAAATGTATTGTGCCATCTTTTACTGAATAGCTTTACCAATTCCTTATTCAGTTCAGAATGTAAGCATGTAAGGTTCAATAGATGAAGACAGACCAAAAAAGCAACCAACTTCTAAATTTCCTGAAACCTGAATAATTTCTTCATAACTATTGCCAAAATCATGCCCTATTTCAAGGGCATGACCTTTTCTGATTTATTTCTCCTATTCAATTTATAAGTTGACATTCTTTCCAGGACTTCACTAAAGATATGCACCAAAGGCATGCCCAATGTGTAGTGCTTTGGATTCCAAATAGCTCTTCAGAGTTGTTAGAGAACAAATAGAATACTTTTTCGCAACTGTTTAAATCAGCCAGAGAGGGGAGCCATGTTATCCCCAGAAAAGAGGCAGCTTTAAAGAGTTGCAAATAGCATTATGCTAACATTTGCCACATACTATGTAGCAGCTTTTAAAAATGAACCAAAACACTGCATAGACCTATTTTCCGATAATCAAAAGGGTTTCTAAAGTTTATTGTATTTTTAATTACAAGGTATCATAATTCTAATTTTATTAGTTTGAATTGAATAACTACTGGAAAGCTTTGCAGAAACTGGTGCCATTGATATATTACCAGTTCAGAGCTCACTAAGTGCAATGCCATTGATATGAAATGGAACTGAAGGAATAAAAGCTATTATTTATTTTATTATCATTCTCAGTAAAAAGTCAGTGGATCTTGACATTTTAATAGACAAATGTCATAACTGGGTGACACAGACCTGTATTTTTGATGGGAACGGATATTTATGTCTAAAAATGTGAAATAGAAGTAGCGGAAATAAAAGGCAATTTTGACATTTAATTAAATAATTTGATCAGTTGTTCTATTTATCTTGGGCACAATGCTTGTAAATATGCTAGATTAACAGAGAATGTTAGTCTTGTGATGACAACCTATTAAGTTAGTTATAATATTTTTACAGCATATTTCAGCAGAAAATTCCTAGCATAGTATACAACTATTAAATTACAATGTAAACCATGAAAAATCTCATCAAAGATACAGAAGCTTGAGATTTCTAGTCATAAATCGTATTTTAAAAATTCTTTGTGCCAAAAGTATAGGAGAGATAACCCTCAGATGCTTACCTGAAATTGCATTTTACAGATAAATACCATAAATGACTGTTGGATGGGATAACTAAAATGAAATAGACAATTCAAGCAAAATGATATTTTTCACTAGTCAACTTCACTGATTTGCTCATTATAGGGCCTAATCTTGGCTTGGTTCTGAGCTATCTCCAGAATGGTCTTCTCAAATCATTGTTGATCTACTTCCTGGAAGCCCAAGAAGATCTTTTTAATGACTTCCCACTGTCTCAAAGTTAAGTAGATGCTTTGTTGCCATACCCTTTTTGTGGAATATCCTTTTCCCTCAAAGAATATAATAATTATAATAAATAAATAAAATATAGGAGTCGATGTCATGGTTTATCTCTACAGAGAGGCACTCCCTACAGTCCATCTAGTATCAATTCTAGCATTAACCCATATAGAGTCAATTCAATGAATTTCTAAGCTTCAAACCATTGTGTAACACAATGCAATATCATTTTGCAATGGTAAAACTGAAAAATTAGTTCACATATGGTCAGGTTATCTCCAGAACAATTGTGAAATACATGCTATCTTCAAAGGATTTAGCATGCAACTTTTTTTAAACTTAGGCCTGAGCAGCCAAATTGGAGAAATCCCTGTATAATTGGTACAGTTCCACAAGATAATGTAAAGATGTGTTGATGGAACATTAGCATCTTTGGGTACCTTTTTAATTTAATCATCTATTATTCTTGATCATCAAGGAAGTATCTATTTCTGTGAATGGATAAGTCTTATACCAGTTAGCATTACTTAGCTATGCCTCATTTTATTTAGATTCTAGAATCAGTTTTAGAAGATAGAACTTTAATTATATATTTGTCTGTCACTAAAGAAAAACTGTATTTTGTTTACCTGTCTAGTTATGAGGCCAAATATATTGACAGAAGATAAACACATTCAATGCAAACAACTGAAATCAAACGATTTCAGGTAATGTACAGTATTATATGCTTAAGGCAATGTCTAATTTATGAAACATATTTCAGGAAAACACAGAAGAAAACTTCATAAAACTAAATATTGCAATACTGAAATGTAACTATGTGAGCATTGCTTTCAATTAACATAATCTCTGTGAGTTAAAGATCTCAATGAGTAGGAGTTCCTCCTCTAACTTTACTAATAATTTATGCTTGAAAACTTTACAGGAAGAAAGAGGTCTTTTAAAAGCAATTAAATTTAAATTTAGTGACAATGGCATCAGCAAGCAATGTATTTAATTGTTGTATCTAAAAAAATGTTATTTAAGCAACTAGTGTGCAGTGTTATAGCAGCACTCAGTTTAGTATCTTTGTTCCAAAGGCCAGAAATATTTTAGTGCTTTCAGTTGTTATTATACAAACATTTAAGTATAAGTAGCCATGGGGACCACAAGAATTATTTCATACAAGGTACTGGATTAAAAAAAATATGTAAACTGTTTCAGAAAAGCATCTATCTTGTGATAGATTAATATTGTCTGAGTTACATCTACTGAGTTCCTTCAAGTAGCACAAAATAATCCCACTAAATATAATCATATAATCTGAAAAATTATTTCATTCTTCTGTGGTTTGGTGGCATTTAGGTAAATAAATCATCGAAAATCAGATACATATGCTAATAAATAAAATAAGAGTCTATTTATGAAAGTATTCAATATTTATTTGCCATCTGGACACTGCTTTCTAATGGGTTTATGGTAGATGGCTATAGATTTTAGTTTGTATTTTTAATTAGTAGCAATAAATGACTTCAAAATGTTAGCATCCTTTCATTTTGTTTATCTGAGGAAATACACAAATTAAAATATAATGCTGCTGCCAAATGTAGGCCAAAGTAGACATTTGGTATCCAGATTCAAAGCTGAGAACAATAAAAAAGAAATTAAAAAAATCAAAAGCTATGTAAGCAGAGAATATAAAAGTTGCATGATGCTTCTAGAAAATCAGTGATGGAATGAAAATATAAGGTTTTTATCATGAGATTTTCCATAAATTGTACCCTGAAGAGATGTAAACACTGTCTATGTAAAGAATATGTGAAAAGATTCAAACCAAGTAGAGTTTGGCTGACAAAGAATAATCAGCAAAACAACCAAACCCATAACTGTACAAACAAATTATGTGGAGTGAAAAAGCATAGCATGTGATTCTATGTTCTATATCAAGAGATACAGAACATAGAATCACATTTCAACAGTATTTTCTAGTTTCCAATAAATTAACCATTAACTGCTATAGGCTTTATATTTACAAGGTGTACTAATAGATGTAGACTCATCATAGAGGTTACTTAGGATTGAGCCTTATTCATAGCTATCCCAACACCCTGGAATGCATCTGGTAGGCTTCTAGAAACATTTATAATTGAATAGTTTCTTTGATAACAACAATTACAAATAGAGCAGAGTATACACCAACTGCATGTTTTTCCCTAGACAAATGTGAAATGAATCTGATTTATCTGTAGTATGCCATAATCTCTTTGTTCCATACTAGCAGGCTTGAAGGCCTGCGTTCCTATTGGTCCGGAAAAGCCGGGCCATGATTGGTCGTTATGGGACACTCTGATTGGCTCATATAGAGCTTGCCACGATTGGCTAACACCAAGCGCGGCAAGCTCAAAAACCTGTCATTGGCTGCCTAGCCGCGGCCAGCTCTGTAAAAAGAGCAGCCGTGGCTAGGGTTTTTGTCTCAGTATCTGGTTGCTTAATAAAGAGCTGTTGTTCACTACTATGAGTCTCATCTCTCCTTGGGATCCACTGCCCAGACTTAACACTGGAGATGAAGGTGGGATACTGAGACAGTAAGGCTGACCAGCACGTGGCAGACAGCGTGAAGATGATCAGTGAAATGGCCAGCAGCGCCATGCCACCCGCACCATTCAATCCGGCCAGCGAGGACTGGGAGTCCTACATTGATTGTTTCCAAATGTTCTTGGAATCGAACAACCTGAAAGACACCACCGGCAGCAAGAAGCAAGAGTTCTTTTTGACACACTGCGGACCCACCGTTTTTAAAATGGCCAAGGCGCTCGCGAAGCCTGCTCATGTCAAGACTATGGACTGGGACAACCTAGCTCCCATCCTCCGAAACCACTACGCCCCGGTTGTACCGACCCTTATCAGAAGGCATGACTTTTACCAGCATGATCAGCATGAGGTGAGAGCATCGGCGAGTTCATAGCCGACCTGAGAGACCTAGGGGGCTTATGCGGGTTCGCTAACCTAGATGAGGCCATGCGAGACTGGGTCGTCCTCAGCCTAAAAGATCCAGCACTCCAAAGCAGATTGATGGCCAAGGGTGATATATCCCTTGCCGACGCCATAGCTGAAGCCACTGAAGCCGAGGCTACACGTAAGTCAGTGGAGCGAATGCAGCGTTCGAACGGAACCGATCGCAAATCCACCAGCGAGCCACTGCGACACCAGAGAAACTTGCAGCATCCACCCACCATGGTGACATCGAATCCCCCTCTGACAGTGAAGAGGAAGAAGTTCACAGACTTCAGTCAGAGCGCGAGCGGCGAGACCGGCTGGGTCGCAAGTCGGGGTACCAATGCGCCGGCTGCAGAGATCACTCACGTTCCAAATGTAAGTTCCTGGACGCTGTTTGCTGTTTTTGAGAGAAGCGAGGGCATATCGCTAAAGTATGCCGCAACAAAAGAAACTTCAGCCCTTGGCGCCAGGGAAACAGCCCGAGAAGGCAAGAGGGCAACTCTACCAAAAACCGGGACTGCCTGACAGACAACTGATGGAGCCAGGACAACAGAACCAAGCAATTCAGCGAGGCACCACGAAGAGAGGAAACGCACCAAACAGTCATTATTGGCCACGCTTCACCAATCGACGCACAAAAAATTTGTATTGAGGTCGGTATCGCAAACCAACCATGCACCATGGAGGTAGATTCTGGCTCCTACCTCTCTATGGTCTCCTGGCAGACTATTAAGCATATAATACCCAGCATATGCTGCCAAGAACTGAGCGACCAGAAATTGATTTTGAAAGACTATCAGGGAAACCGCATTCCAGTAGCAGGTGTAGGACATTTCAAAATCTCTTTCAAAGACCGTACCAACGTCTTACCACTCACAATCATTGACAAGGACCGCCCCAGTCTACTCGGGTTGCAATGGTTCACACCGTTGGGGATCGAGATGGCAGGCATCAACCACACCAAGGATGAAGACTGGGAAGCAACGCTCGTTCGGGACTTCCAAGAAGTCTTCAGTGACACCCTAGGCAAGTACAAGGGTTCCCCAATCTCCTTTAATCTTAGCCCTGACATCGCTCCCATCTGCCTCAAACCGCACTGAGTGCCTTTTGCACTCAAGCCTAAAATAGACGAACAATTAGACAAACTAATAGCTCAAGGCGTATTAGAACCCATTGATCATGCCCTCTGGGAAACACCAATTGTCACCCCTATCAAACCAGACGGCTCCCTGAGAATTTGTGGTGACTACAAGGCCACCCTTAACCATGCATTGCAGCAGAGTGCCTACCCGGTGCCAGTAGTCCAACATCTCCTACACTCACTGGGGGGTGGCAGAATCTTTGCAGCTTATCAACAACTGCCAGTCAATGCTGAAACTGCCGAGGCTCAAACAATCGTAACACATTGAGGGGCCTTTAAATGCAACCGACTCCAGTTTGGAGTCAGCGTCGCACCTGGGGTTTTCCAAAGCCTAATGGAAAGACTGCTACAAGGAATTAAAGGAGTTGTGCCCTATTTCAATGACATCTTAGTAGCAGCCCCCAACAAGCGAGAATTGGAAAAGAGACTGAAAGCAGTGCTACAAAAATTTAAAGACTCTGGCCTCAAGGTAAAGAAAGAAAAGTGCCAGTTATGTACTGAAAGGGTTGAATTCCTTGGGTACCTCCTTGATGAACAGGGAATTCACCCTACCAACAAGAAATTAAAGGCCATCAAAGAAGCCCCCAGGCCAAAAAACAAAATGGACCTCCAAGCATTCCTTGGACTCATTAATTTCTATAATATTTTCCTACCCCAGAAAGCCACTGTCGCGGAGCCCTTGCATAGACTCCTGGATAAAAAGGCACTATGGATTTGGGGACAGTGAGAGGAACACGCATTTCAACAGATAAAAGATCTTCTGACTTCCGACACAGTCCTCATGCAATACAACGAGACCCTACCACTGACTATTACTTGTGACGCTTCACCTTTTGGCGTGGGAGCAATCCTAAGCCACATGGAACAGAGTGCCTAATGGAACAGAGGCTCCCATTGCATTTTTCTCAAGAACCCTGTCCAAGCCAGAGCAGAACTACAGTCAGCTGGATAAAGAAGCCCTCGCCATCGTCTCCACAGTCAAAAGATTCCACGAATACATTTATGGTAGGACATTTTCAATTATTACTGACCATAAACCCCTACTCGGCATTCTGGCTGGTAACAAACCCACTCCACACATCCTGTCACCTAGAATGACAAGATGGTCTGAATTTCTTGCCGCTTATAATTATCAATTAATACATCGACCTGGCAAATCCATCTTGCACGCCGATGCTTTAAGCCGATCACCCCTGCCAGACGTGCAAGACGACCCAGCACCCACATTATCAATTTTGCAAATTGAAACTGCATCCATGTCACCATTGACTGCGCAGGACATTGCCCGCAAAACATGACGGGATAAACGATTAGCGCGAGTTCTCAGCTGGGTGGAGAGGGGTTGGCCAGAAAGCGGGACAAACGAACCCTTTAAAACATTTAAAAACCAGAAAACTGAACTCTTTTCTCAGAGAGGATGTATCCTGTGGGGAGACCAGGTAATCATACCAGGAATGCTCCAAAAAACAGTTTTAAACATGCTGCATGATGGGCACCCAGGCATCGTACATATGAAAGCCCTGGCCAGGAGCTATGCTTGGTGGCCAGGCATGGACAAGCAAATTGAAACCTGGGGCACCACCTGTAACAGATGCCAAGAGACTCACTCAGCTCCCCCAAAAGCCACACCGTTAGAATGGGAAACCCCCAGAGGCCCATGGTCACGCATCCATATTGATTTCGGTGGACCAACAAAAGGGCATACCTTTTTAATTACAGTTGATCCTTACTCGAATTGGCTCGAAGTAAGCAAAATGAAAACCACCACCACAGAAGCCGTCATAAAAAAACTAAACAAACTTTTTGCCACACACGGTCTACCTGATGTGATAGCCTCAGACAACGGACCCCAGTTTACTGCATTGGCATTCGAGCAATACTTGGCAGACCGTGGCATCCGACACGCATTGACATCACCCGTTCACCCGGCGGCGAATGGGAAGGCTGAACACATGGTTCAATTCACAAAAAAAACTATTCAAAGAATTGAACATGGTGACATCCACGAAAAAATCACTAAAATGCTTCTGATCCAACACATCACGCCCAACACCACGACCAACAAGAGCCCAGCAGAACTACTCATGGGCAGAAGACTCCGGTCACCCCTAGATCATCTTCACCCTGCTTACACCCCAGAGAACCCCCCGGGATCCTCTAGCAAACACCGCGCCTTCAAGGAAGGAGACACTGTTTTTGCAAAAAACTTTACTGGAGACCCACTATGGCTTCCTGCAAAAATTACCCAGATCACTGGCCCTCGATCCTACCGGCTCTAAACCACTGATGGCAGGTGTTGGAAACGTCATATTGACCAGCTAAGGTCCAGGCTGGCCATTTCTCCCCTCACAGACTCCAACCAAGAAATCAGGGGGGGGGGGAGAATCCGCAAACTCTGAACAAGAACCGGGTTCTGAACAAGCAGAACAACCCCCATTAAACAGAAACCAAACATTTAACCAACTAGACTTACCAGTTGACAGGGAGCCGTGGCAGACGGTTCTTCGCCTGGAAGCAGCAGCCGGACAAGCTCTACCAGCCCAGAAAATCCAGGTGGGAGCAACAGAGCAAACAACTCAACCGACCTGGATACACCAGGTGGGAGTCGCAGCTATAGGCCCGGCTCACCCTTCCAGGCAGTTCCTTTGAGAAGCTTGAGAGCGACGCGGAGCCCGTCCAAACCTGACGATGACCAAAGACATTGTGAACTGTGCAAGTCAAGTAGACATGTCTGAAGACCCGCCTACTTGCGCGACAATGTTTCCCCGCCCCCCGGACTGAACCAAGAGGGGAGGGGTGTTCCGTACTAGCAGGCTTGAAGGCCTGTGTTCCTATTGGTCTGGAAAAGCCGGGCCATGATTGGTCGTTATGGGACACTCTGATTGGCTCATATAGAGCTTGCCGCGATTGGCTAACACCAAGCGCGGCAAGCTCAAAAACCTGTCATTGGCTGCCCTGCCATGGCCAGCTCTATAAAAAGAGCAGCCGTGGCTAGGGTTTTTGTCTCAGTATCTGGTTGCTTAATAAAGAGCTGTTGTTCACTACTACGAGTCTCGTCTCTCCTTGGGACCCACCACCCAGACTTAACACTCTTCATATCACAGTGAAAGAATCACCCTTGTGACATTATACTTTTTTATGCATGTGGTTTGCATTTTGATCAAACTATGCACATTTCCTAAATTACCATTCTGTTTGCAGGTATCTACTTAGCTACTGCAAATGGTGGGTGGTATTCTGAGAAAGCTATAGAAAAAGGAAGTGAATTGAAGCAACAAAACTATCTGGTTTAAGAATATGGGCTGCAATGCTTTTCAAAGTAGTTTAGAAAAGTTGGTTTCCTCAAAATTTTATCCAACTACTTCTTTAAAAATCTGTATAACTTTTGCTATTGCACAAGATTTTTTTTAAATCCTAATTTTATCTGAACAAAATTATATACTTTAGGTCAAATATCTATATAACTGATTACTTGAGAATTGTGAAATAATTGTTCATGAATAAGACACATAAATGAGCAATATCTTTCAAAACTCCTTTCTGGAGGTTCAAATTCCACATGAATATTGAATGGACTAATTTTTCATCAACTTCATAGGAATAAGTGACAGACAATGAAAACATATAATGTATTTCTCTTAGACAGCCATTTACATTAACATTCATCATAAAAACCTGTTCTGATATTACTTGATTTGGCAGAAAGGTGTTAGCAATGATAAATGCTTTATAATGTACTCATACAATAAGAATTTAGCAGAAACAATGATAAATGCTATGGATGGTCTTTGTTTTTATTCATCTTTACAAATGTTGGAATTGAATCTAAATTGGAATTATACATAAATTATTATGCATAATAAATTATGAAACTCTGTTACAACTTTTCTTAATTTATTTAAGAAACAAAGGCAGAACGGTTGCAAGAAAATTATTTTTTACTTTCTTGTGTTTTTATTCTGATTGATAAGAATAATCTAGCCCAATCTAGTGTCTTCCTGATTCATTGGGCTTGAATTCATATAGAAAACCCAATCATCCAGTACTGTCTGGAAAGTTGGGAATTAAATGACTTTTTGTTCA
Source organism: Pseudonaja textilis (assembly GCF_900518735.1). The sequence continues at coordinate 5,761,338 of NW_020769346.1, read as the reverse complement.
GATTTCTTCTTAAGTTAGGCTCTGAAGAGGTGATTAGTAGCAAATCATTGGAAGGGAACTTAGCTATTATATATGCTTCTTCAAATTTTCTCAGTTGGGCAGCCTCCTTCATTTCAATAGCAATCAAAAAAATTAGAAGTATATTAGAACATAGAAAAAAGGAGCAGTTTGAACTTAAACTCTGGTTTACCAGATCAAAGCCAATGGTCTCACCACTATTCCATTCTTGGTTTCACAGCCAAGAAAAACCTTCTGGGACCACATCACACACTGAAGAAAACCATTCCCTCGCAAGACAAATCTCATGAATTCAAGGTAGAGAGTAAGATGCAAAACATTAATCCTCAAACAAGAATTTGGTGATTGGATTAAAAACAATTCTGTTCATTGAAAATTTTAATTTCTGATCAAATGAAGGATGCAATGGAATTTCAGTCTAACTTTTAGAAACTTTAGAGTTCATATACTAATTTTACGGTTCTTTAAATCTGGGCTGCCTTGCCAATTCATAAGATTTGGTTAACCATTTCATTAAGTTTTTACCTGCAAACACAATTAGTGGATTTCTATTGTCACATTCTTTTTTTCTTATACTTTTCAGTGAGCAGGTTTTCAGGTTTTCATTTAAGGTAGATATATATTAACAGGTTCTGTTTAAGGACAATTATAAACTGCGAAAGATTAGCCACCTTCTGATAGATATAATATTATGTCTTTCCTTTGGGTCTTGCAGTAGTTTATGGATATTTTCTTTGTTTTTAATTATGTTAAGCCTCGTAACATTGCAATATTTTTATGTTAGGGCTTCAAAATTGAATTTTTAGCAATAATGATCACAGTGTGATAATTTTCAATCTATAGTAATGTAAGAACAGTGATGGGATTCAAAACTTTTTACTACCAGTTCTGTGGGCATGGCTTGGTGGCCGTGGCTTGGTGCATGTGGTCATGTGACTGGGTGGGCATGGCTTTTTTGCAGCTCTCCCCACCCACTTTTGGGCCTTCCAGGCCTCAGGCAACCCTCCTGGGGGGGACATTTTTGTTCCAGACTAGCAGGCTCGAAAGCCTGCAACTCTGATTGGCCCGCGAATGGCAGATCGTGATTGGTCACCGCAGACTGATCCGATTGGCTAGTAAACAGGCTGCCGCTCTTGGCCCAGCCAAGAGCGGCAAACTCAAATCACCTTCATTGGCTGCCTAGCCGCAGCCAGCCCGATATAAGGGGCTGCTGCGGCTGGGATAGTTCGCTCAGATCTGAAGTCATTAATAAAGAGCTGTTGTTGTTATCTGAGTCTTGCCTCCGTTCTTGAACCATCCTCCCAGATCTAACATTTTTGCTGCCAGAAAGCTTCCCTGGGGCTCAGGAAGAAAAATAACAGAGCCTGGAGGGGGCATACAGCACTCCCTTGCTCCATTTTGGGGCCTTCTGGGCCTCAGGGGAGCCTCCTGGTGGGGCGTTTTTGCTCCCAGAACTCTCCTGGGGCTCAGGAAGAAAAAAATGGAGAGGGGGGCTGTGCCCCTCCCTCCATTTTTTGCCTTCCTGGGCCTCAGGGAAACCTCCTGGGAGAAGCAGTAAGATAAGCTAGGGGAATCCTGGCAAAGCTGATCATATGAACAGCGGATTGTCAGGAAGAAAAAAAAAAGAAATACCTTAAGAGGTGAGTGTCAGGCAGCAGGGGGACTGAGCACTGGATGGGTGGGGCAAGCAAGCCAGTGGTGGCCAGGCGACCTGGTCAGGGACATGGCCAGCCAGAACTTACTACCAGTTCAGCGACTCATGCCAAATCCTTGTTGCCGATTCATCCAAACCATTGTGAACTGGCTGAATACTGCATAAGAATAAACTCAGCATATGAAATCAGGCTCAAGGAAAAATTGCTGAAATGAGCTCATCATTTGTCATTTTTATTTTAATGATGCCCTTTTTTTAACCCTTGTGGCATTCTTGAGTGAAATATAAATGATAGGGGTCAATTTCAGAAAAATGTAAAATAAGCACTGCCAATCACAGTGTAGTGATATTTTTACTGTCCATTTGCAGAACATGATGACATTTTGTCAAGGAAGATAAATGTTCTTTCAAGTACACAAGTTTGAAAATGTCAGTAATACATCCCATATATTCTGCAATGGCAATCAACATGAGCAAATATCAATTATTATGGGAAGAAAATTATTTCAGAAAAAAGCAGAAATACAAGAAAAGACAATAAGGCTTTTAGTCAAATGCCATGTTATTATTTTGAAACAAATGTTCTGACATATATTGAGAAAAATCAATTTTAGGTCACAAAACAGCTGACAATCATAAACATCTCTCAACTGTAATGGAAAAAAGATAAAAGTACCATGAAATCTATTTGTAACATACCAGCAAAGAGAAAAGAAAAGAGTGGAAGCCAATATAAACTTATTCTTTGTAGAAATCAATGTAATTCAATTCAGGGAATCATTCCCAGAAATTTAAGAGAAATCAGAAAATAGAAGGCAGCATTGATTCTAAACTAATCAAGTAAACCATTCATCTGTCCATCCCTCCATCATCAGTTGCCTATCTTTAGAGATTTAACTCTGGGCGGTTCACAGAAGAAAACATCATAGAAAACCAAAAGTAATTAAAGCAAAATCTTGACAGTACAACCAATCTTCTCCAGTATAGCCAGCACAACCTAGCCAGGCTCCAACTTCACCCTGTTCCAGCATTGTCATTTTTTACAGCCTTCTGGAAGTGTAAAAAATTGGGTGCCTGTTGGATCTCAAGGAGATGGGTGATTTACAAGGCTGGGACTGCTAAGAAAAATTATGCATCCATCAGATGCAACATTTAAGAAAGGAAACCTAGAGCATGCCTATGGTATCTAATTTAGTGGAACAGGAAGATAGTTCAAGATCTAAACAATAATGCAATGCGACATGTTCTGGGCCCCTCAGGCATCAGAAGAGTAAGCGAGGTTGCAGACTGAGCAAGAAAGGGGGGAGGAGATGGAATGGGCAGGCAGTAGAGGAGGGCTGGAACTCCAGAGATGAGCAAATGCTACCCCCACCCGATCCCCAAGAATGGAAAGGAGGCAGAGTCAGTGCAGGGTGAACTGATTACACAAGAGGAGATAGTCCCACTCCTCATCCCAAGGATCACCTGGAGAATAGCATTTAAGGAGACACCATGGGGAGAAGGTTTTGTCATGAACAAGTGTTGTATTTCACAGCAATATACAGCATGTCTCTAAGAAGAACTTTGCTCCAAAATTCTTGCTGGTGTGGAATGATGTTTGATCCTAGTCTTGACATTCACTGTAAACTTTGCCAATTTGATGTCCTGTCTTACTCCTAGATTGGTGCTGCTCCTGTGAATTTTCACTGTCAGGAAGTTGCACAAAACAGGCATGTATGTTTGATCCTTGCTCCAGGTCTGTAAGGGTAACCTGTGGGCAGAGACTTTGGAGAACAGACTGGGACTTTCTGAATTGTGGGGATTGTGGGTGGTGGTGGTTGAATAAAGGTGGTTAAGCTCTCACTTAGCATGTGTTCCTAGTGTGCCAACCCTAGGTCATAACAAGAAGAGGGTAACCTTGTGATCTGTACTGCCAGCTTCTGCCCAAATCTTAATTTATTTAAAGGGTTATTTCCATGTTTTGCACAAACAATATGATTGTGCTAAGCAGTTTCCAATCTCAACTTTTATTTCAATTCCAACCATCATTATATCTCAGTCTTTTCCCATCAGCAGTCTCAGACATAACAACAAACATTTTAACATTTTGCTTCTGAGAAGATAATTTGTCAAGGAACAGTCATTTAAGTAGGAATGTATTTTCCGATCCTACTGGTAAGAAACACTATAAAGTGAGAGAGGGCAAGAAAAATAAAAGATTGCACACAGTTTTTGGGTGCTCTTTGGAGATTATGATTGCATGGGATTCTAAGTATACTTTTTCTCTTGATTAAGAATATGTTATAGTTATTACATCTTGATCCATTATATAAAAATTAGAAGGAACATCAGAAATTGTGGACTTGGCTGGATAGCCAAGTGGCTGGATAGCCACCGTTTCACTGGTTTCTTTCATCCCTCAGTTGGCTCACATGACACCCCCATTTATGGCATGAAAATAAATAAAGAAATATACAAAGGAAAGGAAAGAAATTTATATTGAAGCAAACTGTTATAACAAATGGACATGGACATACATGCATAAACCATCTCCATCAATTCATTTTGCCCTGAGATCTAATAATTAATTCATCTATGCCTAATTGATTGCTATCATTTAACAATAAAATTTGGAATCAGATTGATTTGTATCCAGAAGTTAGGAAATCTTTAACAGTACAATTGAGCTATCAGTTGTTTAACATAATTTTGAAAAGAACTGTTAACAGCATTCATAAACACTCTGAATGGAATTGTCCATTAACTGCTTTCTGGATGAAAAAGGGATCTTTAGGTGACATTAATAGAACCATTCTTTCAAAAGATATATTAGATCTTGCCCAAATGATTTTTTTAAAAAATTTAAAATGTGATGTCCCTTTTGCATTGACTGTGGCAAAGATCAAGGAACCAGCAAGTAGACAGGTTCTTTGGAATCTTTATGTATAAACGGTTGCAGAAACTGGGCTTGACTAGTCTAGTAAAGAGAAGGACCAGGGGAGACATAATAGCAGTCTTCCCATATTTGAGGGGCTGCCACAGGGAGGAAGGGGTCAAGCTATTTTCTAAAGCTCCTGTAGGCCAGAAAAGGAATAATGGATGGAAACTGAACAAGGAGATTTCAACCTGGAAATAAGGAGAAACTTTCTGACAGTGAGAACAATCAACCAATGGAACAGCTTGCCCTCAGAAGTTGAGAGAGTGCCATCATTTGAGACTTTCAAGAAGAGATTGGACTGCCATTTGTCAGAAATTGTACAGGGTCTCCTGCTTGGGCGGGGTGTTGGACTAGATGACCTACAAGGTCCCTTCCAACTCTGATTATCTGTTATCTGTTAAGAAGAGGGCAGCAGATAACTTACATGTGCTCCAAGTTACTATTCTTGCAAGGAGACTACAGGACAGCATTTTCCATGGGTCTGAGTGCTGGGAAACAATGTGATTTAGTAACCTTGTTCACAACCATTAAACAGATTTTAAAAATGCAAACCTCACTTTTTAATCATCTTCAGGAATTGTTCATTAACTCCTAAACCACTAAAGACTTTTGAAATAAAAATATGAAAATGCTAGATGAGTTTGCCTTTAATCTTGAATGAAAGAAAATTTTAATCATAAGCTTAAAATATAAATACCTGAAATAAATAACAAAAAAGAAGGGATAGGTGAATTTGAAACAACCACTCTCCAATCAACTCACTTCATAGTGTTGCTGTTTTGGGGAAATTAGGAAGGAGGAGGAAGTATGATTTATTAATAAGAATAATAAAGGAGGAATAAAAAAATCTAAAAAGCTAGATAAGGTTTTGATTTTGGATATAATTGTTATGCCATACAATTTCATTTTTCTTCCAATTAAAAAGCTGTTTGCAATACAAACTAACAGTATTTTTTAGAAGGAAGTTTAATAATGGAATCATCAAAAAGAAATTAACTGAATTTAGGAGTTATCAACCATTGGCAAAAATTAATTTTATATATAAAGTTAAAATGCTTTTAATAATATGATTCTAAACATGTCACATAACAATAAGCTGCACGGTAATTTACTTCCAGGAATGTTAGTACAACTTCAACCTAGGTGGATTATTCTGAGAATTAAAGAGAGAATATAATCACAGCCACCACACACAGGCACAAGGACACAAAGACAGAGACTGACAGACAAACAAACACACAGAGAGAGAGACAGAGAGAGCGAGAGAAAAGAATGAAAATATTCAAAAATGTTCTAAATCAAGTCATAAAATTAGGAAACAAGCTTTGATCATAGGGATTATATCCAAAAAACTGAGGTAATTCTAGATGGAATATACCTTAAAGCAAAGTTTATGATACAAATATCTACATTAGCTACATGCTTCCTAAATTCCTATTGATAAAGAGATCTCTAGAACAGGGATCACCAAACTTTTAGATCTCAGAGACCACCAAACTCACAATATTAAATCTCAAAAAAACGCAGCCTCTTTGAGAAGGATGCCTTGCAGGGTCCCAAAGACTCATTTCTGGCAGAGTTTGGGGGAGAGAAAGAAAGACTTTTGCTGCTTTCCTTGTGTGCAGCTAAAAGCAGAAGAAGAAAGAAGTGGAAAGAAACAGCTCAGTGGCCAGGCGAGACATGTAGGGCAAGTGGGGCAAATTCCCCCCTTTGCCCTTTCCCCCCTCTCCTCGCTACCTCATGTTGTTCACAATGCAAGAGACGCAAGCCTTGTGTTCCTGTGGGCCATGTGGGCAGCACAGCCTTATATTCCCGCACAGCCTGGATTAATTGCTTTAGGGGTGACATTTCTCTGAGGACCACCAAAATTTTCTCGCAGACCACCAGTGGTCCCTGGCCCACTGATGGGCGACCACTGCTCTAGAATATATATGAAAAAATGAAAAGAAAATTCAGAAGAATAGAGAAAAAAGATCATGAGTCAGATTAGAAACCAGATTCCAGCTAACAATGGAGCAAGTCGACAAATTTCCACAATTCCTCCAATTCAGATCTCAATTCTTCTTTATATAGTAGTCTAGAAGAATGTTAATGTTGGCCTAGCCGTTTTTTCAGGGGTCAAAAGAAAAAGAAAAAGGCCCAGCCTTATTTTGTGACAAACACAGTACTACTACTACTACTTTATCCAACTGCCACAGTACCTCCAATTGTAACTGTATGATTTACAAAGGATAAGTCTACTTTGAATGAAAATTAATCAATTGAGGGACATTTTTTATAAAACCACAACAATCAAGATTCAAATGTAGTCATTGTTACAGATACATTAAGCATCTCCCCAACTCTACTACTCTGCCCTACTGTCTGTAGGCTAATCAGTGTAAAGCATCCATTTTATATGCATTAATTAAAAAGAAGAAAAACTGTCTCAATTCAATTTATTTTATTAAGGGAAAGCCAAATCAGTATGTCTTATGGGTTATCCCTCTGGCAAGAACCAATTTAGTTCAGTGTAAAATTCCTGTTTCCTTAATAATGAACACTAATTAAAAGAGCAGCTGGCCATAAGCAAAGGCAGAACTTCCACACTGAGGGCTGACAAAATGTAGTTAGCAACAGTTCAAAGAACCCTTTCTATCAAGTGACCACACTATAAAAAATAAACCATTTACTTGTTTTATATCATTCAGATGCAAATGCGTCTTGACCTTTTTATGTACATTATTTATCTTTATTTATTAAACTTGTATGCTGCCCATCTCACCCAGAGGTATAGGTGAGTACATTGAATACTAGAGAAGAAAAGGACAAAATCACTTCTTTTCTATAAAATACTTATTTGTCTGTTTATAAAGTTTCCCAATAGTGGTTCAGATTTTAAATACAAAGAGACTCAAATCCCATCAATTTAGCAGCTACTTGCAATGTTTCTATTTCTAGAAGAAATAAAGAGAAACTTGATCAATAATTTTAAACTTAGATACTGTTTTTCAGTCTGTGAAACTGAAATATAAGAATAATCCATTTTGGTCACACTTACCTGTTTATAAAGTGGATAAAGGTTACATGGAAATTATCCAATTTGAAATCATGCAATACCTTTTGAAATAATAATATGTGACAATAAAGTGTTGACAAAATGCTTTAAAAAAAGAGTCACAGAAAGCTGCAAAGGGGGAGCAGTTCTGGCCTAGACTACAAGGCTCTGAGCAATTTATGCTTAATTGTTTGCTGGCAATAGATATTACTCATCTTAAAAATATATGCGTTCATGCCTGACATGATGACAAACATCTCTGTGCAAAAGAGAAATCAGTTACACACGTTGCCACAATTACCTTCCCCTTGTAAGAAGAAGAAAGAAATCAATATTATACAGAATGATGGCTCAAGCATGAATCAGCATGGCAATTACATAACCCAATGGACAGGGCAGTCAACAAGGGGAAAAGAAATAAATCACAACAGAAATTATTGCTTAACCTGTTTTGTCAGAGTTGGTATTGATGGTATTGGTAGTGATGGAAGTGAAGATAGTCTTTGCGCTGTCCTTTGTAGTTACACATTTCTGCTTATTTTTCATGGCTTCCAGTGCTTTGAGCTTCTTGGCATGTTTAGTGCCTTTGTAGTGGGCCGCAGCCTGGCTCTACAAAGGAGAACAAAATGAACCATGCAATCAGGCTCATTTCTAAAATGGCATTCTCTGTATTAGTACAAATACAGACCACCTTTCAATAATGGGTACCATTTTCCATACCAAGATAATGACCAAACTGAAGTTTCTTCCTAAAATGATCCTTTGGAAATAGTGATACAGGAATATTATAGATTTCAGGTATACTATCTTGCTTTCTTAAGTCAAAAACTACATTCACTTAAAAAAATTGATAGCTGGAAATTTTTCCTCTCTGAGGAAAAATGCAATTCATTTTTCTTTGAAACTAGTTTTACATAAACATTAACCGAAAATTTAATTTCAACTGCAGCCACAGAAATGTTTTTTCATGGACACTAAGCAAGAAAAGGGGATTGCAGATATCTCTTTTTATGGAAAAGACAACCAGCATTTAATCAAGGGGTTTTTTATAATGTCCAAAATTAAAGCCTATTGTTTTTCCTTTCCATTGCAATGGATCTGACCAATTCTCTATGTTGAAAACTTCTGATGAATTTAAAGTACTACTTGGGCTAATTTGTTGAACTTTTGTGTTAATGATAAAATAAAGTGAACACAGATGGCCATTTCAAAGGACAGTAATTAAAAATAGGGTGATCATATATTTTCTTTCTGAAGATTTAAAAATATTTTAAAAAAGAAAAGAACAAAATAAATCTATGCTTCTTCTTTATAAGAAAAGTCAATGTACAGGTGATCCTCATTTAATAACCTCTCATTCAGCAACTGTTTGAATTTATGATATGGCTGAAGAAATGGTAGTTATGATTAGGCCTCATATTTATAGCTGTTACAGTAGCCATGTGATTACAATTTGTGATCTTTCCTTCTAGATTCCCACAAATAAAGCAATGGGGAAGCCAGTAGAAAATCTGGAGTCATGAGGTGACAAGAGGTCCTTAAAGACCTTCATAATCCTTATTTAACAATGGCAACTGGGACTGCTGTAGCTGCCATTGTTAAGTGAGATGGTCAAATGGTTTTCAGTTTAAGACCCCACTGCTTAACAACAGAACTTCCAGTTCCAATTGCTAAATAAGGACCCTCTGTAAGACTATTCCCATGTCATTTATCATATAAAGCAGCCATCTGTATTGACTTCATTTTACTATTATCATTTTAACAGAACCTCAGCTGGGATTTTAATTCAATCAGTCAACATTTGCAGTCATTGAACTGGATCCAGGCTTTGCTTTAGACCAATAGAGGATACTCTCAACAATGAAAGTGGAAAATGGCCTTTGTATAATCCACAATTCCCCAGAAGTCATTTGTTTCATCTGGAAGCTACTTCATAACTTAATCATGTTATCCAGAATAAAGGAGATCAAAAGATACAACTGGCTGCAGAGAAGAGGGAATCAGCAAATATTGCCCACAGAAGCCTTCTATTGGATAAAATGCCTTCCAGGAATGGACAAAGCCCTTTCTTTTCTAGCATGTAATTTTTTATTCAACCTTTTTTTTATTATACACATCCATAGAAAATTAGAATTATGTCAAAATGATGATATGTGTGTGATGATGTCACGATACATTCCTATTTATAATTGATGTAAATTTCATGTTTTCTATCATGATGTTATTATCCTTTTTTATTTGCCTCCTCCCCATCCCCTATCCTATGGATGCTTAAAGGCTTAACATAATTTCTTCCTTCACTCCAATGTGCAGAATGAGAAAACTGAGCTTCTTATTCCATCAATTTAGTGCAGACTTTAAAGACTGTTTAATGCACAGCTGGTTCCCAATTTTTTGGTACTAATAATGTGCTAAGGCCTTGATGCTACATCAGTCTATATCAGTATTAACTGCAGAAGTGGAATGGACATATCAAATAGATACCAAGGAATTATTATGAATTATTCCAGCTTAGAAAATTCTTAGAAAGTATTTTCAAAGGAAATATGTCTTCTTAATGATGCATTGAACTCAGTGTTCTAATACATTATCTGCCACTTGGTAGTTTCAAAATTAGTTAGAACTACAACTTCCAGGATTTTCTATCTTTTGGGTAGCTTGATTAAGAATTTTGAGAACAGTAGTTGTAACACATTTGAGTAGTACCAACATGGGGAAAGCTGATATAATAGCCACAACCTATAAAATAATAAGAGAGTAGTTAATACTAAGATTTATAGGCAGAGGGGCTACAAAGCATTAAAGAAAGGCACTTCTGAAAATGTAGCGGGGTGAATGATGTGCTACTTGAAATGTTAAAGCAGCCACATTATTTGAAAGCATGCAAAGTTCATCTGAAGAATGCCCTGCTTAGGTTTATGCACGTGCATGCCTAATCACACCACTTTGCTGCTGATCCTAGAAGAAATATTGCGTACATAAAGATTGAGAAATTTGGAAAGCACCCTTCAAATCAAGCAAGCAAATCTTGCAAAACTCAGGTATATTAATGAATCAGAGATGATACTTCATTCATGTCAACATGCTTTGCAAAGCATCTTGTATAAATGCTTTTCAGAGCCCTAATAAATAGCCTCCACTACATTTGCACATTTTTAAAAAGCTCCAGCTTGTCACCCCTTTTATATTAACACTAACATGGGATCGGAGTTATACTATAATCACTGAGCTTTTCCATCTACATAATTGATGTTTACTAATACCTGAGATACAAGTAGGTTAAAGAAACGAATCTGCAGTTCCAAATTGAAATATACTCTGTACATCTGTGCATGTGTACCAAAACAACATTTTACCATAATATTTAATTTTGCTAATAGATAGAAAACTCACTATGTCTGGGTTTACATGGCTGCAAAATTTGTGCTGTCTATAATAGAAAAATATTCAATTATATCGATAGGTACGGTAGTCATATAAATTTCCCTTTCTCTAAATTAGTTTTGGTATTGTTTAGGTACCCATATTGAAAGAACACTGGACAGTGAAGATAATCAATAGAAACAACTCAAACATAGCACAGTCATGCAACTTTACAATTTTCATACAACACAAAACATTATGAGACATACTATAAACCAAATGTAAACATATAAATGTTAATTACGATTAAATTGAAAAACCAGTGTTAAGGTAGGATGGCATAAATAAAATGACAGAATCTCTTGCACATTTATGTCATCATTGTCATGTGTGTTTTTGTGCTTTACCAATATATTAAAAAAATTCACGGGGACATTTTGATATTTATTGACTCAGAATCTATGTAAAAAATGGTTTGTCTTTGCTAATTTCAAGCTTTCAACCACTACAGACACTATATCCACTACCTTTTATTGAGAGAAGCAATCAAGTAAAGTAATTATTTAAAAGATTTCTATAGCTGCTCTTCCTAAGCAGCACAACTCTGGCCAAGTTTCAAAAAACAATAACAATGGGAAAAATATAATCAGAAAAACCCCTGGTGCCCCCCAAATTACATTTCCCAGCACCTTAAAAGTTAACTTTCTTATGATCCAACATCACTCCACTCCAATGTTTGTGGGAAGTACATACTCTTTAAGGTTTCTGGAAATCTAGGAGGGTTGTGACCAATGAATTTTAGGATGTTTTAAGTTAATGTATATCAGTAAATTACAATGAACTAAATTAGAATTTCATTCCTCTCATGTATAATAATCTCTGGTGAACTGGTAGATTACAAACAGTTTTTAGCGTTATTGGAACGATATTTATTCTTGCTATTCACAAAGAAATTAACATTCTTTGTTCTAACATTTCAGCATGCAAATTCTTCATTTTTGATAAAAGATAAACAAAAATATTTTAAGGCAAGTAATATTGATAATTTAATGTGAGAAAGAGAGACTGGTCATCTTAATCAGTTTAATTAATTAAAAATTAAGCTACTTATCATTTCCTTGAAACTCTAGAATGCAAGTGGAAACTGACAAAAATCTATTATTGTTCTTTCCATGAAGAATAGATCAAGAGTTTAAAAATATACCTAAACTTGTTGGTGTTGTTGGCATATATGCAAAATAGTTATAGTATATATGCTCAGCTAATCTTTTTGTCTCTGAGTTTTTATTAAAGGCTTCATAATGGAATTTAGCCCTTGAAGCATAAGGGCTAAAAATAGACATATTGAAAACACAAATTATGTTGGAATGTCATGCAGAAAAAATTGTAGCCAGAGTCTAAACCCAAATGGAAAGATGATTCACAACCATTAAGGAGGCCAAACAACTGATTATATTTTTCATCTAGGAAACACATATACTATGACATGCCTGAAGAAAATGGTAGAAAATAAAAAGTGCAATGAAAATGGTATAATATTCCAATAAGATCTTAAACATATAATAAGCTTAGCAATGCTAGCATTTATTTGACATAAATAAAAAAGAATTTGTGTCATGATTATTTTATTTGCTGCAAAAATAAAATATCTATCATTCACTGAATATTAGCCTATTCCTCAATGTTTCAGTGTTAGATTTAGGGTCTTCCCATTGCCAGCCAAACAACAACAATCAATATTCTGCAGTCGGTGCAGGCTTCGGCAGTGGCAGGAATCCGCGATCGTGTGCAGTTCCCACTGCGCTCGCTGCTGAAGTGCCTCCGATCCAGCTGGATTTGGAGGATATGGTTACCATATAGAGGTAACTGAAGACAGGGGGGATCCAGGCAGGGGTCCGGGTGTATCGCAAACCCGCTCCCCAGCCGGCTAAACCCCCTTTTCCCAAGGCGGTGGAGCGGCGGTCAGCAATGGCCGCCACAAAGAAGCCTGCAGCCAGACAAGATTGTGCAGGAGGAAGTTGGAGAAAGTGAAAGTTCTTGGCTGAACCGGGACAATTAGGAACCTCTAAATACCCTGGAAATTTAATCTTTTGAACGATACATTGTTTCCCAAGAAGACTGTAAAAGCAGTGGAAGAAAGTTGAAAGGGAAAGTTATTTTCTCTCACTCTCCTTCCCCAAGGAAATAGCAGATGGAAATCTGAAAAACCTGCTTGGGCACAGAAGGTAACTAAACTTTGAAAATTAAAGCCAAGGGGATAAAAGATTTTTGAATATTGGAATTAAAAATTAAAATCTTTTTGCTATAAGTGGGAAGGAAGAGGTAAAGAACTTATTTTAATATTGTACTGGAAGAGACTGCTTGGAATTTATAAGATCAGAAATAAATGACAATAAGACTTCCAAAAAATTATTTTGGAACTGTGTAATTGAATTTTACCCTAGGAAGAGAAGACAAAGGGGGAGAAGAAAATGGAGAACTCAGATCTTAAAAAAGCAACCAAGAAAGGGAAAAATAAGGTGAAAAATCGATACAATATCAGAAAGCAACAGAAAAGAGAAATACAACAGAGAGGGGAGATTAAGAGAGTGGAGATTGAAAGATGGGGGGCAAAAAGGCTAGAATTGACAAGAAAGGAAGGGAAAAGGGGAGCAGAAGTCATAAAGGTTTAAAACAAGATGTTAAAAAACAGTTTTTTTCAGAGACAAAGGGTAAAATATAATTTAAAAAAAAGATTCTGCAAAAGTACATAAGACTGTGTTGTAGATATTAGTATTTGAAATTGAGTTAGAAAACTGAATATTATATGAGTTAACAATACATTAAAGGGAATGTATAAAAATGTCTAAGATTTAACAATAGAGTTTGATTCCTTGTGGAACATTGTTTTTACTATATTATAAGATTATTTTTCTTCTTTTGTTTCATTATTTTAAAATGTAGTACTTAGAATGTACTAAGCAGAATCAGTATGGAAATTTTGTATTATTTTAAGTGTTAAATTTAGGGGAAAGATAAAAAGTTGTCATACTTCAACCAGTGATCACAAGAGAAATATTGTATTAGAAAGGAAAGATAAATAGATAATTGAAAGAGAACGGACAAAAGATGCAAGTATAATTATCTAAATTGAGATGAAATAAATAAAACAGAATTAAGAGAGTGAATAGAAGAGTGAAAATATATAGAAAATATAAAATGTTAAATAAGATATGAAATAGTATATTAGGTGAGCATGAATTTGATTTATGTCTGTATAAAAAGATGTAACGCGGGGTTAAGCTGCTTTCCAAAAAGAAGTTTTATGTATTTATGTTTTGTGTTTTGTTTGTTTATGTTTGAATTAATAAAATTCTAGAAAAATGTTGGAAGAGAATAATGAAATTGTAAATAAGACAGATGGATACAATGAATATATAGAAATCAAGGCAAAAGAAATATAATTGAAGAGAAGGAAAGGGAGAAATAGAGAGAAGTTGGGAAAAGATACGAAGTGAATATATAAGATAAATATGCATATTAAATTGTGTTTGTATGGAAACATGATAATTTGGAATTATGCTGTCTTTAAATATGCTTTATTTGTTTTTTTAGAAAAGATGTCTTATGTTTTTATATTCTACGTTTTGTTTGTCTGTGTATTGTTTTTAAAAATTAATAAAATTTATTTTAAAAAAAATATTCTGCAGTCTAAGCCAGATTTTCTTTCTTTTCAATAATATTTAGATTTTATGAAGATGTGTAATATTGCCAGTGTCAGAATTGCAAAATTCAAAATTCACTGGATATTTTAGCACCTTTCATATGAATAGAAAAGATAATATGTTACACCTCTCATTCTTGATTCTTTCTGCTGATCAGGAGCCGAAAGCATTCATCATACAATCACCTGCTTTAGTAACTCTATGACAATGCATCTTTAATGATAATAATAAAGAGAGCTAATTTCAATAAATTTAGAGAGAGCTTGGGATGACATGGATGAGAATCCTCAAGGGGAAAACAACTCAAGTTTGGGAAATTTTGAAAAGCCCAGTCTAGCACAATATTAATGAAGAAGAAAAATAATAGCTCTCAAAAGAAACCAGCATGACTGCATAAAGAACTCTCTGACAAATTGAAAGACACAAAGGACAATTATAAAAAGTGGAAAGAGGGGCAAATAACTAAGGCAGAATATCAGGAAATAGCCCGAGCCTATAAAGATGAAGTGAGGAAAGTTAAGGCTGACAATGAACAAAGGCTTGCAAAAAAAGTAAAAAATAACCAAAAAAAGCTTCTTCCAACATGTTAAAAAGAAGAAAAAAGTCAAGAAAACAATTGGTCCATTGCTGGGAGAGAGTGGCAAGAAGGTGACAAGCAACAGGAAGAAAGCAGAACTACTTAATTCATTTTTTGCATCGGTCTTTACACAAAGGGAAAAAACAGTCCAACCTATTAAAAACAGAACCCCAAACTAGATTCGGAACACAAGTTAAAATAGAGAAGAAAAAGGTAAGTGAACACTTGTCTACCCTAGACGAGTTCAAATCACCAGGACTGAATGGATTATACCCCAGGGTTCTGAAGGAACTGGCAGACGAAATCTCAGAACCTCTGAACTATATCTTTCAAAGATCCTGGAGCACTGGGGAACTGCTAAAGGACTGGAAAAGAGCTGATGTACATCTTAAAAAAAGAAAAAAAATAGATCCAGGAAACTACAGACCTATAAGCCTGACCTTAATACCAGGGAAGATTCTAGAAAAGATAAGCAAACAACGAATCAGCAAACACCTAGAAGCAAACAAAGAAATAACCAAAAGCCAACATGGGTTTGTTAAAAACAGATCATACCAGACTAATCTTATTGCAGTCTTTGACAAAGTGACAAAATTAGTTGACCAGAGGAATGCTGTCAATATAATTTACTTGGACTTCAATAAGGCGTTTGATAAAGTAGACCATAGCCTACTACTAGATAAAGTAGAAAAATGTGGGTTAGACAGCATCACCACTAGATGGATATGTAACTGTGTGACAACTGCACTCAATGTGTAGTTTTCAATGAAACTGCATCTACATGGAGGGAAATATACAATGACTTGGACAAGGGGATAGATGGGGAACATATCAAATTTGCAGATGACACCAAGCTGGCAGGAATAGCCAACACTTCAGAAGATAGGCTTAAGATACATAATGATCTTGACAGACTTGAACATTGAACATTATCTGACAAAATGAAATTTAATGGTGAAGTAAGGTTATTCATTTAGGCAAGAAAAATCAAGTGCATAGGTGTAGTATATGTGATACCTTGCTCAATAATAGTAACTGTGAGAGGGATCTCAGAGTCCTAGTGGACAACCATTTAAATATGAGCCAGCAGTGTGCAGTAGCTGCCAAAAAAGCCAATACAGTTCTAGGCTGCATAAACAGAGGGATAGAATCAAGATCACGTGAAGTGTTAATACCACTTTATAACACCTTGATAAGGCCACATTGGGAATACTGCATTCAGTTTTGGTTGCCACAATGTAAAAAAGATGTTGAGACTCTAGGAAGAGTGCAGAGAAGAGCAACGAAGTTGATTAGGGGACTGAAGGCTAAAACATAAGAACGGTTACAGGAACTGGTTATGTCTAGTTTAATGAAAAGAAGGGGAGACATGATAGCAGCGTTCCAATATCTGCAGGGGCTGCCACAAATAAGAAGGAGTCAAGCTATTATCCAAAACACCTGAGGGTAGGACAAGAAGCAATGAGTGGAAACTAATCAAGGAGAGAAGCAAAGAGAAATTTCCTGACAGTTAGAACAATTAATCAATGGAACAACTTGCCTCCAGAAGTTGTGAATGCTCCAACACTGGAAGTTTTTAAAAGATGTTGGATAACCATTTGTCTGAAGTGGTGTAGAGTCTCCTGCTAAGCAGGGGGTTTAGACTAGAAGACCTCCAGGGCCCCTTCCAACTTTGTTTTTTTTTTTATTCTAATGCTTTGTATTTAAGTACACTTACAATAATATTTAAACATTTCTCTACCATAGTCACAGACAAATAAATATATGATTACACACACACACACACACACACACACACACACACACACACACATCTTAGTAATTAGAACAACCTCATTGAAATGAATGCAATCTTTCTCACTGATTTCAGTAGGTTTTATATATTTTTAAAAAATATAGTCTTTATTTTTGTAAACAGAAAATTTATTTCATCTGTTAAAGCTGTAATTGATATGGCTTTATAAGATGAAATGGTTGTTCAAGAGAGATTTGAATTTACATCTTCATTCAGCAGTAAAACTCCTTGATTACAGAAAGCTGTTAACTATCACACAAATAAATTTATCTTACAGTGTTGTCTGAAGAATAAAAATTAAAATGTGTGAAGTGGTACAAAAACTATGTATCATGTTTAACTTGAAATACGTTTCCATCTTATTGTATATGAAAGAGCTTTTTTCTACTCTCTTTTCCAATCCATGCTAGCAATTTGAAAAATGAAAAGGATTTATTTAGAAGAATTCATATTTCATGGAAATATACTGTCCTGATAGATACACATATTGTCACTGAGTGTATATGTGTGGGATGCACCTATATACTTTTCTAACTAATCCACCTGGTGGCAAATTCGCTGTGAGAATCTCCTAACTCTCACCAGAAAAACAAAGAAAGCTAATAAATTTGAACAACTTGTAATAGCATTTCACCAGTCACCAAGTCATTGTCAATTGCTAGTTATCAAATCATTCATCAGCAGTCCTGAGTCATAAACACATGAAGTCAAAGACTGAATCACTTATATTTATCTTACAAAAACTCTATCATTAAGATGAATAAATCAAGTATAATATCATATATTATCATAAAACATAACAAAACAAACGTAATGTAACGTAACATAACAACATAACCATCAAATCTTAAAATCATATTTAAATAGTAAATTTAAATATAGGATATCAAAGGTATAAGTTAAATCAATTACATTCATCTTGTAAAATAAATTATGCAATTATTTTTTCATGTCTTGAAAAAAATTAATGTAGGCTGCAATGTTAATGACATATTATTAATTATTGCAGTAGACATGGGAGCTGATTTAAATGTCTATTTAAGAAGACTTTGAGTTATATCATTTAGGCACCTTTCTGGTATGTGGCCTCAACATGGAACATATTTATTATCACACATCTTCCAAACAAAATTCATATATTATCCTTTTAATATTCTGTAACTGCTATACATAATGCACAAATTCTGCTTTAAAGAGTGAAGGTGGAAACCTATTGTCTTAATACTTTTCTTTATTCTAATAGTAATGGTTCCTGCACATATATCTTGCATGTGCAAAATCTACATTTTTCAAGCAAAGCAAAATGCAGCAGCCACTTAGCTAATTAGAAAAGGGATGGATCAACAAGTCAAATACATGGTTCAGAACTATTTTTTACTTGTACTGTTGATACAGCAAAATGTCTCTTCAAAGATATGCTCATTCTTACTGATGGTTTGAAACAAAAAGATAAAACATAAAACTAACTCAAAACCAAGGATATTAAAAATCAGTTGGAGCAACATCATTTGGTAGAGATAGGCAGCATACAAATTAAACAAACAAACAAACAAACGACATCAGGAAGTCCATCCAAAGTGATATATCTTTTTTATTAAAGAGTAAATTAAGAGATACATTTCTTCAATCCTAAATATACTCTAAAAACAGGGGAAAGGACAGGGAAAGATCAACTAAATTATTGCTAGATAAGTTTTTAAAAACGTTTTGATTGATTCATTGTTCCATCAAGTCATTTTCAACTCTTACAGACCACATAGTTTTTCTTTGCACAAATCATAAAGAAGGACATTGATGTGACCGGCAAATAAGAACGTGCGTACAAAAATTTACATAAAGAGAATGGTATGCTTTATGCATATTTACAGTATTAATGTGCAGAATACTAGGAAGACAGTACTGAAGTAAAAAAGTTTTTACAAGCAATATTTATCTTATTATAAATGTTATTATAAATGTTTTAAAGTTAATATTTTATCATTTCATTATGTTTCACTACTTAGGGTTTAAACGCTATATACACACACACACACACACACACACACACACACACACACATACATATATATATATATACATACATACATACATACATACATACATACATACATATATATATAGAGAGAGAGTTTCAAATAATGCTAATGCAGGAATTTCTTTTCAAGAATAATAAAAAACCAATTTCCTAGAGGTAAAGGAAAAAAGAAATACAGTTTATCCTTTCTATTTTGGCTAAAATTGAGCAACAGTCAAGTGTGAAACCATGGAATTCCAAATTCACAAAACAGTGGAAATCTTGTCAACAGCTCTGATTGGACCATTAAGTGAACAGACTTACCTGTCCTTAGCTTCTTCTCTTGGATTAACTGAATATTTCCTACTGATTGGGTGTTATCTATTTATTCTTTGCCTGCAGAATATCTAAAGGAAGCTTGAGTGAGTAAGAATAGTGTTACCAACTGAAGTATTTTACCCTAGTATCTGTTGCCAAGGAAACCATTCCTTTTGTCTATAAAATCAAAACAACAGCTTTGCTGAAGTTTCAATTTAAGAGCTATTATCTAAGTCTCCAAATTAGAAAAACAATGGCACTAAGCATATAAAAATAGAATTTAAAATCATGTAGGATTCATAAGAAAGGCCATCAAGTTAATATTCTATTTTCCCCCCTGAACTATTAAGTATGGATATTTAAGAATGATAAATCCAAATTAAAATTACTTGATTGTTTTTCATTGGTCACCTCTGTATAAAGTACAGTATGCACTTTAGTCTGAGGAGACCAATGAAGAACAATCAAAAATCAAGATGAAATATCATCCAAAAGATCAACACATCTTTTATCATGGGGCAGGACATTTTTGGTAATAAATGATTCATGGTATCTTAAACATCAGATATATACTA
Organism: Pseudonaja textilis; assembly: GCF_900518735.1. The sequence goes on along the minus strand of NW_020769346.1, from coordinate 5,741,366 downwards.
TGTAGAGTCTGTAAACAATTCTCTGTGTAATCATTGCTCAACAGATAATTATCTAACAGATAATTCTAACTGGTGTTTAATGAGGAAAATATATCCCAGATAAATCGTTCTCATTACTGTATGCTCTTTCCTATAGGCATGTTTTTTTACTTCATTTTACTTCATCCTTGAGTTGGGATCATCAACAGAAATTATGTTCTTCCATAGCCTACAATTTCTGAGCCTCACCATCAAGGCTGGGCAATTTTTCTCTCCTTAATCAGTTAACTGTGGAGTTGTTCCTGAGCATCTATTGATGGAGTCCTTGATGTCCTTTCTCATTCCATCCAAAAATGGTTGCCAAAAAACCAACCATCAATCACTCTTCTGAACATATAATACCGAAAGGATACAATTTTTTAATTTACTCTTTATCTAGTTCTTCTAGACAGACCATACAGCAGATTAGCTATTATGATGAACATTGCTCCACTTGAATGAAGTTGGGAAGGCCCTAGTCTGTAGGGTAGTTGTTTATTTATTGTATCTTATTTGTTTAATAGAACAGCATAAGTTTGAAAAAAATAAAAAGAAAACAGTAATAAAAAGAAAAAAGAAAGAAGAACTATAGTATTTTTTAAAAAGACTTCAATAACATGAAAATCATAAACAGTATTTAAGGGACTCTTATATACAATATTTTACATAGTTACACATACATGCACACATACACAAGTATATACACCCACATGTTTGATTTAATATTTACATTTCAAGGCTATGCAACTTCATACTGATTCTGCATGATTTACAATTTAAAAAAAAATTAAAAAGAAGCCAACATATGCTAAAGAAAAGCTAATACAACTGATTGGAAGATGCACTTCATAATACAGAAATGCCTGCATAGGTAGAAAACCTATGTTTATAACTATTTTATTCATAGGTCACAAGTAACATTATGTCTTCAATTTTCTGAATAATTTGGGAAAAAGAAAAACAATGTAAATCTTCCATGTTAAGTCCTCCTCATTTAATGAAAAATGGCTAAATGCTTTGGCCAGTTTATGTGTTAAAAATCACTAATTAATCATCATCATTATTATATATTATGACATTGATCATTATTTTGACTATATGAAGTTGGGGAAATATGCAATGGAAATCATTTGCTCAGATAATAGCTTGGTAAAGTGACAAGTAAGTCTTTATTGATTAGCCCTTGGGCCATATCAAAGTACAAAGTTCCAGCAACAATTTGTTACTAAAATTTAATAGAAGCAATTCAAAATGAAATTTGATAAAATACTATTTAAAATGGAACTAGATAAAATACAATTTAAAATGGAATCTAAACAAAATACGATTTAAGATGAAATAGTAATAAAATACGATCCAAAATAAAATCGTAATAATGTACAATAATTAAAGATATAGATAAAATATAGTAACATTATATTTTGGAGTCGCCCTTGCAATCTACCCCAATCAATCCCACATATGCACCAATTATCACATTAAACAAGAGGAAAACCTTCTAAGTACCAATTCCACCAGTGCTTTTTACAATTTTGTAAACAACAAACTAAAAGATTCAAGGTCCATCCCACCCCTGATAGGACCTAATGGTAAAGACTGCAACGACGACACCATTAAAGCCGACATCTTTAACACATTTTTTGGCTCAGTATTTGTAAACAGCAATGGATCATGCCCAGTATTTCCTAGCCGAACCACAGATAACTACAATGATCTAATACATATCGATTTTACAGAAGACAATGTTGAAAAAGCACTTCGCAATCTAAAACCATCTCTATCTATTGGACCGGATGGAATATGTGCCTACTTCTTAAAAAAGCTACCCACTGCCATAGCCAAACCTCTAAGCATAATCTTTGAAAAATCTTTCAGGACCAGTTCCTTGCCTAACCTATGGTCACAAGCCACGGTCATCCCCATCTTCAAAAAGGGAGACCCCAGCCTAGTTGAAAATTACAGACCAATCTCCTTATGCTGCATCACCTGTAAAGTCATGGAATCAATTATTAACCAATCCATCATCCTCCACTTAGAGACAAACAACCTACTCTCCAATAAACAATTTGGTTTCAGAAAAAAACTATCCTGTAATCTGCAACTCTTACACTGCAAAAACATATGGACTACACAACTTGATCAGGGCAAAACAATAGATGCAATCTACATAGACTTCTGTAAAGCCTTTGATTCAGTGGTACATGACAAACTACTACTAAAAATAAAATCCTATGGTATCTCTGGACAACTGCATAACTGGATAGAAGCATTCCTGTCAAACAGACAACAAATGGTCAAAATTGGGAGCGTCCTATCAAATTCTGTACCTGTCAATAGTGGTGTCCCCCAAGGCAGTGTTCTAGGACCAACTCTCTTCATACTCTACATAAATGACCTCTGTGATCATATTAAGAGCAACTGCGCTCTTTTCGCTGATGATGTAAAGCTGTTCAATACCACAGACAATACTGCTACCCTTCAAAAAGACCTCGACTATGTATCAGAATGGTCAAACAAATGGCAACTTCAAATCTCAACAAATAAATGCTCTGTCTTACATATTGGCAAAAAAAATCAGAAAATAAAATACAAGCTGAATAGTCAAGATCTTGTTGATGATCCAAGCTCTGTCAAGGACCTTGGAATACTCACCTCTAATGATCTAAGTGCTAGAGCCCACTGCAACTACATAGCCAAAAAGGCATTAAGAGTTGTTAACCTAATCCTACGTAGCTTTTTCTCTGGTAATATCACACTACTAACTAGAGCATACAAAACATTTGCTAGACCAATATTCGAATACAGCTCATCAGTCTGGAACCCACATTACGTATCTGATATTAGCACAATTGAGAAAGTCCAGAAATATTTCACAAGAAGAGTTCTCCACTCCTCTACTCGTTGTAGAATACCTTATGCCACCAGACTTGAAATTCTAGAACTAGAAAACCTTGAATTACGCCGTCTTCGGTCTGATTTAAGCATGGTATATAAAATCATACATTGCAAAGTCCTACCTGTCAATGAATACTTCAGCTTCAACCATAACAACACAAGAGCACACAACAGATACAAACTCAAGGTTAACCGCACCAAGCTTGATTGCAGGAAATACGACTTCAGCAACAGAGTGATCGATGTCTGGAATACTCTACCTGACTCTGTAGTTTCTTCCCCAAACCCCAAAAACTTTAACCTTAGACTGTCTACTATTGACCTCACCCCTTTCCTAAGAGGTCTCTAGGGGGCGTGCATAAGCGCACCAACATGCCTACCGTCCCTGTCCTATTGTTTCTTTTATTTTTCTTTTATTTTTCTTATATGTACCCATTTCATGTATTCATAACTATGTATACACTTATACTTATTATCTTGTAAACAATTGACAAATCAAATCAAATCAAATCAATAAATAAATAAAATATGAAGATATTAACCGAATCATTTTGTTCAAATACTATGCTACTTTAAATGTTATTTTCAAGTTTTGGCCAGACATAAGGTAAGTTATTTTGATATGAGTATCCCAATGGGTCATTCGTCTCATATATAGACCAAGATACCTGTCTCTCATCCTCTTATACAGGCAATAGTCAAATAGGATGTGAGCCGGGCCCTCTATCTCTGCCACTCCGCAAATGCAGAGATGCTCATTGTATGGTATTGCATGAAATCTCCCATTTCTAACTATTGTGTCAAGCTATTCAAATCTCGCTCCTGTGAATATCTCCCTAAGATGTTCTGGGAGTTGTGACTTCAAGTAGCTATCTATTTGAAAAGTACATTTGTATTTACTCAACCATTTCAAGTTACCTATCTTACTAAGGATAGTTATATCAGTTTGTGCATCTGTATCCTTAATTCTTTGGGCAACTCTTTTTTTAGATTGTTCTCCTGTTACACAAAAAATAGGAAAACCACAGCTTCTTACAAAATTTGTTAGTTTAATGATCCAGGAGATTTGTGATTTTAGTTTTATTTGCTCTAGTAGGCATAATTTGGGTAGTCTATCAGTCTCCATTTCATTAACTTTGCACCAGTAGTTATAAACTCTAATTTTAGATAATGCCTGAATTGTATAAATTCCCAATTCAGCTTGGTATAAGATACAATACATATGGACTTTAACAATAAAAGGAAACAATTCAGTTACAAGCAAGTAAAGATTCAGCTACAATCCTCCCTCCCCAACATATCCAAGAAACAGAATCTACATGAAATAAAATGTATATTCAATAAAAAAATAATACTGATATATACTAATTACTTCATTAGTAATTAATCAACCCTTCATATTTTTCCACCACATTTTTTCTCATTTAAATTACTGCAAGCCACAATTATTTTTTGTATATAAGGAAATGATTCTTTAGATTTACTTTCTCACTTTTTCTGCTACTTTTCAGAACATACTTGGTATTTATCAGAAAATTGCAACTGCACTCTATATGAAATATGAAGACAATAGTCTTCCTTCTCTCTCTTTTTAACTTTTCCCAAGAAACAGAATTTAAGCCCTAATGCTACCTGCTATACCTGCCAAATATGTATGAGTATGTCTGGTAAATCCACCTATCCTTCATTCAAAATGCACCCTTAGGAGGTAGTATTAGTCCCCCATATGTGAGGTGTTGTGATATTAGTAGGAAACAAAGAAAAGGAAAAAAAGTTGTTCTGGATTCAGGTCCATCTGGGAAACCTAAGCTAAGAAGAGCAAGAAATTCAATCTATAATAGAAACAGAAAATCCCATTCGGAACTTTTTCAGCTTATAAAATTGTTGGTGGGAATCCTGGCCTTTGTAGTAAGGTATGTCAAATTTTTCATCTTTCCATTTCCAAACATTAAGGATGTTCAAAAGTTGTGACATTTCTTGGGGATTATAAAGATATTTTGGTTACTTTTTTATTTATTTAGCATATCGCACGTGTTAGCCAGGGATTGCCGAAGTGGTGGCTGCCTCTGTGAAAGGAATTTTTTGGGCAGTGTTATCTGTACCAGTGGGATGCCTGAATGACAATAGGCATTTAGGGGAGGCTCCTTTCATGTCCCTGTGTGATTTGTTTGCTCACAGGAGCTGCCAATCTCAGTGGTGTGCAGGCATTTTACTATGTAAGCCACTGTGGCCTCATGAGTGAATAAAACACAGACACAAGAAAGGGGTCTCCCCCAAATGCTTACTGGCATTCAGGCATCCCACTGGTAAAGATAACACCTCCCCCAAAAATTCCTTTCACAGAGGCAGCCAGCCACCTTGGTGATCCCTAGCCAACATGTGTCATACACTAAATAAATAAATAAATTTGGTTACTTTAATATAATTTAAATGTGCCTCTCAGATCAGCAATTTTCCAGTACCATCAAAGAAGAACATTATTCCGTGTGCAGTGTGGCAGGTATCTTTATCAGTTCACTCTAGAGAAAGGCTCAAAAACTGGAAAACCTGCTTAAGTGATTGCAGATAATCTGGTATATTTCATGAAGGCATTGACAAGGAGATTCTACAAATGTTAATACTAGCGGTAAAGGTGGTGCCATGCACTGGGTAGAGATCAAGCCTGAGCATTCACTCTGCTGGAGCTGATTAACTGGTCTGAAGGTGTATGTGAGCCACCTTTGACATGCAAACTGATTACAATGGAAATATAGAAGTTAATTAACAAACCAATGCAACTATGACAGTGGTCCTGTCATACCCAATGTCAGCATTCTAGCAAACCTCCATTCCAACCAATAACTCCAAGACAAATATCTTCTCAAAAGTTCCTTTTATTTTGGATAGTAACTGACACAAATGGGGAATCCCGAATCTGAACATTCCGGGCTTCCTTGCAGTAAGTAAAAACTACAAATCCATCCCCTGCACCCATCATCACATCACATGGCCTAATCACCATCCATCCCAACTTAAGACTTCCCCTCATTTATGTGCAAATTAACATGACCTTGAATTAAAAAAAGAATGTTATTATGTCTAACTACATACATTCCAAGAAATTCTCCCCTTCCACTTTCCTAGCCTCAAAATGTGGCAGCATGGGAGAATCTGGTCTCAATATGGCTTCCAAAGCTGACACCCAATCAATAGAGAGATGTGTGAATCAGGTCACAAAAGCAGCAAACAGACTGTATACACATGAGGAACATGAGGGTTATATCAGAGGCCAAGAAGTAAGTCAGCAGTTGATATCGAAGAACGAATCAAAACAAGACTTGAAAATCAACTCAAACATTTTGTAACTCATATAATTGCTTTCCGATATTAGTTTATGATTGCATGGATTTTTTTTTCCTTAGATGAGATTCATACAAAAAAATAAAACCTTTAATTTTTGTAGCACAAGGTATAATTTTGAGAAGATAAAGTTAACAATGATATGATCAGATATGGATTTACCATACCAAGCTAAATGTTATAGAATTGAAAAAAAAACCCTGCAGATTTGAATTCTTGGTGTAAGAACACATATTTTCAAAACCCCTCTCTGAAAAAAAAATTGCAAAAATTAAATTCACTCCATTAAATGACATGCCCTACATTATGGGGTTAGATGAAATTACTGCTGAACCTCTTTTGATCAACACATTGAACTCAAAGGAACATGCAGTCATGGAGCACCAAGTGTAGTCGAAGGACAGGTTACATTAATTCATTGATTATTTTTTGAAAAACCACAGTTAAAGGTAGGTAATGTATAGATTCCTCTTTTAAAGGTGACTCCTGCTGGCATTCACTCAAATGGGGGAGGAGCTACATTACTGGAAGTGACAGCTGGTAAATAAAGCAAGATCAGTCTTTCCAAATGTTTCACTCCTCTGGGAGCAATGGCATATGCTTTTGGAGAGTTGGCTATTATTATGTTGTTATTTTCTTTTGTTAAAAAAAAAAGTGGGGGGAGAAGTAAGAATGCTCATTGCATGTGTCTTTGGGAACACCATAAACCAAATATGAAAACAATGGCTTTCATCAATATTTTTGCCCTAATATCAATGCAAATTTAATTCTATTTGGCAATATCCACCAGTAATTCTTTGTTCACAAACATTTTTGTATAGATTGTTAATGTTCTAGTTAGTAGTTATCCCTGAACATTGTAAATCCACATACAAGTCCCACTGAATCCAATAACATATACAAAATTGTATACAATTTTGTAGTGAGAGATGTAGAAAGTATAGAAAATTATTTTGATGGAGATTGTAAATATCTATTACCAACACAATGAGCAGTTAAATGTGGTTTAAGCCTATTTGAAGACAAGTTTTAGAAAATGTCTCGTTATTAATTAACATATTTCCCTGTGTAAAATATTGGAATTTTTTTGGATGAAATTAATCATCAAAATGCTAGAAAATTAATTAATATTTAATTAACATATTTCCCTGTGTAAAAAAATGGATTCTTTTTAGATGAACCTAATCATCAAAATGCTAAACTATTCATCTGCTAAATGCTAAACTATTCATCAATTTACATGTTGATTATGTAACCATGTTTTAAAGTGCCAATTTGTTTAAATTTAAAATATTGTTTTTTCTTAATGAATTCCTTCAGAAAAAAAGTATATATTAAATTTCATCATTATAGAATTTTGAATATATTCCAGAATATAAACTATTGAAAAAAAAAATTGCTGCAGAAAGAAAAACACATTGCTGCATTTTTGCAATGAAAATTATATCAGCACACCTACATTTAAATTGATTAAAATTATATTATAATATTGAATTTTGTAATTGCTTAATTATTGACATATATACATTAACATGTTATATCACTGTTATAAGTATGATGCCTTTTGTAGGTTAGAGGAACTTTATATAATTGTTAATTATGCCTATTTTTTATTGTAGAGCATGTAGAGTATCTCCAACATGCTTGAACCTAGCAATTATGCCATTCAGGATTGTATAGAAACAAAATACAGTGGAGCCTCAGTTGGCAACTGTAATCCATTCCCGGACTCCAGTCACAACCTGATTTGGTCATGTTTGGAAGCACAACCAACTGTGCATACGCGCAATCAAAAAAATGGCACCAAAGGAGAAACTGATTTTGTTTGCCACCCAATTTTTTGTGACCCAATTCAAAAATTGGGTGGATTTTTTTGTTCACAAACAGTTCATGACCCGAGGTTCCACTGCATTTAAATTTGTTCTGAGGAAGAGCCAAAGCAGATCACCCCCTCCTCCCGTCTCACACCCCTTCCTGTCCCTCTCGCATTAGACCAGCAACTGCTTGCAATTTTGTTCTTTGTCTATAGATTCTTTTTTTTAAAACAATTTTATTGATTTTCAAAGACAATACACAAACAAACAAAACATAAAATATAAAAACATAGAACATCTTTTCGGAAAGCTGCTTGATTCCGGGTTACAACTCTTTGTACAGATACAAATTCAAATTCATATTCATTTTATATACCATTCCATATCTTATTACCATTTTCAATTTTCTATATAACTTCTCACCTCTTTTAACTTTCTTAGTTTTATTTTATTTATCTCATCTCAGTTCAAATCATAATATTTATTATTCTTTGTCTGTTCTGTTTCCAGCTATCCATTTATCTTTTCTCTTTAAACAAAACTTCTCCTGTACACTGATTGGAGTATGACGCCTTTAACTCTTTCCCCTAAATTTATAATACTTAATATAATACATAACTTGCATTGAGATTCTGTTTAGTACATTCTAAAATTATACAATGTTTTTTATAGAATTTTTTTTTATAAGTATATGATGTAATTAGAACAACTATCAGTGCCAATACAAATCTAATCATTAATATTAATATTCATTTATATCTTAAACACTTTACACATTACTTTTCAATTAAATATCATACTTTTATGGGAACACTTATACTTTCCATAGTTATTTCCCCCCCACATCACATATTTTAAATCATTATTTCATTAAAATGTTCCCACTTCTCTTACTTCAATTCTCTCATTTATTTCATTGCCTTCTTTTTCTTCACAAAAATTTCACTAAATATTTTATCCCATTTTTGATTACATGTTGTTTCCAATTTTCTAATATTATTTCTGAATACAAATATAGAAATACAATCTTATGTACCTTTGCAGAATCCCTTTTTCAATTAAGTTTACCAATTGTCTCTAAAAGAATTTTGTTTCTTTACATCTTGCTCCCTACCATTGAGGCTCCTCATCTCTTCCTTTCTCCCTTGCTTATTCTTCTCCTTGCCCTTTTTACCCCCTTGTCTCTCCACCTCCCCTTTCTTCTTCTGCTTTCCCCCTTTCTGTTGTTTTCTAACATAGTATCCACTTTTCACCATATTTTTCTCTTTTTTGGTTGTTTTTTCAAATCTTAAAGTCCCCCCCCCTTTTTCCCTCTTTCTCCTTTCCTTCCCCAAATAGAGTAACTTGTTCATCAAAGATGGCTTCTTCTTTATTCCAGTCATCCTGTTGCGCAGTCAGCTTTTCATAAGTACAAACTGCCATTTCTAAAAATTGAAAAAGAATGCCAAGAGAATCTTTCCCTTCTTGTTCTTTTTTGTATTTTTGGTATTCAATTTTCAATTCATCCACAACTGATGCCATTATAGAGAGAAAAAGTTTTTCCAAAAGCACCCAAGTGTTTTTAATCAAAGATAGTTCCCAAAAGTTCCAAAATCACCAAACAATCCAAATAAGCTGTTTCTTTTAGTACTTTCTCCTTTCTTCCCTTTCTCTTTCTGGGGTTACTGTTTAGTCACAAAGTTCCAGTTAAAATGTATCTTTTAGAAGTCTTGTTAATATTTAATAGCTCTTTAAAATTCTAGGCAATCTCACCTTACTTTCAAGTTCTGCTCCATTTTTTCCCCTCTCCCTTCCCACTTACAGCAAAAAAAGGTTTTTTTTTAAAAAAATGTTCAAAAATCCTTATCCCTTTAGCATTTAATTACCTCCAATGCAGGTTTTCTGATTTCTCTTGCGGTTCTATTTGCTGTCACGTTAGGAAGGAGAGTGAAAAGAAAGGAAAACTTTCCCTTTTAAACTTCCATTCGCCGCTTGTAAATCTCTGGAAACGATGTATCTTTGGCAAATTTCAAGTTCCAGGGTACTTTCTCTGTTACTTTATCCCGGTCAGCAAAAAACACTTTCACTTCTTCACAACTCCTCCTGCACTTCCTTTTTCCAGCTGAACGCTTCTATGTGGCGGCCATTTCTGACCGCTGCTCAGCTGCCTTCAGAAAGGGGAAGAGAGGTGCGATATCTCTTGACCCTGCCAGATCCCCCATGTCTTCGTCACCTTCTACGGAGGTGGCTAGCCCTGAAGCCGGGTGGCTCAGGGCACTCGGGCAGTGAACACAGGCAGGAACCGCACACAGTTGCGGATTCCTGCCTGCCCTGAAGTGCTGCAGACCGGAACTCCTCTATAGATTCTTTTTATAGATTTCTACTGGTTAAGATTATTAAAGATTTCTAGCTAATAACATTATATCTTTCTCAAATTCCTAGGTGCTGGTTAGTTATTTTGTCTTCACTTTATCAGCTCTTTATCTAACTATCTAGATCTTCATCAATATGGACTTTTATTAAATTATTCCATGCTAGATTCACAATTTATAATTAAAAATGTGGCTGGGTTGAGAAATATTAATGGCAAATTTAATATTAATATAAAATCAAACAGAGTTGCAATATCCATCTTAGTATTTGTTTTGCTTACTTGATTTAAGGAAATTGTGGTTTTTTCAGGCAAATTACAATATTAACATCACCATATAAATATGTTTGAAATTAAACATATAAACAATCTGTTAAGCAGATTTTTAATTGTTTATGTGGCATGTAATTTGAATATAGTAGTATATTAACACATTAAAATTGCTGAGGGGAATAAAAATGTCTTTGCCTCAGGGACTTCCAGTGACAAGATAAGGACGTGTAGTGGTGCAGAAGCCTATCTGCGGTTTCAGCTTATCTCTTCTTGCGCTTGGTGTGATCCCCAGAGGATACTCAAATCCCGGAGAGATTCGTGTCAGTGTGGGGGAAACTTGGGCTGCAGTGTGGGGGAAGGCAATCCCCTGGCAGCAAAGAGAAGAATTCCAGAGCCCAGCGTGTAAGAGCCAGCCGTCAATCAGCCAGACTGATTGCTAGCAGCTATTATTCAGCACTTTCTGCCTCCCTGCTTCCGGTGTGTTGGAAGAAAAGTACAGAATCCTAGAAACGGTGGACTTAAATTTGACTCTAAAAATTCATCTTCTTATTGCCCTCCCCTCTTCCTTCTCTGTTTTTCCTTGGCACTACTCTATTTAACTCTGTACCTTTTCTACTATTTACTGATTCTTTGATGTTAGGGCGAATTCCTTTTTTCCTTTCACTTTCTCTCTATAACAGCTATAAATTTATCTATTCAGGAAAGGTATATTGATTGTTAGACTGATCTGCTAACTGATTTAATTGTTTTGAATAATTTGCAATATTAGGGATAGTCATACTTTTTGCAATATTAGGGATAGTCATACAGTTTGATAAGGAAAATAGCAAGAAGGTTAAGAACTATGTAATCAATAAGTATAAGATTTAATATCAATAATTAACATTTAATAGTATAATTTAGTGTGTGATTATAACCAATTTATTGGGGGAAAATAATACCATTTTGATTCAAAATATTGGTGACTTAGAATACTTAGAATATTTAAGACTCAGATAGGGTCAGATAAGATTATATATATATATATATATTTACGAAACCTATAATCTTATAAAACTGAAACCTGTGTGGACTTGACATATTATTGGTTATATATACTTATCATAAGGAATGTTATATAGTGTTGTATAGTGTTGCATAGTATTTGAATATAGACTGTACAAAATTATATACGTGATTGAGGACATAAGATCAAAATAACATATAGTTATATATTTTAGGTACTAGTTAAGAGCACAGAATTCAACTACTTAGTAGATAGGTAGACTAAGTAATTAGATATTGAAATTCTAATATAGAGGTTATAATATTGAATGGCAATTTGGAACAACATAACTAACATAATCCAACAACAACAAAAAATATTAAAAGAAATGACTTCTACAACAACCATGGCCCTGAAAACTGGAAGGAAGGCTACCCCGACTTTAACAACCACTCTGGCAACAGCTTCACCTACAGTCCAAAAAACCATAGAAGAATCGCTACCAGGGTAAAAACAAACTAATGTCTCGAATGCTAATATACAATCAATTTTGCTAACCTTACAAGAATCAATGACAAGACTTCAAGAAATAATGATTAAAAATCATAACAAAACAAGAGCGGATATTAGTGAATTAAAAGAAGAGATGGGAAAGTTAAAAGCTGAGATGAAAGCGGACATTCTCAAAGTAGAGGACAAGATCATAACACTGCAACAGGCTCTTGAAAAAAATGAAACAATGATAAAAGAAATAGAGACAAGGACGGAACGAACGGAAAAGAATTTGGAAAGGGTAGACGAAGAATTAAAAAATGTAAGCAAAGAAATGAAAGCTTCATTGATCTACCTAGAAATGGATAAGGCAGATTCTTAACTGAGATTCCAGAATGTGGAGGAATCCAAGGAAGAAGATCTGGAGCAGCTAATGGCAGAAATATTGGCCGAATTATTGGGAAAAGACAAAGATGATATACTCTGGGAATTTGATGAAGTCTAAAGGGTCAGCACCAACTATGCAAGACATCATAAGTGCCCGAGAGAGGTCCACATTCATTTTGCGAGAAGGAGTGTCCAAGATATAATATTTAGGATGTCTAGAGACGGAACAATTATGTATAAAGGCAAAGAAATTTTGATCCTTAAGCAAATCCCAAGGAAAGTAAGGGAAATAAGATGAGACTATAAATTTTTAGCTAGTTATCTAAAGCAGAAAAAAATCTATTCAAATGGCTAATCCCAGAGGGGATGTTAGTAACATGGAAAGAAAGGGAAATCAAAATAGATTCTATGGAAAGGGCTCAAGATTTTTACGAACAACTAGTAGGCATGGAAGACCAAAGTAGTAAGGTGGAATTAAAAAGAAATTCTCAGGAAGACCAAAGTCACCACGGAAATAAAAAAGAAGGATCCCCAAGAAACCAAAGAAACAACTACCCACCTCAGGGGAGAGAAGAAACTAGTCCACAGCAAGCACAAGGAGAGAGCGGAATTATCACAAGACAAAGAGCAAAGCAGATCTAACTAAATGGATGAAAAAAAGAAACTTCTATCCATCAACATAAATGGTTTAAATTCAACAACAAAAAGGAAAAGGATAATAGCCAAATTAATTAAACAAAATGCCGACATAATATGCTTACAAGAAACTCACATAAGGAAAGCAGATGAAAGATACTTAGACTGCCCAAAACTAGGGAAGCTATTTATTGCACCAGCAGATAAAAAAAAGAAAGGGATTGTAATATACATGAAAAATGATCTAAAAGCAGATTTAGTTTGGTCAGACCTGGAAGGAAAAACTCTGGTTTTTACAGATCTCGATCAATACCATTTCAATTCTATTAGTAGTAATTTATGCCCCAAACAAAGACCAGAAAGAGTTTTTTAAATATTTACATCAAAAAATAATAGGATTTGGAAAAAGGAATATCTGTATTATAGGAGATTTTAACTCTATTGCAATTACCAAAAGGACCATAGTAATGCGAGGAAGAACAAAAAAGGAAAAAGAGAGTTTCCTAAGACATGTAAGGAAATGATAAAAGAGTTAAATTTGGTGGACTTATGGAGAAGATTATACCCAAAGAAAAACAATTTATATTTTACTCTAACCCGCATCAAATATGGACAAGAATCGATATGGCGTAGATGAATGGGGAAATTGCAAATGAAATAAAAGGAATCGAAATTGTACCAAATGAATAGGCTGATCATAACCTAATTCAAATAATTTGGAAAGATAGGGAAAAACCAAAGAAAAGATGGACATTAAACACCCAATTAATAAGAGAAAAAGAGTATACTAATAAACTTAAGGAGGAATTAAACTATTTTCTAAAGGAAATGATAATGATGTAAACTTGAAACAAAATATCTGGGACACACTGAAGGCAGTTTAAGAGGTATAATAATCTCTTATAACGCCATGAGAAATAAAGCAAAATATGCTCAACAAAATAAATTACAACAACAAATCAAGGAATTAGAAACCCAATTACAAAAGACCCCGAAAGATCAAAGAGTACAAAATCAGATAATTACAGAAAATAACAGTCAAACATAATTTGAATTTAATTGAACAAGAAAAAATTGAAATAAATTTGAAAATGACTAAACAAATTTATTTTGAATATGCTAATAAACCAGGGAGATGGCTATCTTGTAAACTAAAAAAAAGAAAAAAAAGAGATTGATATACCAATTAATAGATGAGAAGGGTGACATACAACAAGAGATAGAAAAGAAAGAAGACATTATACATAAATACTTCGAAGAGTCAATAAAAAAGAAGTCAATGAGGATAAAATAATAAATTACTTAGATGAAATGAAAGATAAAGTAATCGGAGATGAATCGATAGAATTATTAAATAAAGATATTACTTGGTCTGAACTGAAATCAGCAATAGAGAATCAGGGGAATAATAAAACCCCGGGGCCAGATGGGATCCCGGGAGAATTATATAAGGCAATTGTGGAACAAATTGGACCACTTATGCTGGAAATGTTTAATGAGGTCTTATTGGCAGCCAGGATGCCGGACTCGTGGAGGTGAGCATTGATTTCGCTGATCCCGAAGGAAGAATCTGACCTTAGATATATTAACAATTACAGACCAATTTCGCTCCTAAACATCAATTACAAAATATTCCCCTCTATCATAGCTAATAGACTAAAATGAGTTTTAAATTTGTATATACATGAAGATCAAAATGGATTTCTCCCAACTAGACAGATAAGGAATAATTTAAGAACAGTAATAGATGTTTTAGAATTTTATGAAACCCACCCCGAAAAACAAACTGCACTTATGTTTTTAGATGCAGAAAAGGCATTCGATAACTTAAATTGGCAATTTTTAATTCAAAAAATTTATAATATGAATTTAGGCACTAAATTTGAAAACATCATAACAACAATTTACGATACACAGCAGGCCAATATCATAATAAATGGGGAATACACTTGACCAATAAAAATAGAAAAAGGAGTTAGACAGGGTTGCCCTCTCTCACCCCTCCTCTTCATATTCGCTTTAGAAACACTATTAATATGAATTAGGCAAAATCCTGAGATTAAAGGATTGAAGATTAAAAAAAGAAGAATACAAATTGCAAGCATTTGCCAAAGGTATGGTCTTCTTTATGGAGGAACCAATAGAAAAAGGACATAAATTGATAAAAGAACTAGAACAATTTGGTGCAGTAGCAGGACTTAAAATCAATAGAAAAAAAACAAAACTAATGACTAAAAATTTAACAGAAGAACAGAAAAAAGATTTAGAGGTAAGTATGGGAATACAGGTAACAAAGAAAGTTAAATATTTAGGAATATGGCTAACACCACATTGAAAGACACTCAAAGAGAATAATTATGATAAATTGTTGCAACAAGTAAAGAAAGATCGAGAATCATGGAGTAGGTTGCAACTTTCACTATTGGGTAGGATTGCTTCTATCAAAATGAATATTTTACCAAAATTCTTATACTTATTTCAGACGATTCCAATCAAATTACATAGAATTTTTTTTTGAAGAACTCAACAAAATAACAGTTAAATTCATTTGGCAAGGAAAGAAATCTAGAATTAATGTAAAGGCATTGCAGGATTTGAAGAGCAGGGGTGGACTGGCACTTCCAAATTGGGAATTATATTATACGGCAGCCGCTCTAGTATGGTTAAAAGATTGGGTGAATTTATTCAACAAAAGAATGCTACTGTTAGAAGGCCACAACCTGCAGAGGGAATGGCAGGCCTTTTTATGGGAGGTAGGGAAAATCAATCAGACATATTTCCATAGACACTTAATTAGAGATTCACTATTAACCAATTGGAAAAAAGTACGGAAAAAACACTATTCAAAAGTACCAATTTGGTTATCGACAATGGAGGCGATGATTCATCCAAGCAATCTGGACATTACTAAAATGATCAAATACAAAGATTTATTAGATGCACAAGGAAATTTCAAAACACGACAAGAGCTGCAAGAGCGAGGATTTAAAATAGATCAGTGGGTATATCTCCAAATTCACAGTAGATACAAACAGGATAAAAAAGAATTCAGAATTAACAATAAACTCCAGCATTCAGGCAAAATTTTACTAGGATCAGACAAAAAAATTATAACTAAATTTTACAACTACCTACTAGAAGTAGTTAGAAGAAGAGACAGTCAAAGGGAATATGATAGCTTGGAGTAGGAATGTTGGACGGAGTATTACATTAACAGAATGGGAAAAGATGTGGAGTAGAAACAATAAGATCACCAAATCGGCAGCTTATAAAGAAAACGCTTATAAAATGTTTTACAGATGGCACCTTCCTCCTTCGAGATTAGCGAAGATGCACCCCAACATGAGCCCGAAATGTTGGAAATGTAAAAGAATAGATGGAACCTTTTTTCATATGTGGTGGTCCTGTAAAGAAACTCAGAAATACTGGCAAAGAATTAGAAAGTGGCTAGAAGATATAACAAAAGAACAGATTGAGTATAAACCAGAGTCCTTCCTGATAGGGATTTTTGACAAACAGTTACTTATAAAAGTGAAGTATATAATAATACATATATTAACAGTGGCCAGGCTAGTGTTTGCTCAGTGTTGGAAACTACCTCACATACCTACAGAACAGATGATCATCCAAAAAATCTCAGACTGTGCAGAAATGCACAAACTAACTTTAGCCCTAAAAAAACAAAGATTCTTCAATATATTATAACAATTGGAACTGTTGGTATAAATGGTTAGATCAAAGATAGACCTTATATCATGAGATATAAAAGAGTGGGACAAATTTATATGAGTGTAATATAAACATATATATGGATAAGATGTGCATATATGGTATAAAATAAGAGAAAAGATCTTACAAACTGTCGAAAATGAGAATGTTTTTAAGTGTTCATTCTTTCTTTCTTTTTCTTTCTCCTTTCTTTTTGCTTTTCTTTTTCTTTTCTTTGCTCTTTTCTCATTTTTCTCTTCGTGTATGTGTTGTTGATTTGTTTTTAATTGTAAAATTAATAAAAAAAATTTTTTTTTAAAAAAATATCTTTGCCTGATGCTGGAAAAGAAAGTCTAAGGCATTGTTTTTTAAAGTTGGAAACTTTAATAAGCAGATTTCAACTCCCAGAATTCCCCATCTGGTTGTACAATTGCCCCACAACTCTATCTGGTTGTGTAGAATTCCCCTAACCTTTATCTTACATGGCCAAGATTGAAAAAAATTGCCTGGAATTATTTTTTTTCTAGTGTCAGGAAAAGACATTTTTATTATTGTCATAATTGACAGTAATAAAAAGTATTATAAGTGTCACAATTCTTTTGAAGCCAAGATCCAAGAAGATGTTGATTTACAGACACTGCTTGTCTTGACTGCAAAGAATCTCACAAGGTGTTTAATATTGTAAAAGATTGCAGCTTACATTTTGTATAATACAGATAGTCCTCAATGCATGACCAAAATTGGGGCACATTTTTTTTGTTTTTAAGAAAGACAGTTGTTAAGTGAGTTGTGATTCATTTTATGAAATTTTTTGTTAAGGTATTAAGAAAATCACTACAGTCATTAAGTAAAGCATGCAGTCATTAAGTGAATGTGCCTTCAAAGGTTTTCACTCCCATTTTTGTTATTAATTATTAATTAATAATATTATGTAATAAGGCTGGATTAAATGTTCAAAGAGCTCTTCACTCTTGATTAAAGTGTTCTTTGCCTCTTATATTTTGTTTTATTGAAAGTATACTGCTGTACCCATAATCTATAAGAGATTTTAAGGATGATGATGCCCATTATATACAGTATATAGCCTTTGTAATATCATATTATCTTCACAGGAATGTATTCCCTTGATAAGGGGAACTTTTTAGTAACTCACAATAGCTGGGATTCATTGGAAATATTGATCAAATCTACTTACTTCCCATAAAGCCAAATTCTTTTTCCTCTTACAATATCCAAGAAAGCAATTTATCAATTGTGGATATTTGTAGACTTCTCTCATTAGCATTAGTGGATAGGCTATTTATTTATAATGCAATAGGCCAGGATGTTACACAATTAATACATTAATTTGTGTTATATAGGTTACTGATCTTGATGCTGAAAGTGCTTTTTAATGTAATTTCATTTTTTTAAACTTGCTAGACTCTCATGGCAAACAGAAACCCATGTAATATAATTTTTAGTTGCAAATCATTTAGCTAAAGAATACAACTCTTCTTGAGGTACTTATTTAACTATTGGATTAACATTTCAGTAAAGCTAAAGTTACAATAGTGTAGAAGTAAAACAATTTTGCCCAGGAAGGTATACCAGGAATAATTATTTAAGATTGTTCCTTGCTGTGAAAGCTAAGTGTCTCTTACAGATTTTATTTAATTCTATGACCCTGAACAGGGGCTACATCAATAAATGAAATTCATTTTAAAAGGCAAAATAGTCTTAAGGAACACCCTGGGCTACTTTCAGTATCAGTTTTTCTAAAATATAAATATTAATTGGAAAAGCAGATATAAAAGTCAAGTCTTTTCACAAAGATCATAGTGTTTTGATATTTGTCCGTCACTATTCTTTAATTTTTAGCTGCATTTAGTAACTTTCTTGATCCCACAACTGGCTGTTCTTTCTCAATTACTTCTCTGGGGGGTTTACTGCCAAATACGCTTTAAACTAAGTAATGAATATACAGTATATTTTATTCCCAAGATGAACTAGATATTGTACTTCTATCTCACAACTGAAAAATGTATTATCACCTTCAGGCTTATACATGATGGAACTAATAGAATTCTTTAGGCATAGAATTGGTTCAAGGAAAGACTTAAAGGAGACAAAATAAATAAATGGCTTTCTAGGGTGAATTTGCCAGGAGAGTAAGTGGTTCTCCAATTAAAATTTGCAATGGGATCATTCATTCAACTGTAACAGAACAGCAATCCCGCCATGCCAACATTCTTCTCTTAATGTATGCTGTTTGCATAAGTTCAGTACTGGTCTAGTAATACTATGGCTGAAACTATAGTTTAAAGAAGTTCAGTTTTACACAAGTATTCCATTCTGAAAAGAGATGTTCTAAAAAGGGAAACAATTAAAGTTGGAAAATAAGTTCACTTGCAACCTGTAGAAAGAACCTGGCTTACCTTGTAGATTCTAAATTACATAGTCACACACGTACACACACATTCGTTGTCACATACAATTCCCCAAGCGGTAATAGTATACAACTCCACTTTGACCAAGCATTATTAATATCCATACACCTTTTGGCCTTCTGAAAGGGCTTGAAGATCTAGTTCTACCAACTTAAACCCCAATGGAGGAGTGCATGTTGGAGATGATTAACAGATTAGATAGATACTACCTCCTCCCCATACACACTTTGATCCATTTTGGTCAATTGAATTTTTAACTGAATTTTAAAACTATCATCTTTATTGTTGTAATGTTTTATTTAATACTTTTATTGAGTGAATGTAAATAACCTAGAATTATCTCAACAAAATGGATGGTATAAAAGTTTAATCATAAATAAAATAAAACATAAACAGAAAATAAATTTTAATAACATGTTTGACTGTTGACTGTTTTTATTCTGTTTACTGTGCATAAGCAATATAAAATATAATAAATTAGATTAGAGTTTATAATTAATAAAAGAAAATGTTAACTATTTCTGTTCAGAATTTGTAAGAAAATATATAATGCAAGAAATTACAGCCTTGTTTAAAAGTCCATTACTCCTAACTTGGAAAATGACTTTTTGAACAAGTACAGTGCTCAACCTTTACTTTTCAATACAAAACACATTAAAATGAAATCATCCACAATCATGCAATAGTTTAACCAACACCTGCTAAAAAGGGCCACAACACAATAACTGCAATAATTATCACTTTGAGGACTGGAATGGCTCAGCAGTTAAATATGCTGGGTGGGTTTGAGACAGAGGTGATATTCAGCAGGTTCTGACCAGTTCTGGAAAACCGGTAGTGGAACTTTTGAGTAGTTTGGAGAACCAGCAAATATCACCTCAGACTGGAGATTTTACAAGATCCTTCCCCACCACGCCCACCAAGCCACGCCCAGAGAATCGGTAGTAAAAAAATTTGAATCCCACCACTGGTTTCAGACCAGAGCATAGCACAATGAGGTCAGCTCCCAATACTTGCCCCAGCTCCTGCCCATCTAGCAGTTCAAAAACATGCAAATGCTAGAAGGTACATATTTCGGAGGGAAGGTAACAGCATTCTGTGCGCCTTGATGTATAGTTATGCCATTCACATAACCACAAAAATATATTCAGACAATGCTGGCTACCTCAGCTAAGAAACAGACATGAGAACTGCCCCCTTGAGTTGGTCATGATTGGACAGAGGAAACCTTTACCTGTTGTCATTTTACCTATTTGAAATTTAAAGTACGTTATATATATTTAAGTTATGAATTGACCAAACCTTTTCAAAGAAAGAGAGATCATGCTTGCAAATGACTCCAACAAATAGACAAGCAATATATGCAAATCACTAATATATTTAAACAAATTCCTACAATGATTTCCTCAGATCTGTTTCTCTTGTTATAGTTGTTTTAAAAGTGAATATGTTTAGATATAAATAATGGACACATCTATTAATTAAGTTGTATCTAGTTTTCATTTGCTCAATCCTGTATTCTTGATTCATTTCATGTGTTCATGAAATATCATAACCAGGTCCACACACATTAACATACTCATATTATCTTCTTAGTATAGTTTGTCTTTGTCTTATTAACAATTACCTAGCAATTGTTCAAGTTATGACAAACCTGTCAAAAGCAACTTACAACCCAATTTTGAAATTGTGATTACTTTCCCTGTCCTGCAGTCACATAATAGCATTTTAGGCACTTGTTAACTGGGTTACCTTTATAGATATTTGCAGTGTCTTATGGTCACATACAGGATTACAATTTGTGGGGTGGGGGGAGTTGCCAGTTTTCAGGATTTCCTTCCAATTACTTGCAAAAAGTGTCCATTGGATAAAATGGATTCACTTATTGCTAGCAGCATTCATCTAAGAAATATTGTGTTCACTATTGCAAAAAAACCTAAAAGATCATGTCCAGTCAGATGATGCCTCAATTTACAACTGTAAATTGCAACAAATTACACCCATAATTCATGCTCAATTACAGCAATAATTCAATTACAGCAATAATTTGCAAAATGTGTAATTTTGCAAATTATTTCCCTAATATAAGATATTTTCTTATTTTTTTAAAGTAATAATAATTGTTTCCAAGCTATGAATTAAAATGCAAAATCCTGAAAGCGTATACCAATATTTACTTGAAGAAAATCAAAATGGAAACAACCAAACATTTTTTCCTATTTCAAAGTGCATACTGATAACAAAATATGTTTTTCATTGCTGTATACCATGGAAAGCAATATACAGCATAGTCCTAATGACAGCTGTTTCTTTCTTATCTTCAGCAGAAAGATCTATAGAAAGAGAACTACAAGTGAAACATAGTAAACACTGAAGCATGGTAGAAAGGAATAGCTAGCAGTAGCTGGTGAAGAATATACAGTTTTTTGCTCCTTCAGTCACAACCAAATTTAGTGTGTTCTAGTATTTTTTGTATATTAGTTACCATTACAATAGATTAAACATAGGCATTGATTACATACCACATACTATTTTTATATACACATTTTATTACTGGATAAATCGACAACTGATAAGTAATGGCAAATATTTTATGACAATTTATTTCACTAGAATTATATTATAGAAAAGACAAACTAGATATCCTAGAAAAGAGCTATCGGGACATTATTTATTTATTGTCACTTAAAATGCAATAAAAACAGGCTGTTCTTTAAAAAATAATAGAAAAAAAACAGTTTTATGCAAATGTTGAAAGGTCACTTTTAAATGCCACATGAATCCTAACCCTTGTGTGAACTCTAGAGTTCACACAATTCTTTGAGGACAGGTTCTACTGTTCCAAAAAGAAAATTATCCAGACTAGATTTCACTGCAGTCCCCAGAACTCTGCCCATCTATTTTCTAAAATTGGACAACTTTTGTTTATTAAACTATTTTTGTTTTTCAACAGAACCAGGTGCCATCACTAAGCAATGCAATTGTAAAGTATGATGTCATATGACTATATTGCTTAACAATGGTACTTTCAGGTATCATTGTTGAGGAGGATTCTGCTGGTCATTAAGCAACCATGACTTGTGACTTCTTGCCATCTTAACCACTTACTTTTCTTATAGAAAGCTGTCAGGGGATGCAGTAAATTGCAATCAAATGGCCACACTGCTACTGGAATGTCTGGGATTCCAAGTAACCATCATAAGTCCTTGAAACATTCAAAGAAGGTAAGTCTGCAGTTAATTTCAAACTGATAAATTAATGGTATTTGTAACAGAAAAAGATGATCATAAGAAATGATACCTTTTCCATGAATATGATGCAGATTATTTTGAAATGAATAGGTGTACAAAATATTAACTCACTATAGCTTTCAGGAAATAAAGCATTTTTAAACTACTCAGTTAATCTAAACAATCTACAAAATACTATAGTATTGAGAATGGGAGATTTAACAGTGTTGAGATGCTATGGATAATGCAGCTAAAGATTTCTGCCTACACCATTGTCCCCTCCAGAAGACACTATGACTGAGACAAACATTAATACTCAAAGTATTCTCATTTAAGAGCAGATCTCATAGACACAAGATATAAGATTTCCTCACCTTCCCCAACATACTGTAGTGTTTATATAAATTATTTAAAAGCCTCTTTTTCCAGAATTCTAGAAAAATAGATTTTGTTTAGGGCTTCATGGAAAGTTTTGAATCAGAAGAAAACGGACTCACCTATTCTGATTCAGAATTCTTTATCAGTATGATTCACATCATAATTTAGGCTTTATTGTGATCTCAGATACAGCTGTTATTTTAATTCCCTAAAATATAAATATTCATATTCATGAAAAAGAATAAATATACATACACTTCTCCAGATATGAACTATTCTAGCTATACACACACAAGTTGACTTGCCAGGGTATTTTTTTTTTAATACACAATTCATAGACCGAAATGTGCAAAGCTAACAAAAATAGCATTATTTTCTGGCATTATGTGAGGCTATAACAATCAATTTTCTCAAATTTACTCAGCAGAAAAATGAGATTTTATTAATTAAAATGTTTATATAGAAAAATGTAATACATATCTAACATTTTAACCTTTTTTAAATCTGTACTTTGTGTAATATATTGTGTGATATGTTGTTTTGATGAAGTAAGCTATAATCTTTGGAAATCTCTACATGACAGGTAAATCATGTAGGATTATAAGCATATATAAAATTTCTATGTAAACAAAGCGAAGTGTTTTTTATTAATAAAGGGATTCTTATAATATCCTTTGACAAAAAATGTACAGTTGTCATTACAATACTGACAGGAGTCTTCTTACCAAGTTGCACTAAACTTCAATACAGCTATACATTACAAATAATATAATCTATCAAATATTGCTCAAAAGCTGTTAGTATAGCAAACCTGTGACATAAAAAAGCAAACAATTTATAGTGTTGAATGCTTCTAACCGAATAGGATATTTCTTATAGAATAGGACCAGACATGCTATTCAGCCGGTTCGCACCTACTCGGGCAAACCGGTAGCAAGAATTTGGCATGGGTCGCCAAACCAGTAGCAACATCTAGCTGGCGATGCCCCCAACCTAGTTGCCCAGTTTCCACTCACTCGCTTGCCTCATCCACCCGATGCTCGCTGCCCCAGTTTAAAGGAGGACTGCTCCCCCGCCCTAGCCATGCATTTTCAAGCAGCCACTTGAAAACACATGACTGTGGGTGGAGCAGAGTCCATTAACCCGCGAAACTGTTACAAGGCTGGATTCTTCATGGACACTAGAAGTATCACTTCCCTTTGTGAGTAAAGTGCCAGAAGTGAGAGGGAAAGAACGTTGGTGGGGGGATATCCAGCAGGAGCAAGTCCATTTACTTGCAGAACTTCTATAATGCTGGATTCACTTCCCCTTGTGAGTAAGGTGCCTGGAGTGAGAGGGAATGAAGGCTGACAGGTGTGTGTGTGTGTGTGTGTGTGTGTGTGTGAGTGAGAGAGAGAGAGAGAGAGAGAGAGAAAGAAGAAAGAAAGAAAGAAAGAAAGAAAGAAAGAAAGAAAGAAAGAAAGAAAGAGAAATAAATAAATAAATAAAAAGAAATAGGGAGAGAGAGTGTGGTGTGTGTGTGTGAGAGAGAGAGAAAAAAAAAGAAAGGAAGGGAGAGAAAGACAGAAAGAGACAAAGAAAGGGAAAGGAAGAAAAAGAAATAGGAAGGCAGAGAGAGACAGAGAAAACTCTGTGCTATTATTTTTAATTGTTCCATTATTTATCATGTGTTAATATTTTACACTGTCCCTACACCTAGAGTGATTCTACTGCCTTTCAATGGTCCATGAAAATACATCTATAGTATGCAGATAATAAAGTCAAAAAAGGTGAACAACATTTTTACAGAACTATAGATAAATTGGCTGGGAGGGAAGGGGCCAGGTGAGTCACCCCTTGATGTGAGTGACATTGAGTTGGCCACGCCTAGCCAGTCACATGACCACCAAGCCAGGCCCACACAGTCACATGACCACCAAGCATGTCCACCCAGTCACATGACCACTAAGCCATACCCACCCAGTCACATGACCACCAAGCCGTGCCCACCAAATAAGCCACGCCCGCATAACCAGTAGTAAAAAAAATTAGAATTCCACCAATAGAACTACTGATTCCTTAAATATATTGTATGTTTTGTAAGGAAATATTTATGGCTGAAAGAAATTTGAGAATCCAAAGAATATCTTTGTATCAGTGAACTCACTGTTGTTAAAAGAGAAAGAAAAAAGAAGCCCTTTTCCTTTCATGGAAATGACAAAGAACTGGTGAACTGAGAAATATCAGAAGAAAGCAGCAGAAAGATCCCCTAATAAGGAGAAGACCTGATGAACTATCCACAGTGGCTGCCTCTGCTATTACTCCATCTCCACCTGAGTTCAGTTTTAGCTTTCCAGTCTTTTTTCCAACTTATTTGCTGAATAAAATAGCAGATTAGAATACAAGGATGAAATACAGATGCACCAATGATAGGTGTAGTCACTTGTATACTTATAAATGAAGAAACCATCTTCAGATTCTCTTGATATTTCAAGGATTGTTATTACAGTACTTAAAATAGAACATTAATACCAACATCTTAGTTCAAGCAAATCCAAAAATAAAAACATGAGTAGGAGAATACATTTATTAAGGGTAAAAGCAGTGTGTAATTCTTTAAAAAAAAATTTTTTTTAATCCCCATATAAAATAAATAAAGCAAGAGACAGAGTTTAATGTTTTTTTATTCCTAAGGATTATGCGTTTTAATTTAATTAGCAGAATTTATTTTGTTTATTTTGTTTATTTTGTTTATTTTATTTTATTTCATTTTGTGGGTTTAAAAGACTTATATGGCCAGCCATCTTAAACAACTCTGAGTGGCTCGCAAGATTAAAACCTAACTATAAAACAACAGAAAATGGTAGAAATATTAAACAAACACAAAAGCCTGCACCCCTTAATCATCCCCTAAAGATTCAGCTCACTAAATTCAACTCACTAAAAAGAGTTAGATCTATCTTTTTAGCAGCTGCATCATTTGGAAATTGTCTGAAAATAATTACTGAATACTTATACAACAAAATGAAACATGATATTAGTTAGAATTTAGCATTCATATTCATCTAAGTATAAATAAAATTAATTTTGCAAGATTTGCATTGAAAATAAAAACTGAAAACTAGAGAATGGATAGAAGACATCTTTGATGATAAAGGTTTTGAACAGAAGGATAATTTTTTCTGTTCTTTGGATTTAATATAATGCATGTTGATCAGCACCACAGAACTATCTTGTTAAAATATTAAACAAACACAAAAGCCTGCACCTCTTAATTATCCCCTAAAGATTTAGCTCACTAAATTCAACTCACTAAAAATAGTTAGATCTATCTTTTTAGCAACTGCATCATTTCACTGGGGAAAAAGTTAATTATCATGACAAGGCTACTGATGCAGAGGAAAATAAAGAGTCCTTTTTTAAAAAAGGACAAATCCAGTGTAGCCCTTAACCCCCAACATTTCTTTGCAAGTATAAAAAAATATTTTATGTTTACAACAAACTAAAATACATATATACAACATTAAATCAAATATTCCTGTAACTGAATGCTTACATTTCTAGAAATCTAATAGAAAAACATGTACATAGTTTAAAAGTCATTTTTAAACTTCTGTTATTTAAGACTATAGGTCAACATTATGAATACATTTTCATGCTTATTCTTGCAGGAAAACTATTTGTGACAGCCCTAGGGAATTCATTTAAAACTGACTTTTGGGGGTTATATTCAAGGGAAAGTAATTCCCTTATGGCAATTTTAGTCTTTTAATTTCATTTGCAATTCACATCAAATCAGAAACTAAAATAAACAAACAAAATATGTCATGCTGAAATAAAGCATAGCTCCAAACTGAGAATGTACTGCTATTTCATGTTGTATTCAGAGTAAACCTTGAATATTGTGTAATAAATTCTGTAGAATGCATATGGCCTTAAAGAATTTTATAAATTTATACAGGTCATAGTTGTCCTTATAGCTTAGAGTAAATATTATCCATACAGTTTCTTTAATAAAACTGATTCATACAACATTAGAGTTAAATCTAAGCCAAATACTTTTGCCCATAAAAAGGCAGTATAAATCCAGAAGGTAATTTTTCAACCCTCTATAAACACACACACACACACACACACACACACACAAAATAAGGGATTATGCAGTAATTGTTATATGCCACTAATAACTACAATCTTACAACAATTCAGTGGAGACTGAAAGAGCTGCAGCTCTTTCCTGTTTCAATAATGTATCATAAAACTGAATGTGATGTTACTGATCAACTTAATAAACAACTAACATGATGTGCTGATAATATTCCTGAAATAAAATTAATTATGTTGTTAAGATGAAATTAATTGTGACATAATTTTTGGAGGAAATCCACATGCAATTTCCACAAGATAGGACACTACTCCACTTTGTATTTAGTATCTAATATATTGGGTAGCATTGGAGGGACCTTCAATATCTGTGATGCTGCCTGCTCCTAAATCAGACTTAGCAGGCTATATGCAACTCCCTGAGAATAGGAAACTAGGGCTCTGAGTGTGCAACTGATCGCAGCAATTTTCTTCTGATCTATCTTTAATTGTTCAACACAGTTATGAAGAAAACAGATGAGGAATGGCTTAAGATGTTTAGATCAAACCAGAAGAATTGATACTCTGGGAAGTAGACCCACCATAACTTTACAAGATTTGTAGCTTACAGAAAATAGACCATAAAGCAGTTAAGAAGATAGCCAATAAGCTTAAAATAATGAAGGGAAAACCCCTCTTACTTTCCCATTTTCATAGAGCTGATTTAAAGAGATGGACCCAGCTATTTAAAAAACCTTTGAAGATGCCTCTTGACTTCAGAAAGTAAATGCCAAAGGCTCAATATTCCAATTGATTAAGAAAAATGAACAGAATTAAACCTGAGTTTTACTTGTTACACTATGCATTTCTAAGAAAAGAGACAATTTGAGCCTTTTCTCTGATCAAGTTCCCTTTCTTTGATTACTATAAACAAATGAGGGTAAAGACTTTAGGAAATATTATTGATCCCTAAGTTAAATATACTTCAATAGCAAAAGTTATTCAGTCTATTAAAATCAACTAATTTAAGAGCAAGAGCATCTTAATGCAGCATTTATCCTGAAAATATCCTTTCCTGTCTTTAATATACTATCCACATTGCTTCTCTATTCTGTACACGCCCTGTTCAAATCAGATTGAGTTTTGTATTTTGAATAATTGAAATACAATAAAAATTCATGGAAACAGCAACTAAATCATACTCAGAAGGAGGTGAGTACAGTATAATTTAACTATATTTAAATCCTTTTATTTCCAATAATTTAAATTTGCTAATGTACTAAATTATGGCCCATAAACATAAAAGGGAACAACATTAAATATAGAGAGGAAATATTTGCTGAATTATCTATAAAACCAAGTTTTAATTATGCACAAAAGGGACCTTTATTCCTACTGATTTATAAGCCTTCATACTGGATTATTTACTACAAATACATACACTAATACTGGACTGAAATGCCCCTGGTCCTCATCATCCCAATTACGGTCCATTAACAAGCCACCAACATGTGGCAGCACATTGTTAATTCTCAGGAGTCAGAAGAATAAATTGGAAAAATTGTCACTGAAGTTCCTACAACTTCTGCCTGAGAGCCTTCAGGTTTCTAAGCCCATAATGTATTAGAACAACACTACATTGTGGTTAAAGATGACTCTGATAAGCTTATTGAAGAGAAAACTACATCTGCATCTACACTAATGATTCATAGCATCATCTATTATTGGGGAAATAATACAAAGTTTGTTCATGTTATTATTTTATTACAATGATAAAGTAGTATGTATAAATATAAATACACTAAATCATCAGAATAGGTATGACATTAATGCTCAGATGTATTAAGATGTATACTATGAAATCTTGATAGATCAATGTTCAAAAAGGCTGGAATAAGCACTGTATGTCATTCATATTTATGTTTCATTCTAACATTCCTAGAAGAATACTAATCCCATACAGTAGCATCCTCCAAGGGCTCTCTGAAAAATCTAAAAAACAATGAAACATTGTATTATTCTGTGTGAAAAAGAAAAAGGTCCTAGGTTCAAATAACCTAATTTTTTAGGGTCCTCATATTTTATACTACTGAACACCACCTCTCTTTAAAGCATTAAGCAGTCCCATCCTTTAAAAGGCTTATGCCATGGCTGATTGAAAGAGTGCCCCCAAATGTCTCTCTATTTCCAAGTGAGTGCATTGTGGCATTTTTTTTTTTGAAATCAATGCAAGGAACCAGAAGAGGTATGCTGTCTAGAATATCACTACTATCTATTTAAT
Source organism: Pseudonaja textilis (assembly GCF_900518735.1). The sequence goes on along the minus strand of NW_020769346.1, from coordinate 5,712,089 downwards.
TGATTACTAAAATTGGAATAGTGGGAGGAGACACTAGATGTACTTCCAAACTTGCAAGATCTTGTTACTATAATTTTTCAATAAAATTAGAGCTAGTGCTCATTAGGCTGATGGTTTTTAACAGTATTACTTCCTTTTGCTACTTTGTGGCAAAAGATCCAAAAGATCCTCTATAAAATTAATATTCAAATAGGAAATTATACATTGGCATATTTAATACCGAACAAGTTGAAGTACCATCCATTGTCCTGCAGAAACACAAACAATTCTGATAGAATAAAAACATTGTTCTTTCTCTTTCATAAATATAACTTCAGAATGGCCTTAAAAGATCTCAGGATACAAGAGGCCTTTTTAAAAACTGAACAGTACAATACTTCTTTTTTTCCTCTCATCATTGATCAAAAATGACGGGATTTGTTTGTTGTCTTCCATAAACTATTATTTATCTGCAGTCTATTCTGCATCCTTCAAGAGCACATGAATAGGTTTATCTCACTACTCCTGATCTGGTAATTTGTGAAGTTCAGTAGAATGTCTCTTTATGTTTGAAGAACAAGGCTCCAGTCCATAATAGAAGAAATATATCAAGCCTGAATATTTTTTTTTAAAAAAAATAGGGATATACAGCTTTATATTATTTAAGTACTGAAATCATAACATGCCTAGTAATAAAAAAGAGCTTGTTTCAATTGTCCTAGTAAAAGTATAGCAAAAGTATAGCATTGTGGTCAAGGGTAATATTGTTATAGAGATTGGTTTAGTTATAGAGATTTGTTTAGTTACCTATGCCATGTTGATATTATTTATAACTAAAATATATAACTAAATAATATTATTTATTATGTTGATATTATTTATAACGTTATTCTAAATAATCAAAGCCCCTGTCCCACAGTCAAGTTTTAACTTCAGTGGTCTGCAAAGAATCTACATTCTTTCACTATCTTCCACCACTTCATTCACTTCTAGTATATCTTTTTATTTATTTTATTTTATTTTCTTCTCTTCTTTTCTTTTCTCTCATTGTTATAATGATCATCTATACTAGATTAATTGTATAAATTGGTAAGAAGTAAGACTGACCTTTATGCAAGACATTAAAATAAAGGGTGTTGTATCCCTGAAGCACTATAAATCAAAGGTAAAGACAGGTTCAGATTTGACTAGCTCATAGGTATATTTGCAAATTTAAACTAAATGTTTCTAGGACTGGTTACATGATAGATCTCACTCTCTCTTGCTGTCTTTCTGTGTGTTTTGTGTGCCTGTGTAGTTTTAGATGGTACTTTTATTTAGTTGCAATTTAGCATGGACTACAAAACTAGTGCTGCAGTGAGAAGCTTAATGCAAATTGCATTTTTGCAGGCAAAAAGTGAATGTTTATATGCTACTCAGTAAATCCTCTCCAAGGATGCTGTATCTTTACCAGCAAATCTCAACTGCATTAGTTAATACTTAAATGCTAGTTTTTTTCCTTGTATAAGAAAAAAGAAACAGACACACAAATGTTCTAAAGATTCACAGGCTTCTACAAAAAAAAACCAACATAAATGATTTTGGATCCTTGTGCTTTACTTCTCCTCAGAATTAGACCTTATAATTAGAAAACAGCTTCTTCAAAAGTTATCTTTTCTGAAATGAATTGATTCTGAACGCATTTTCTTAACCCAAGTATAAAAGTAATTTCTGCTTAATGGTGCCACAAAAATTATCTCTAGGATTTACAGTTAGTTGCAACTTCAGCTACAGAATTCATAGTTACACTAGACTTACAGTAAAATGTTTTGCTGGCTTACAAATTCCGCATAAATAACTTCACAATTATTTTGCACTTTTGCAGTGTAAAAGAAAATCAGAAAACAGAAGAAACAAGCATAAACTAAAAATACATTGTGCTCAGATGCATGTGTGAAAAATATGCATACATTATTTTCCTCCACTTTTTCCTCTGTTCTCAGCATAAACAGTCTAAGATAGAAACTGAGAATTAATGAATTTCATAACTTCCTTATCTGGTCAAAATAATCTCATAAGAATTCCTTTTCATGCATAAATGAATATCAGTTGCCAAAAGTCTGAATGTTGATCATCAGGATCCTGCAATGGTAAGTTGGTCATAGGTCATTGTAACTTTGAATGGTAGCTAAAAGAATTGTTGTAAGTTGAGGACTGCCTGCATACTGTGGGGAAAAAATGTATGGTTTACCAAAATTTAATAAAAATATTCAAGTTATAATGAGAATTTAACTTTCAAAATTTGTTTCATTATATGAATTATTTTTTAAAATTGCTCATCCTTACAACAGTGCCATCGTGCATAAAAATGACTTTATCTGCTTGTTATATTTCTAATTTTAAAAAAAATGAATTATCCAATTAATTATCAGTAATACGGAATAATTTAGAAAGAAAACATCCTTACCAATTTACTGTTAGAATGATATTTACAGCAAATATAGTATTCTTATTCAATTGAAATTTCCATTTTTGCATTTCTCTTACTGCATTCAATCAATCTTTTTCAAAACTGCAACATGATATGTAATTTCAAATTATCAAAGGATTTTTCTGCATCAAGAAAAATAATAATTTCAAAACTTTTAAAATTTAATTTAAATTTTTTTTATCTCGCTGAGAATATTGAAATTTGTCTAAATTATTTATCATGTACATCTTCAGGACAAATCAACCATAACAATACAAGAGCACACAATAGATACAAACTCAAGGTTAACTGCACCAAACTTGATTGCAGGAAATACGACTTCAGCAATACAGTGGTCAATGTCTGGAACATTCTACCTGTCTATGTGGTTTCTTCCCCAAACCCCCAAACCTTTAAACTTAGACTGTCTACTATTGACCTCACCCCTTTCCTAAGAGGTCTGTAGGGAGAGTACATAAGCACACCAATGTGCCTACCATCCCTGTCCTATTGTTTTTTTTTTTCTTATATGTATCCATTTCATGTATTCGTAACTATGTTTATATTTATACCTGTTATCTTATAATTGCTTGGCAAAATAAAATAAATAAATAAAAAATCAATAAAATCCATTCTGATCATTTCAGTCATAAGTTCACTTATTTTCTTATTAAGGATTGCCATCAACAGCTTTATTCAAAAATAGGTCTGTAGACTTAAGACAGTTGCAAGTTTTTCTTTGTTTATAAATCAAAGAAATGAAGACTTCCTTCCATAAAGAGAGAAGTTCTTCACCTTAACAGTAATCCTAAACTTAATCTCAAATGAATGAAGCATATTATTGTAAGAATTTTGTGAGAATGTTTACTTCAAAGAATGGTGGGAATGAAGGAAAAATGAAAAGTAAAAATAAGCAGGATTGTTTTGTGTGCTCTTCTTTTAATAATTACTTTTCATATTGTCTATCTTTTTTTAAAAAAATCTTTGTGTGAGCACTCCTTTTTCTTTAGTAGAGTATGTCCTGCTATTAAGCATTATATTATGAAGATATCATATTTTGCTCAACATATATGGAGATATATTCCAATTTCAATGAAATATATCTCAAAAAAACTTCTCTTGATAATATTTTAGACAACTCTTAAAAATATTTACAATACTTAAATCAAAATAATAATTGTATGGCAAAATAATAATTATAATGTAGTATACAATAATATTTATTTGGTCAACGACCAGCACAATTAAACATACAAAGCCACAATAAAAGCAAATGAGTGAGATAAGGTACTAACAAAACAATAAGTTGGAGTCTCCATAATAAAAGTATAAATTATGATACTATAATAATATGTTAATGAATTGTGTATTTATTATTTGCTTCAGAACTAGTACTGGAGATAAAGAGCACAAGAAAATTACATTTTCTGCTATCTATTTTAATACTTTTTTCCCCAGTACAAATTTATAGCCACTAAATCTGGAGAAAGATGGATGTGATATTAGGCTTTAAACCACAGGAGATAGGTGTGCCATGAATTTATTCACAAATAGAATGACATATTTTGATATACAACAGTCCATGAAGGGCTTTACTTTCTGCATTTCTGTCACTAAAATTGAGTTGGAAGAAGAGATATTGGTAACAAAGTAGTCAAATTCTATTATTAGTAAAATTTAATCAGCTATAATAGAACACATGCAAAACTAAGCATAAACAACCACAGGTATAGATCCCAGTTCCCTAAAGATGAACATCAAATGTTTAAGGAATGCAGTTGCAAAGAGGAGCAAATAGTCATCATTCCACATGGAATGATAAGGCAACAATATGTATGCATAAAACAACAGAAAAACTTCAAATCTCATAAAAGTAATCTACGAATAAAAGCTGGGCCAACAGATATCAAGAAATTACATACAAGATATCCATTATTCTAATGGAGCATGCTATCACACAACTTTCATTAGAAAATACATGTATTTAATGCATGCATGTTAAAGATATAACTTATTTACTTACATCTGAATTAAATCTCAATTGGCATATGTTGCAAGATATGATTTGTTTTCTTCTGTGAGGAAGAGGAACCCCAAATGTATGATTTATTACAGCTTTTTGAATTGGATCCATCTGCAATAAGAAGGGGAAAAAGTTGTTTTCTAGGCATTAAGCTACCACGGTGAACAAGATTAAATTAAATTTGTGCACTTCCCAAATATAGGGCCTATACTTTTTGAATATGTTTGCACAAAGATAGGTATGCATATGCATGTGTGTTTATACCTGTGTTTGAATGTACCAATGAAGAGTGAGAAGGGAAGAATAAATGAAGAGAGTATGAATCAAGAAGAAGACTAAGACAATTGAAGTTAGATGGAATTCAGATCCTCAGAAACAGAGTTAAAACATTAAAGGTTAAAAACAAAAGATGAGGTAGAAGGAAAGACAATTTATAACTATAGAAAAGTACAAACTATTGGGTAAATGATCTTGTTGTGAACTAAGTCTAGATTTAGTTTGATTTCCTTGTCTTTAATGCCTTTCTTTAATTTTCTTTGACAACTACTCATTTTTTTCAGTCCTTTGTAATAATTGCTGGTATATCGATTATATCAATTACCACATCAAATCCTATAGATACTGTATATGTTGGGAACACTGTCTTAACTTTTACCTAGGATGTTAATGGATGAGAAACCACTCCTGGTAGAAAGCTCTAAGAAAAACAGTAATTTTCTAACATAATTCCAACATTTTCATTTGTTTACCATGATTTCATTAAATGTTGCAATTGATGGAGTTATATTTGGAAAAATAATTCTGTCTTGTTAAATCAAAGTGAATTTGTCAAAGTAGAAATGTCCACATCAAATCCACTTTTCTTGACCACTTTGGTTAACATGCGGATCTGTTTATATAAAAATCCAAACATCCTATTGAATAGATATCAGCCACCAAAATAAAAATTTTCAAAAAAATAGGAGAGGTAGGATAAAAGTTTGAAATTAATTATCCAGAAAAATTAGAATATACGAAGAAGGCATGAGCAAATTTAGTCTCAAAGAAAAAATTCCTATTGTGAAAAAAAATGATATGAATACAGACACGCAGTTTCCTCAAGTCTTTTGGTTTCTGTTGATTTTGACTGGATCCCGAACACTCTTTGTAGGAAAAGAAGATCACAGAAGGACTCTAGTTACACAGAAAAATTATCAAAGCAAAGAGCTTTTGTAATTTAATACAAGAAAAAACAAAATAGAATAATCAAGACTCCACCTACAGATTAGGATGAACTTAACATAAACAAAGTTATGAGATCTGTTTCTCTCAGCTTTACTGTTCTAATCAGACTGCTACAGACTAATTTGTTTAGATAGGAAGGAATATCTTATTTTTCTCTTGCCTTACAGAGTGATGCAGATATGTTGTGAATGCTGATTTACAGCTAGCAATCATATTTAAGAAAAGAGAGGAAATTGATCTTAGGAAGTTAAACATTGTTCACTTAAGTCCTGGATGGGAAAAAAATGCTATATGGTTGATTTCAAAGTACAGGATGAACTTCTCTGATTTTCAGGTTGTCTTAAAGGCATCTAAGAATAAGATACAATAGGATCAATCAATCAGATTAGATCTGGATGGGACCTTCTATGGCTTCTAGTCAAAGAAGCAAGCAAACAAACAAAAACACTAGTCCTAGTAATTCTAGTTGTGGTGGAGCTAATGACTCCAATCTAATTAAGGTATTTTCAGCAAGCCCTTGGATGCCTTGCTTCAGTGGTGATATTCAGCCAGTTCACACCGGTTCAGGTAAACCAGTAGCGGCAATTTGCCTGGGTCACCAAACTGGTAGTGACTTCTGGATGGCCACGCCCCCACTCCCAGTCGCCCATTGCCACTCACTCATCCCTTCCATCTACTTGACGCTCACCCCACCAAACCACCCTATATCTGTTGCTTTCCGTATGCCACCTAGCTCACCCCACCCCACCACCCTATATCTGTTGCTTTCCACCTTGCCAGTTGCCTCACCGATGCCCAGTGAGCTCAACTCACCAAAGGTAAGCAATGCATGCTGCCCACTCGGCCTTCACCTTGGGTTGGGAGCTGGAGCCCCAGGGATGCACCATTCCCTGAGGCCCCAGAACTGCTGCCCGCCTTGACCAGATTGGGGAATGTGCCATTTCCTGGCTCTGGCCTTGCCCCAGAGTTGCTGGCTGTTCGCTCTCTCTTAAGCATGACACATTGCCCCATTTCCCCTCCTTCAGAGGGCCTAGCCCTTAATCTCCCCAGTTCATCCTATTGCCATGACCTTACCTTCCTCCCACGGCTGACTGCCAGGGAAGAGAGACATCATTGCCACTGGGCTCCCCACCAGCCCACATCTCGCACCCCTTGTTGCAAGATGTCTGTAGCTGCTGTGTGGTTTTTTGGTATAGCTGCACTGAAATTCAGCCGCACACACACAAAAAAGACGCAGTGGCTGCAGGCTTCTTTCAGCGAAAAGTACCAACCTCCAGCCTTTGGCTATGCTCCACTTCTCTAACGTGCCACTGCTGCTCTGTTCTATGTGCCAGCTATGCAGGCACACCCCATTGCCTACTGCCACTTTACCTAGGGACTTGCCCAGGCAAGTCTGAGCAGAGCAGCAGAGCAGGCAATGGGGTGCACCTGCACGGCTGGTGCATAGAACAGGGTAGTAGTGTATTGGAGAAGTGGAGCAGAGCTGGAGGTCAGTAATTTTCGCTGTAAGAAGCCTACAGACACCGCCCCACCCCTGTGTGGGAAACCACATCCCTACCTATTCAGGCTAATCCTGGAGCAAAAATGCCCCCACAAGAGGCTTGCCTGAGGCCCGGGGGTGGGGGGAAACCAAGCGTGGGGAGGTACTGCATGAAGGAGGAGGAGGAGAAGGAGGAGGAGAAGAAGAAGATTCTAAAGAGACTGTATAAGAAAAGGGAGTTAAAGGATGCAGGTTAATATATGCTACCTTAGCTATAATTAATCATGATTTTATATAATTTATACTGTAATTAAATGTGAAGTATATAATTCATATAATTATAACATGAAAATTATTCCATTCATACTTCCATTTTCAGGTATTGTAAGCAGGTCATCCAAGTTGAGAAAACAATTTTTTTATCATGGAAATGTTTCTAAAATACTGTACCAGTATCTATGGTTTTACCGTTTTGCAGCTATCTTTAGATAAAGAATGAGTTAATACATTTCCAGATATTAAGTTTATCTTAGGTCTTTTATCTTCTTTTGAAGATGTTGAGTTGTTTCCACCAAAAAAAGTAAATTTGGCAGTGGTAGATGAACTCCTGTCCTCAACTTTGACAATAATCAAATAGATTGCTGCATGTTAGCTGTTGAAGGCACAGGGAGAGTGCAGGATTGCAGGAGAAAATCAGTAGGAAACCCTCTGCGTGTGCACAAAGCACACAAAGTGTGCAAAACACACCCACAAAGCCATGCCCACAGAACCGGTGGTAAAAAAAAATTGAATCCCACTTTTGATCAAGATGTTTTAATGTGAGAAAACACAATCTTCTACAAAATTGTGTCTAATCCCAGTATCAATATCCTAGAATTGGTGATAAAGGAAACCTACAAGCTAGAATAAATTAATAATGCTATAAGGCAGAAACAAATGTCCAAAACCTGTGATGTTGTCTGCATCCATCCAAAATCAACAGGAAAAGTGTCTGAGGCTCTTCAGACCATAGAAGTTGCCACCGAGGGCCCACTTACAATCACCCATTTCAATTGAGCTGAGAATTCAAATTTTACTTTAGAGAATTCAAAGACATTTGTACTCTAAAAAGCAAGAGTCACAAAAAGTTAGCTGCCACAAGCAGAAAAAACAAATCCACTAGAGCTTTTTTGTTTTGCTTTGTTTTGTTTTAAATTGCTTATTTCATTTTATTGAAGAAAATAGTAATGTATAGATTACAGAGGAAGCTATGGCTATACGGTTACCTCATAGTTAGAGTAAAATAATCCAATTAAGTGATCTGATAAATCACTTCTCTCGAGAATATGCACACCGAGCCATGAATGCACATATAGCCAGAAGCAGCTACAGAAGCATCTGCATGATTCTTGCAAATAATATGCTTGGTTAATTATTTAAAGAAAGATACTTTATTCACATTGCTGTATATTGCAAAACAACTCTTTCAAGATGCCTTTCAACAATCCTAACCGTTTTACACACTTGCTCCCAAGCAAAACAGATAATTCTTTCATAACTTTTGTTTTGTCTTTTTGATTGTCTCGTTTGCTGCTTACTTTAAAGAGTTATTTAGAAATGCGAATTACACTACTATACGCATCATAGTGCTTTTGCCAAAAACATCAAAGTCATAGTCATGGCCGTTACCAAATTGCAATGAGAACATATCAATATTTCTTAAAACTAATTGCTAGCTAACAGACAAATACCATATTTATATCAAGTGGCAAAAGCAATATTACATAAGCAGTATATGATAATGCCTGGACAAATAGCCAACAATAGTTATTTTAATGACAGAACAGCTACAGCCAAATAATAGCTTTTTAATGACAGGATTGCCTTTAATCATTAATGGCAAACTAATATAGAATCCTTGCAGAAAATCGCCTAATATACTACCAATACAATTTATTATTTATTATTCAAAACATTTGTGAATGTGCAGAAATGGAAAAAAATCACACTAAAATTAAAAGGAAAAGAGGGGGCGGAATTTTACTCGACCTGGAATAAGTGGTATGATTGGCTAGAACATAAAAAAAAGTATAATCCAACAACAAATATTAACAACAGAACATTATGTTTGATAGAATATGAATAACAGAGAACTCATAGGAAATAAGATATAACTGCTACATAATATAATTTAGGAAATATTTAACACACTGTCAAATGTATTGAAGGAAAGTTTAATTAGTTTTAGCACAGAGATTATGGTAACATTTGTCTGTATGAATCTTTATTTTTTGAGTCTGTATATTTGTATATTTTAATTTTTTGTATTCAATAAAACTGATTAAAAAAAAGAATCCTTGCTGGGGCTAGAATATGGTTTATAGACCCCATTACTTTCTATATGATTAGACCCTACAGGAAACATTCTTATTAAAATTCAAAAACAGTAAGGAAATACTTAGGTGTTTTTTTTTAAAAAAGCAAAGTGGTAAACAATTGGAGAGAAACTAGGTATTTTTTATATCGACTAAGCTTAGTTACTAATAACTGTAGTCTAAGCTACAGAACACCTCAGCCTGCTATTCTAATGACATTCCATATAATACAGATAGCAACTCATCTTAATATTATTTTGGTATGCTAAAATATTTTGCAAATTATTATTTCAAAATTGGTCAGTGATCACAATAAATGATGAATACTTGATTTAAAAATATTAAGACACCATCACATTTTATTGCATGCATTATCGTGTGAAAATATTGTTGGAAATATTTAGAAATAAAATAATTTGTATTCCAAATAAATGTTAAAAACCTAATGTGGGTAATGAAACATCTGCAAGAAAACAATCAAGGTCAGAGAACACCAAGGATAAAACAGGTAAGTAGGGCAGGTTTTCCCAACCTGTGTCTCTCCGTAACACTCTTTAATTGTCTAGATTTCTAAGTGGTCAAGAATGCTTCAGTGGTTTTCTATTCTTCGACTGAATGTGTTATATTTTATTTGGATCATTTCCCCTTCAATAAAAAGATCATATATTATTCTTTTTTGTCATAGATATCATTCTAATATATTTGGTAAATAGGGTCATTTACAACTATCCAATGCACATTAATTTGAATCTTCTAATAGATTTAATATGAGAAACAAGGAAAAATTTTATGAATACAGGCTCTAATCAACTATTACAACTTATATCAATGACCAAAGATATCCAGTGTGATACAAAGTTATGAAAAGCATACCACTACATTTTAGCACACAAAAATGAAACTTCTAAACCCTTAAAAGATATCTATTCCATGTATTATTTGTAGATACATATACTGTAAAAAAAAACCACATACAGAATAATTAACATATAACATTCTTACATAGTAATCCATGAAACTGTTTCTGAACATATTTCATAGATAATGTTCTTTAAAATTATAAAGGATTTAGCTCTTAGAAACCATATTCTCTCATATCAATTTGCCTGTAAATATATATTGGGTGGAGGTGTTAGCCAGTTGGGAACTTTTCATTTGGCAAACATTTATTTTATTTTCCAATCAGTATAAATTGTAATATTAACTGATGCTGCTGTAAATTATAATGTTTACTTCCTTATTTATGTATTTAATTGATTTATATGGGTGTCATCTTGCATCTCTGGGCAGCGAACAATACATTAAAAATAACATAAACATTAAAGAATATACAATGTCCAATAAGCAAAAACCCAATCTACCAAAATAAATAAGATCTTGATTTAATGAGCCAATGTTTTATATCAGTTAATCTTGGGGTTTTTGTTCTTTTAAAAATTTACATTACATTGATTTTAATTGTTACTCATCCCATCTCACCCTTCTAAGTGAACGGTATATATTAAAATGAGGGAAAAAAACTTTTGGAAAAATTAATTAATGCATTATTATTATTATTATTATTATTATTATTATGTTTACATATGTAAGAAAAGGAAATAAATAGGATGGTTTTACTATTTATTATACTATACAGTATTATATACTATACAAGAAAGACAATATTTCTTGTACAGTAGTATATTCTATATCCTATGATTCAAATATTTTACTGATACACACTATCAAAAAGTAACATGATCAGGTGCAATTTTTGAGAATTCAGAACAATAAATCTTAATAAAATTCCATCAGATCTTAATAGAATTTTTCAGAAGTGATATTAAAACTTCAATTTGAGCATAATACACTGTCATAACTTGACTTTTTCCTGAGTAGAATTGTGGAATATGACTTAAATAATACTACAATACTACAATAACAATACAGTTATGACCAGTTAATGACCAGTAAATGCCACTTGCAACTATGAATGAATCAATAGGGGGTCTCAGAAACAATAAGCAAGTCTTTCAGAGTATGCATCATTCTCCATAATTTTCCTAATTCATTAAATCTTGGTTCAGAATCAAGATTTCAAGTGCCATTTTTCCCACTCCAATTGACACAGAAATTTGTGGGGGGAAAGCATAATTGGAGAGAATGGGATGGATAAATAAAATAAACAAAATCTCTTCACTTTGGACATCAAGAACTCCTTATAGCTCTATGAATCAATATTTTGTGTATGATTAATGGCCTTTCAAAAAACAGTACTTTCTATTCTGAATGGATAAACTCAAAAATACAACAAGCGATCTTTGAAAATATGTCCTTTTGTTTTGTTTTGTTTTGTTTTTACCAAATGCAAACATTTGGGACTAGAGCATCCAATTTTTGTGGATCTGGCGTATCTTCAAGAAAGGTGTCTAACTAGAACATCTCAAAGGTGAAGTGACAAAAAAATTACTGGCATTGTTCATACTTGGAGGACAATTAATTCCATGATGTATCCTTTATGTACCAAAGTTACAATTGCATAGCATATGTTTTCTTAAGAAGCATTTAACTGGTAGTTGCATTAATGCTCTTTGAGCAGCTTTAGCATACTGCTAATAGTAGTCTATTACTATGCAAATATCAAGTAATTGCCCTTGTTAAAAGCTGGGCATGATATTCTGTCATGAAGGTGGATGGCTGAGAGATAAAAAAGGACTACAACATGATGCATGATAATTGTCAAGACAGAATGAATATCTGGCTTTTCTTTTCATCTGTGGTACTTAGAATAATACAAACAGAGGAGAGAAAATCTACATCATTAACCAGAATGCTCAAAGTCCTGAATTTCTATAATTATGCTTTTGCTGTCTTAGATTAATCAAGCAAGTTAATGATGCAAAAGATTACATTTATAATCCGTCTGAATACAGCTGTACAGCAAGCTAAGATCTAAGTGCTATTAAGGTAAATGAAATTAATGGACTGTCTCTGGCAATCTTTGTATCTATCATTTACTAATCAGTATTATTTCGTAAAAAAAATAATTTGTAAGGTGAAAAATATAGAAAAGAAATAGGCCCAACTTGCATTGGACAATGATCTCAATAGAATGTTCTACATATGACCCTAAAGGTTACAATGGGTATAAGAACAATGACAGACAAGCACTGATAATAACAAAATCTTACGGTTAAGGACATTACTGCAATACATTATCTTTACTATACATTAACTTTTGTGGGAAATGTCAACTTCAATTAATAACTGAAGGTCCAAGAAAGAGATCCTATAAAAACTTTCTGTGTGATTTAACCTAAATTATGATTTTAATATTTGTGTAAATGAAAAATGTGAATATAATCATATATTTAATTTTTCTTGGTTTTCATCTGAAGTTGAATGCATATTTCTTACAATGTTTTTAATTGTAGAAATACTGTGCCCTGTACATTAAATCACAAAATTTATTATCAAGATTACAGCTATATATTAATTAATTAATTAATTAATTAATTAATTAAATGCTTCATTATCTAATATAATCAAACTTCATGGGAACAGGGAGCTATTCAGCTATTCAGATGTTGTATCTTTGTCTAAATAAAAATTTACGGAAAACTACAGGTTTTGGTAATGTTTTTCTCATCTCCATTTTGCTCCCATTACTACAGAAAGATTTGAACATCAAAATTAGGAGAGCAAATAGTTTTTGATTATATAATGCATAATAATTTAAAGGCAAATTTAATATCTACCTGAATGAAAGTCATGGGTTCCAGAAACTTTGCTGAAATATGGTAGAAAAGCACAGAAAAGAATGGAGGATCGCGGGGGGAAAAGAGGATGCATTTCCTATAAACTATTCCATATAGACTCTTGGGTGGCAGAGAGAGACAATGTGTAATTGTAAGTATAATAATTTTTCAGGCTTATGGATAGATTTTTCAGCAAAAATAAAAAAGGTACGCCATAAATGCCATGCAATTTTTTTATTGTTTTATTGCTTTTTAATTAATAATAAAAAAGAAGCAATACACAAAGGTTATAGTGATGAAGATAGATATAAAGTCAAAGAAATAAAACATATAAGTGCTTTAACAAAAAGTGAAAGAAATTCAATTAAGGAAAAAATAATATGGTGTCATACTAATAAATAATTTCATTTCTACAGTATGTGTGTGTATGTATGTCTATTGCAAATATTATATTAATATGTATATATTTCTAATATATTTATAAAAGAATAAGGTTAAATAATCCCATTGCATGTTAGTAACTGAGTTATACCTTTTGGTATACACATACCTAAATATTTAATAGATTCAGTCCAAATACAGAATTAACTTCCTTAAATGGATAGGAAACCCAATTTTATTCTATTTATTTAGTTGTGTATTCTGTTATTTTACGAAATGTATTTGCCTTCCATAAACAACACTGGATTAGAAATAAACAAAAGAATATTATCGGTAAATAAACCCCCTATGTGTTCAACTGAGTTATGTACCCCATAGATCCATGTTGCCTAATAGCGTAAGACAAGGGTCCCATGCAAATATTAAAAAGTTGAATTATCCAGTCATGCTGAATCATGGAAAAGTAGGAGAAAACAAGTTATGAACATTTACTTTAGGATGACTCCATAATATTTTATTAATCAGTGAGACTGGATGATAATTAGCTCATTGAGTATGATCTTTATCTGATTTTGATATAACACTAATGGAAGCCTGATTAAAATACAAGTGATAGAATTCCCTTGTCAAATATTTATATACTTGAAAAAGTTTTGGTCCTGAAAGTTCTATAAATGTTTCATACTACTTGATAGGAAATCTATCCAGGGGTGGGCTACTGGGAGTTCACAGGGGTTCGGGAGAGCCACTAGCTAAGATTCTGTGCAGTTCAGAGATCCCCCAAATCTCACTCCTGGTTGGCCTTGCCCCCACTTCCCGAGTCCTCACACAGCCCATTTTGGATGCAGGTAAGTGCAAGGCTTGGGGAGGTGAAAAATTAGGCCTGTTTCCAGCTTCAAGACAGCCCAGGGGGGGCATTTTCGCCCTCCCCAAGGCTTGAGGAAAGCCCGGGGAAGGCAAAAATGCTTCCCATGCTGTGGTGCAGGAAGCCAACTAGCAGAGAGCCCTTTGCTAAAATTTTTGAAGCCCACCCCTGAATCTAACTGCCATTTTTAAAATTATTTGTTTAATCTTACTCTCAAATAATGGAATGAATAAAATTGTTTCATCTAAATGTGGTAGCTAAATTTAAAAGAAATTTAAAATAAAATATATTTATTTTATTAATGTATCTTCATTTGATACATTATATACTGTAGTAGTTACTATATAGTTTACTATATAATTTTGAGTAACATTTTTAAAAATGACAATTTACTCCATTTAATTTTTATAGATTTCATCTCTTTCATCTCTAGTAATTGCAATCACTGTCCTATCTTTCATAGGACTTACTCAAGAACTTACTGGGTCTTTCACCATTATCTCAGAATTTATGGTATTTTGAGCTAATCATCCTATCTCAACTAAAGCTGCTTCTCAGGATTATGCTTGAGGAAAAACAGAGGACCAAGCCTTGAGCTACTAAATGAAGGGAGGGATGAAAATCTAATAAATAAATTGTAACCAGTTTTGGGTCATAATTTATTTTCTCTCTCTTGTACATAGACATATACAGAGCACATGTAGGGTCAAAATATATTTCTTTGGAAACCTTTGAAGAGAATTAAAGCAAAATAAAGACACTCAAATGGAAATGAACTCATGAGACTGTAGCCATGTAAATTTCAGAGCAATGCTATAAAAGTGGTTTACCACTGGCATCTTCTAGAAGATTTACTCAATATAGTTGAAAACAGGATTCAATAAACAACACTCAATAAATAAAAGGTTCAAATTCTTTTTCTAAATCAGGATCTTGCTTGAATAGAGGGTGTTGCCATTTCAGACATCAATGTTTCTTAAGACTGCTGTATAAGTATGGGAAGGAAGGGTTATACTGTCAGCAATTCATACTGGCAATTGTATTTCTCATTCTCCCTCTGTTACATTTAAAAATATTAATAAAGAATAGAAACTAGTTCTTGGCTTTTCTTTAGGCTTGGTTTTTTTTTCCAGCCAATATTTATTTATAAAGCTAGAAACAGCATGAGCTTATGGGAGAATGAAGTTATACTGGTTATTTTTATTCAGTAACTTGCCCTGTCAATCTTGGTTGGGGTTTGTTTTGATGATTCTTGATGACAGAATTGTTTCTTCCCGGATTGTTTATTTGGTGCTGTAATCAAGGAACTATCAAAGAAGAAACCACTGAAAAAAGGAAGAAATTGCTTAAGATGCTGTCTTGTAGTTTAATTATATTGCTTTTATACTTGAATTCAGAAGCAAGAGACTTCAGAACATTAATGCAATTTTCCAAATTTGTTTTGAGGTGTCACAGCAATTAGCAATAATAAAATTCAGCATGTACCAATACTTGACCTATGCACTATGGATAATTAACAGACAAGGTTATTTTAGTCGAGTATCATTTATACTTGGGGAAAATCTATGCTCCTGAAAAAATGTAATAATTAAGTGACAGTCTCATGCTTGATAATCACTAAACCAAAGTAGCTTTGTTTTCCAATGAAAGGCAATTCCTATTTCCTGTCCAATACTTTATTTAGAAATGTTAGTATTCTTAAAATTATTAAAATACGTACTGTAATCTCATTTCCTTGTGAGAGGTAATATATATGGCCATGTATTTGATAAAGACATGAGATTAGTAACAAGAACAAACAGCAATTGTTTCTGTTTATTCAGTTGAGTTAGTCTATTAGTAAAGTATTCTGACAAGTTTTTCCAGATGTGTGGTTAGATCTTTTGTGACACAGAATTTAATAAGCATATAGTCTTCCCTTTCTTCAGATGGCAATGAATATTACTTTGTTTACTTAAAAAACGATTAATCAGTTTTGCTGCATGTTAGGACTTCCACAGTAATTTTTTTCTGAATGACTCTTGATTTCCCAACTGCATCATTTTTTTAAAGTGTGATGATACCTTTTAAATATTATAAATTCCAGTTGCAAAAAATTCTCTCCTTCACTTGCTGTAGTTTATTATGTTGTCCTATTTATAAAAAATTACATACATGAATATATGTACATGTGTGTCATGAACACATTTTTCTTCCAAGATATTCAAATTGTATACTATGGCAAAATACATATAACATACAGTAATTCTAATCCCATTGAAACCATTAAGTGTAATTACTTAACTATGGATCTAGGTTCTTCATTTTTTTTTTCTAACAATCCTATAAAATAGGGTTAGATTAAAAATTGATGATTGATCTCAAATTAGCCTGGCTAAATCTAGAGGTTGAAATCCAAATTTTATAGGTTCTCCAATGAATAGCAATTACTCTCATCATTACTTTTTCTTTTAACTACAGGTCTTCATATTTACTGCTCTTTAATCTGAATTATATTTTTTGCATTTTTTTAATGCAAAACCTGACTTATATCAATTATAGTTGAAGTTAGTGTAGATGTATCATTAATCACAGCCTAGAATACTCAGAGAAGATAAACAAATATTGGTGCTGGAAGACAAGAATAAATTGCAGCCTGGTTTGAAAATTACAATTACCAATCAATCCACATGTCACATATGAAATTCTACACTGTAATGCATAACCAAGGACAACATAATGAATATGAAGAATTTGATGAGCTCTGTAAGGAGGGCAAAATAGAATGCATCTTCTTCAATGGCTGTATAGATGCAACTAAAGTTATACCGAAAGCAAACAATTCAGACCAGCAGTTCCCCAGTACTATCAAAGAATATTATTCTTTGCAGTGAGTCAGATGGAAGATATCTGTATCATTTCACTCCATAAAAAAGTCCCCAAAACAGGAAAACCTGCTGATAATCTGGTATATTTCATGAAGCCAAAAGGCATTGACAAAAGCTTAAAGCCGTTGGAGGATATTTTATAAATGTTAATACTGAGAATATAGTGCCATGCACTGGGTAGAGGTCAAATTTGACCATAAGTTCATCTGGTTGGTGTGTGTACTCCACATGAATGAGTTACCACTACAATACTTAATTACAGGATGGGAAGACCTTGTATAATAACAAATGGGCAGATAAAATTGGCAACATGCTAAACACCGCAACATAACTTGACATTGATCCTTCATTCACCAGAGTTTCAATTGGGGACCCTCTCATTTCACTGAGTAGCAGGGTTGTAAAGAATCTCTCGACTGATCCAAAGTTCCCACAGATCTGGCTCTTCTGGAAATTGGTCCAAAAAGCCATTCACACTAGCTGACAACTGCATATAGGCTTTATTGAATATGGGTTTCAAAATGTGGCTTTAAGGGCAAAACTCTCCAAAACTTAGAAATGATAATGAAATACATCATTGGTGTGTACTACCCTTGCTGGTTCAACATGAAAGTAAAATATTCCTGGATTGAAGGCCCATGTCATGTGTTGCTCTAGCTGCAGCAAGTCAGACTGCAAAAGAAGGCTATAATTGATATTTTGCCAACCATTCAGTGCTCAGTGTGGTACGTTTTCAGTGAAATGATAATACAGACACTCTTGTGTTCAGATGATATTCAAGAGAGGAGATCTGGTATGCAAAAGATCATTGAATTGAGGGGTGCAGATGATGATGCTCTGGGAGATTTTTCTGTACATGCAAGAAAAAAGCCTTTAATCAATGCCAAAGCATCCACTCTACTGCAGCTGATTGATCTGAAGGTGTGTATGAGCCCCCTTTGATGTGCAACCTAACTACAGCAGAAATAAAAACATTCATTAATGAATAAATGCAAGTACCACAGTGGCCCTGTGCCCAATCAATGGAAAGATGTGTGAAATAGGTCATAGAGGCAGCAAGCAGAGAAACTTGAGGATTATATCAGAGATCAAGAAGCAAGTTGGCAGCTGATGTTGAACAAGTCAAAACAAGACTTGATCATCAACTCGTTTTAAATATTTTTGTAACTGAGATAATTGCTCTATGATGTTAGTTTATGATTGCAAGGATTATTATTTTTTGCTTAGCTAGAAAAGATTCATGCAGAAAATTTTTTAATATTTGTATGCAAGATGTACTTTTGAAAATATAAAGTTAACAGTTTTTGGGTTTACAAGCAGGGGTGGGATCAACCTGGTTCCATAGAACCTGTAGCTGTGAAGAGCAGCTGACACCAAACTTGTTTGGTGTTTTGCCCACCCACCCGCCTGCCCGGGCTCTAGGCTGTCCTTTATTCCCTGATTTTCCATCCTCAGCTGCTTTGCATGGCACAGCTGAGGTTGAAAAAGCAGGAAACTAGAGGATTTTCAAACACTGGGCACCTGCGCGCAGTCAGCTGTCCAGGTGGCACAGCTGATTTCTTGCAAACATTGCTGCACAAACGCGTAGTTCGGAGAACCAGCAAACTGCTCCACTGACTGGCCCCACTCATCCCCACTCACTCACTCCTTACCCGGCATGCAAGCCATCCAACTTGTCTGGTTTAGTAATTTGTATTTTTCCTTCACCACCACCCCAAACATCAGCTGTTCTGCTCTGCCGGGAGATTTAGGTTAGCTAGAAAGCAGGAAATCCTTGGATTTCTTGCTTTCTAGCTAATCTAAAAGCAGAGCTGAACCTTCCTTAGAACTCAAGCTTTTATTTGCAATGCAAACTCAGGTAGCCATTTGGAGATAGATAGATCTCTAAATGAATATGTGATTCTGTGAGCAACTCAATCTGCCTGCCTGCTTTGCCTGCTTTTGAGTAAAAGTTGCTCTTTTTTATGAAAAAAATCAATATTTAAATAAATATTTATAATATTTACATACAAGACATGGCCAGTCAGCAAGCCATACCAACCCAGTCATATCCCCCACCAAGCCACACCCACAAATTAGGCCACACCCACAGAACCAGTTGTTAAGAAATTTGAATCCCACCCCTGATTACAAGGGGTATATGATAAGATGTTGATTTACCATACCAAGCTAAATGTTGTGCAATTGCAAAAAGAACAGCAGATTTGATTTCCTGGTGTAATAACAAATAGTTTTTAGAACCCTTCCTTGAAAAAAATTGTAAAAATTAATTTTCACTCCATTAAATAACACATTGAATGATGTATATTTTTATGGGATTTCTTGAAGCTTTTTTATACTAAAACAAACTAGTTGTTTGAATTAGATGCACATGTATATTTATTTCTAGGAACAAATTGCACAGAAAATATGCAATAATGTTTTAATTACATTGAAAATAGTCTTCAGGCATTGTTGGCCATGTAAGACTGACAATCAGATTAAGAACCAGACACTATGAAGTTGTAAAGCTACCTTTACTAGAAAAGTTAGAGTTAAAGTTAAAGTTTTTCTTTTTAGTTTCATGTGAATTTAGGAAATGGAAGGCTATCTGAGGTATTTCCTGGATTGGCTTAAGGCTACATTTATTTAATCATTGCCTTCAAATCTTATTTCAAAGCCATCATTTTTATTCACTATCACCATGTCCACACACAAACATTTATTTTTAATCACAAATGCAAGTAGTAGTATCAAAAGTACCTTTCACTTTATTGACTCCATTTCATGTAACAATAGCGTACTAATACCACCTTGGCAATTCTGCAATGTGTAATGTATCAAGAACCAAACATAACTAAGAGTTGTTTAATTACTGCAAATTATTGTGGAATATGCCATGTGATCATCTCTTTAGAGTTTTAACCTCTACCTTCTCAGTATTTTTTTTTCTTCATGTAGAAACTTTTTACTAATGGCAAGAGAATGATACTGTATTGCGAGAATTTAGAACAGCTAATTTTGACTTTCCAGAGGTCTTCTGCATTCTACACTACTTCTACCAAATTTTGAATTAACATTTTAAGAGTTTTTCAATATATGCTCTATAAAATGACTAATCTTGCTCTGGGGGATGTCTATAGTCATTGAGAAAAAAGATTTGCCAGTAGCTTAGCAACAAGTGATGTTAATGAAATCAGACAGCCGCAACAATTAGACTTATGGTATACTTATAGTCATTTCTGATTTGGGTGTCCTGCAATTTATTCCATGTTCTTCTTCTTCTTCTTCTTCTTCTTCTTTTTCTTCAGCGTTTGTCTCGCGCTCGGGCGAGGTCCGCTAATGTCCTTGAGTACTGCTTCCACACCTCTCTGTCTGCCACGTGTGTCGGGTCTGCCTTCGCGATCTCTAGATCGGCCTTGATCGTGTCCATCCAGCGTTGTTTAGGTCTACCACGCGGTCTCGCTCCTCCGACAGTCACCTTCATTACAGATTTGATGATGGATTCTTCCTTGGCGCGGCTCACGTGGCCGAACCATCGTAGCCGGGACTGCCTCATGACCGTGGGGATGGGCACGACGTTGAACCGTCTACGCACTTCTTCGTTCCTGACGCGATCGAGTAGGGTGAGGCCTACCGACCATCGGAGCATTCGCATCTCCATTATCTGGAGTCTGCTTTCGACTTCTTTGGTCGTCGGCCAGCACTCTGCGCCGTATATGGCCACGGGGCGCACCACAGAGTTATAGATTTTCGCCTTCAGGCGCATCGGCATCTTCTTGTCACAGAGGACGCCCGTGACGGACTTCCATTTGCCCCACGCTGCATTGATCCTGGCTGCCACCTCAGTTTGTAGTAGGCCTTCTTCCCCAAGAGTAGTTCCCAGGTACTTGAAGGTGGAGGCGCGCGGTAGCTCCTGCCCGTTCACGTGGATGGAGCCTGTCATTTCATTGTCAGTGGTCAGGTATTCGGACTTCTTTAGGTTCAGCCGGAGCCCGAACTGCTCGAGGCGGTCGTGCCACTGTTGGACTCGGTGCTCTAGTTCAGCCTTGCACAGGTTGGCCAGGAACACATCATCGGCGTAGAGCAGCGTCCATGGGGCGGGCGTGTACAGGTCGTGTGTAATTGTGTCCATCACCAGAATGAACAGCAGTGGTGAGAGAGCAGAGCCCTGGTGTACGCCGACGGTAATATTAAACTCCTCTGATATCCCAGCTGCCGCTTTTACACGGCTTTTGTGACATCTGTATAGGAGTTGGACCCATTGTACGAGCAGCTCAGGCACACCGTGGTCTCGCAGTGCGTACCAGATGAGATCGTGCGGGACTCGGTCGAAGGCCTTTTCCAAGTCTAGGAAGGCGGTGTGGAGCGGGATTTTCTTCTCTCTGTGAGCCTCCATCAGCATCCGCACACCGAAGATGGCGTCGGTGGTGCCGCAGTTCTTGATGAATCCAGCCTGGTTGACGCTGATGTCGACGGTGTCCCGAATGCGCTTATCAAGGACGCGTTCAAAGATCTTCATAGTGTGTGACAGTAACCTGACCGGTCTGTAGTTGGAGCAGTCCGCTGGGCTGCCCTTTCCCTTCCAGATCGGAACAGTGGTGCTGCGGTACCAGTCGTGTGGCACTTTTCCCGTGGAGACGATGTTGTTGAACAGCTCGCACAGCCACAATGCCGAGCCCGGTAGTGCCTTTTTCCAGAAGTCGGCAGGGATGTCGTCTGGTCCTGTTGCCTTACCGTTTTTCATGGCCTTGATGGCGTCGGCGACCTCGCTGGCATAAATGCCTGAGACTGGGCCTTCAACTGGGTCACCTCGCGGGGTTCGTGGGTGTGGGAACTCCTCGGTGGAGATCTTCTCAAAGTATTGCCGCCACCTCTCCGCAGCGTCTCTGGGGTTGACGATCAAATTTCCCCTTTCGTCGTTGATCCCATGAAACTGGTCAATGTCCAGGGTCTTCCTGTGTCTGCTTTTGGCTAGGCGGTAGATCTCATTCTCGCCTTCTCGCGTGTTCAGCTTCTCGTAGATGTCATCGTAGTGGGAGCTTCTGGCTGTCGCTACTGCTTTCTTGGCTGCCTTTTTGGCCGCCTTGTATTCGCAGAGCTTCTCGCTGGTCTTGTCCTGAAGAAAGGCCTTGTAGAGCCGTTTCTTCAGGTGTACGGCATCTTGTACTTCCGGTGTCCAGAGCCATGTATCTCGTTCGATGCGTCTCCGTCCTGGCTTGGTGCAACCAAGCTGTTGGCAGCCGGCAGTGTGAACAGTGCTCTTCAGCATGGACCACGCTTCCTGTGGCCCGTCGACCATCTGCGGGAACTGCTCCGGTTTGATGAGGGGTCCCGCCATCTTCTTCTGGTTCCACCACTTGATTCGTGGCTGGTCTGCATTTCTTTTGTCAATCCTGGTCTTGGGCTTGCTGATCCTGATCTTCGCCATCAGCGGCCTGTGCTGACTGCTCGATTCGTACGGGTACGCCTTGGCGTTGAGCACGTTTTTAGCAGCTCTTCGTCGTACGATGATGTAGTCGATCTGTGTGTGGTGGCTCCCGTTTCTGCTATGGTAGGTGAGGAGTTGAGATTCTCGCCTAATGAAGCAGGTATTCGTGATGGTCATATCATGGGAGTCGGCAAAGTCCAGGATCCTCTGGCCATTCTCATTCGTATCGCCTGTGCCGTGCCCACCGTGGCACTGGTGTCCGTTTTTGTCCCGCCCTACATGACCATTCAGGTCGCCCGAGATGATGATGTCGTCTTCGTGTGGGATCTGCCTGAGTTGGATGTCGAGCAGTTCCCAGAAGGTATCCTTCTCCTCCTCGTGACATCCGGTCTGAGGGGCGTAGGCAGACAAGATGTGTAGGCGCTGCCTCTCGGTCGCTACAACGATTATCATCAGTCGTTCTGTGAGGCGCTTAACTTCTGCGACGGAACTTTGCCAGCTTGGACTGACAACCACAGCTACACCGCCGCGGTTTTCCTTACAGCTGGTGTATATGATCTTGTAGCCGTCTATAGTCGTAGCCTTGTTGCCCTTCCAGCAAGTTTCCTGGAGGCAGCAGATGTCCAGCTTCCTGTCCCGCATGGCCCTGACGATCTCGGTCGAGCGTCCAGTCAGCGAATCCACGTTCCAGGTGGCCACCTTGAGCGTCTGGCAGTCCTCTGTTCCCCGCTTGCGTTTTTTCACACGGCCGTGCTTTCCGCGTGGACCATTTCGTTGATTTTTGGCGCAGGCCAATGGTCTCCTGCGCCCGTCGGTTCCCCCGAACGCGGTAGCATTGGACGTGTGTTTTGTAGTGGACGTTTCCATCATGTTGATGCGGCATTTGAGTACTCCAGCCGGCCTGTCGCGTGGGCCTGTCGTCGGAGGGTCTGCTCTCAGTTACGGTCAGCGTTTGACGGCTTCGCGCATCCAGGGGACACCACTTGGAGGTGGCAGACCGCTCGTCCCCCCAATTTATTCCATGTTGAAACATTATAATATGCAAATGAAGTAAATTCATTAACCCAGAATGAAGCCTGCCAATGTATTTCTTATGACTAGAAATGTGAATAAATCACACCAAAAAACAGCAATAGATTATAGAATGTAAGCATTATACCAAAAAATGGAATGTAGCCAACAGGAGCTTGGTAAATCCTAACCTCTGAGTTTTTATCTTCCCAATTGCTGCTGAAGACACCAAAATTGTGCGTACAACAAAATTTGTATTAAGAAAAAATGGAAAACACTATTTCCCAATCATATTACAAAAGTGTCGTTCAACTAATAAAATCATAAAGCAATGCAAATGTTATTTTAACATACACAATATATTTATACATTTAATACAGACATAAATTCTTAATCATTATAAAATAAAGAGCAGCTAAAACTAAAAATTTAGTATACTGAGGCAGTATGATTCTTTAAAATGTCAAAGCTTTATTTTATTTTATTTATTTATTTATTTTGTCAAACAATTATTAGATAACAGGTATAAGTATAAACATAGTTATAAATACATGAAATGACTACGAATAAAAAAAAATAGGACAGGGACGGCTTATGCACGCCACCTACAGACCTCTTAGGAAAGGGGTGAGCTCAATAGTAGTCAGTCTAATGTTGAAGATTTGGGGGTTTGGGGAAGAAACCACGGAGTCAGGTAGAGTATTCCAGACATTGACTACTCTGTTGCTGAAGTCATATTTCTTGCAATCAAGTTTGGTGCAGTTTATCTTTAGTTTGTATTTATTTTGTGCTCTTGTATTGTTTTGGTTAAACCTAAAGTATTCATTGACAAGTAGGACATTGCAATGTATGATTTTATATACTATACTTAGATCGAACCGAAGGCAGTGTAGTTCTAGGTTGTCTTGGTCTAAAATTTCAAGTCTGGTGGCATAAGGTATTCTGCTACGAGTAGAGGAGTGGAGGATTCTTCTCATAAAATATTTCTGAACTTTCTCAATTGTATTAATATCAGATATGTAATGTGGGTTTCAGATTGATGAGCTGTATTCAAGTATTGGTCTAGCAAATGTTTTATATGCTCTAGTTAGTAGAGTGATATTACTGGAGAAAAAGCTATGCAGGATTAATTAACAATTCTTAATACCTTTTTGGCTATGTACTTACAGTGGACTCTAGCAATTAGATCATTTGAGATGAGTGCCCCAAGGTCCTTGACAAAGTTTTTATTATCAGCTCAGATGATCAGCTGCTGGACCCTCCCATCCGTCCTGGCTCTATGCTGGCCTTTATTCCCTGGCTCAGCTACTTCGTGCGGCAATGCAGGTTGCCGCACATCAGCTATTGAAGACACAGGGAGAGTGCAGGATTGCAGGAGAAGGTCAGTATGAAACCTCTGGATTTTATTAAATCTCCCATTATATCTAAGTCTAAAGAACTAACTTTGCTGTGATGGAGAGATAAGTGTGTTGATGTAGTTGCCTGGTTTCCACATAATATGATTAAAACGAGTTTGAACATAATTTGAAATGAGTTCTCTTTCATATCTAAAAGCCTTACTTTAGTAACTCTCCTAGCCTGAATGAAAATACACTGCCCAAAATAATAAAGGGAACACTTAAACAACACAATGTAACTCCAAGTCAATCACACTTCTGTGAAATCAAATTGTCCACTTAGGTAGCAACACTGATTGACAATCAATTTCACATGCTGTTGTGCAAATGGAATAGACAACAGGTGGAAAGCATAGGCAGTTAGCAAGACATCCCCAATAAAGGAGTGGTTCTGCAGGTGGTGACCACAGACCACTTCTCAGTTCCTATGCTTTCTGGCTGATGGTTTGGTCACTTTTGAATGCTGGTGGTGCTTTCACTCTAGTGGTAGCATGAGATGGAGTCTACAACCCACATAAGTGGCTCAGGTAGTGCAGCTCATCCAGGATGGCACATAAATGCGAGCTGTGACAAGGTTTGCTGTGTCTGTCAATGTAGTGTCCAGAGCATGGAGGCGCTACCAGGAGACAGACCAGTACATCAGGAGACATGGAGGAAGCCATCGGAAGGCAACAACCCAGCATCAGGACCGCTACCTCCACCTTTGTGCAAGGAGGGACAGGAGGAGCACTGCCAGAGCCCTGCAAAATGACCTCCAGTGGGCCACAAATATGCACATGGCTGCTCAAACAGTCAGAAACAGACTCCATGAGGGTGGTATGAGGGCCCAACATCCACAGGTGGGGGTTGTGCTTACAGCCCAACACCGTGCAGGACATTTGGCATTTGCCAGAGTTCACTAGATTGGCAAATTCACCACTGGCACCCTGTGCTCTTCACAGATGAAAGCAAGTTCACACTGAACACATGTGACAGACGTGACAGGGTCTGGAGATGCCGTGGAGAACGTTCACCTGCCTGCAACATCCTCCAGCATGACCAGTTTGGTAGTGGATCAGTAATGGTGTGGGGTGGCATTTCTTTAGGGGGCCGCACAGCACTCCATGTGCTCGCCAGAGGTAGCCTGACTGCCATTAGGTACCGAGATGAGATACTCAGACCCCTTGTGAGACCATATGCTGGTGCGGTTGTCCCTGGGTTCCTCCTAATGCAAGACAATGCTAGACCTCATGTGGCTGGAGTGTGTCAGCAGTTCCTGCAAGACAAAGGCATTGATGCTATGGACTGGCCCGCCCGTTCCCCAGGCCTGAATCCAATTGAACACATCTGGGACATTATGTCTTGCTCCAGCCACCAATGCCACATTGCACCACAGACTATCCAGGAGTTGGGGAACGCTTTAGTCCAGATGTGGAAGAAGATCCCTCAGGAGACCATCTGCCACCTCATCAGGAGCATGCCCAGGCATTGTAGGGAGGTCATACAGGCATGTGGAGGCCACACACACTACTGAGCCTCATTTTGACTTGTTTTAAGGACATTACATCAAAGTTGGATCAGCCTGTAGTGTTTTTTTCCACTTTAATTTTGAGTGTAACTCCAAATCCAGACCTCCATGGGTTGCTAAATTTGATTTCCATTGATAATTTTTGTGATCCATTGATAATTTATGATTTTGTTGTCAGAACATTCAACTATGTAATGAACAAAGTATTTAATAAGAATATTACATTCATTCAGATCTAGGATGTCTTATTTTTGTGTTCCCTTTATTTTTTTGAGCAGTGTATATCCTATCTCTCAAGGAGATTCTCACAGATTACAACAAATATACAGGTAGTCCTCAATTTATAACCATTTGTTTAGCAATTGTTTGAAATTACTACAGTATTGAAAAGAGTGACTTGCAGCCAGTCCTCACTCACAAAGAAGCATTTCCAGGGGCATGTGATAGTTGTAACATCCTGACATCACCATTTGTGATCCTCCCAGTAGGCTTCTGAAAATTAAAATTAATGGGAGACTCTAGATTCATTTAACAACCATATGATTCACTCAACAACTGCAATGATTCACTTTTAAATGACAAAAAGATTGTAAAATTGGGCACAAATCTTAATAACTGCTTTGTTAAGCAACAGAAACTCTGATACCAACTCTGGCCATAAATCAAGGATCTATGGAATCTAGATTCTCAGTCATGCAGGTCATAGTGGTTGCAAAGATGCTCTTTCAACTGAACAGTTTTTTTAGAAGAAAGAAAATATTTATCTTCT
Organism: Pseudonaja textilis; assembly: GCF_900518735.1. The sequence continues at coordinate 5,684,636 of NW_020769346.1, read as the reverse complement.
CATCCAAGAAGCTTCATCAGTTAAAGCTTCTTGGATAAGAAGCAAAATGTCTTCTTCAAAAAATAATCTAGTTGCCTTTTGAAAAAGCTCCTTTGAGACAGCTTATGGTCAAATACTACAAAAAACTTCCCAGCAGCATAGTGAAATCAAAAACTAGTGAAGTTCAAATAGAGGCAAAGAGGGATGTTTTGAGTTCCTTCACTGTGCATTAAGTTATACTTGATGGTCACTTACATTCTATGATTTACGCCCTTAAATCAGAGGTGGTATTCAGCAGGTTCTTACCAGTTTTGGAGAACCAGTAGCAAAAATTTTGTGTAGTTTGGAGAACCAGCAAATGCCACCTCTGACTGGCCCCGCCCCCATCTATTCTCTGCCTCTTGAGCCCAGCTGATTGGCTGGGTCTTCTTTCGTTGCCCTGCATGCACAAGAGAACAGGTTAGTAGGGTAGGAATGGAGATTTTACAGTATCCTTCCCCTGCCATGCCCACCAGCCACACCCATCAAGCCCATCAAGCCCCACACACAGAACCAGTAGTATATTTTTTTGAATCCCACCACTGCCTTAAATATATAAAAGAATTGATTAAATTGCATCATAAACATTTGTTATGTCAATTGCTTTTACATTTGTTTTGAATTTATATTTTTTGAAAGGCATGATCAAAATCCCAACTATGTTTTCGATACCTATGTTTCACTACAAAACTATGTGGTTGGGCTTAGTTTTGGGGGAGGAAAATAAGGGGAAAAATTCAGCCTCTGCTGACCAGTATCCATCAATATTCATCTGGCTAGTGTCCTGCCAGAGTGTGAGAGAGTTGAGGATTGGAAAGTGAAACAGTACTTATCTCAATAGTTCTGACTAAAACTGGTTGCTGCTGTGAAACTGAAATTGAAAGCCCATTCCTCTGCTTGTGTTTTGCATTTGGAACAGATTTCTTTTCAGGTGGGGAGAGGGAGTAGAACTCTTTACCATTAGAGTGTGTTAATAATAATATACAAAATACTAATGCTCAGATGGTCATTTCAAAAAATCCTTCCTTAGTGAGCACCTAGAAGCCAAGAGGAATATATCGGCCAAATTTCAAGTTTGTTGGCTTTATGGTTCTAGAGATTTTGTAATGATGCATGAATGGTATTTCACTTTATATATATAGATAAAGATAAGAGAATGAAGAGAAAACTGAGGTTGTGCTATCATAGTCCTATGGTAATAAGGACAAATATAGAACTTTATTAATGTTTATCTATTGCTTTAGAAATATTTCTAACAATATTTTTGAAAAAGTTATACTAGTTAAAGTACCAAAAGCAGATTATATCTTAAACATTAAAAATTAGGTTTTCCTGTGATTACTTTCTTTTTTATATTTTCACTATTTATAGCAAACTCTCCTGTATGTTTCTAAAAGAACAATAATCAAGGATATAAAGTAGTTTTTATTATACCTCACTAAACAAATTAACTAGATTTTTCCTATTTTACAGACAAGTGTTTTTGTTGCTTCTAGTCTGCCATTTTTCAAACATTTCAAGATATTTCTAAGGATATGTCCTTTCTTGGGAGAAAATGAGGGGCAAACTCTGAAGTTGTCCCCTCTCTTTATGTATTTTTTTTAGAGAGAAAAACAAGGAACATGCTGCATTATGATATGATTTCCTAATTGTGCTTAATTCTCCATTTAAATGCATCTATGGACCTTCTATAGATAAAATAGCATGGCATTCTCAGCTTTGAAAATTGTGCAGCTGTTCCATGCAACTGGAATTCCTAAACTTTAATTCCTAAACTTTGTAATCATAATTTGTATTTTTGTACCTTCAAGTCTGTTTAAATGTAGATAAGATTGATGAATTATTAGAGATTCCAAGGGCTATATAATTACAATTACTATTTAACTGAAGAGGATTTTATGTTACTTTAAAAGTGGCCGTATTAGAAGCAGTGTAATCACACATGAATTGTCTTAAAAGTCTGTTGGTTTACATATATTGTATTATTTTGCTTATCTATGGTTCTTATTGAAAATTTCATATTAATTCTTTCATTTTCCTTGAGTCAATATATTCAGAACTATTACAATTGCTTGGTTTTTTTATTCTAAGCATAGAACATCATTTTCTATTTGAAAAGCCATTATCTCAGTCAAGATTTTTCATTGTCTTTGTAAACATAACTCTTTTCAAAGCTCTACTTGTGCAATTTTGAGATAAGTTCAACAAGTAGAATAATTTCATATTTTGCCTCTGAAGATTATACAAAACAATATTAGATTAAAAGTTGATATTCTTTCAATAAAACAATGAACAGATAAGGCAGATGTACGCGGAAAGAAGTTTCTTCTGAATCTTTCACACTTGACCAGGATTTTTTTTCAGCTCTTACTGTGTATTTTTATAGTTTTAATCTAAGCATTTATAAAAATAATATTATAAATCATTGTTTCTTAAACATTTATTAAACTAATAATAATGTATTTTATATTTTTAATGTACTATATATAAACTATAAAATTGTTCTGGTTCTTGAAAAATTCCCTTAGGCATAATATGGAATGGAATGTGAAATCACTATTTTAGAATTGTCACTATGATGGTTGATGAACTATAAATCACTGATAAGGAAATCTAAGTATATGCAGAATGTTTGTGTTCCGGACTAGCAGGCTCGTAGCCTACAAATCTGATTGGCCCGCTGAAAGCCGACCGTGATTGGTCGCCATAGACTGATGCGATTGGCCAGTAAACGGGCTGCCGCGATTGGCACTGCCAAGAGCGGCAAACTCAAATCACCTTCATTGGCTGCCTAGCCGCAGCCAGCCCTATATAAGGGGCTGCTGCGGCTGGGGTTAGTTGCTCAGATCTGAAGTCACAAATAAAGAGCTGTTGTTGCTATCTGAGTCTTGCCTCCGTTCTTGAACCTCCTCCCAGATTTAACACTGGCGACGAGGATGGGATGCGGAGGCAACAGAAGCTATTGAATTGAGCTAGCCGAAGGAGCACGTGGCTGACAGAGCGCAACGACGGCGACATGGCCAGCAGCGCTATACCACCCGCACCATTCGATCCAGCTAGCGAAGATTGGGACTCATACATGGACAGATTTCAAATGTTCCTGTAGTCCAACAACCTCAAAGATGCCACGCCCAGCAAGAAACGAGCCGTTTTTCTAACCCATTGTGGACCAGCCGTTTTTAAGATGGCTAAAGCCTTAGCCAAGCCAGCTGAAGTTAAAACCATGGATTGGGACACCCTTGCTCCCATCCTGCGCAACCATTATGCCCCAGCCATGCCAACTCTCATTCGCAGGCATGAGTTCTACCAGAGGGACCAACGTGAAGGTGAGAGCGTTGGGGATTTTGTGGCAGACCTGAGGAACCTGGGTGGTTTGTGTGGCTTTGCCAACCTCGAAGAAGCCATGAGAGATCGCATCGTCCTTGGCCTCAGAGACCCAACTGTCCAAAGCAAGATTATGGCCAAGGGAGACATCTCGCTTGCAGATGCCATAGCAGACACCACAGCAGCCGAAGCCACTCATAAATCGGCAGCACGAATGTGTCGAACCAGCGGGACCAACCGCCAACCCACCAATGATGCTGGGAAACCTTCAGACAAGTACACATCAACCACCCATCACGAAGACGTCGAGTCATCCTCAGACAGCAAGGAAGAAGAAGTCCACAGGCTCCAGTCAGAACGTGAGCAACGGGACCAGCGGGGTCGCAAATCCAACTACCAATGCGCCGGATGCGGGGGAAACCATCCCCGATCCGAATGCAGATTCTTAGACGCCATATGCTGTTTTTGCGAGAAACGGGGACACATCGCGAAGGTATGCAGAAACAAGAGAAATTCCAGCCCCAGACGGAGAGGGAGCAGCCCAAAGAGAAACGATGGCAACGCCACCATGCAGAGGGACTGCCCTAGCAACCAGTGGAACCAGTACAGCAGACCCCGAAGGTTTAACGATGCCCCCAGATGAGAGGAGGCTCATCAAACCATCACCATCGGCCACGCTTCATCACTTGATGCTAAAAAGATCCGAGTAGAGGTCACGATTGAAAACAAACCGTGCAACATGGAAGTCGACTCTGGGTCATCACTATCCATGGTATCCTGGAGAACACTCAAGCAGCTAATCCCCAACATCTGACGCCAAGACCTCAGCAGTCAGAGACTCATACTGAAAGACTATCGAGGCAACCGGATTCCAGTCGCAGGTACCCGCCATGTGCAGGTCTCATTCAAGGGACATAAGGCAATTCTACCACTCACCGTCGTAGACCGAGACCGGCCAAGTCTATTGGGTCTTCAGTGGTTCGCGCTATTAGGAATCGGAATGGCTGGCATCCATCATACTGAAGACAATGACTGGGAGGCGGCTCTCGTCCACGACTTCCGAGAAGTGTTCAACAAAAGCCTAGGCAAGTACAAGGGGTCCCCTATTTCATTAATCTTCGCCCCGACATAGCACCCATTCGTCTAAAGCCACGCCGAGTTCCCTTTGCTCTTAAATCCAAAATTGACGAGCAACTGGACAAAATAATTGCGCAAGGCGTGTTAGAACCTATTGACCACGCCTGATGGGAGACACCAATTGTCACCCCCATAAAACCTGACGGGTCCATAAGAATCTGCGGTGACTACAAGGCCACCCTCAATCACACGCTACAGCAGAGCACCTACCCAGTGCCAGTTGTTCAACATCTCCTGCATTCACTTGAGGGTGGCAAAATATTCACAAAATTAGATCTGGCCCAAGCGTATCAACAGCTACCAGTTGATCCCGAGACTGCAGAAGCCCAAACTATAGTCACACATCGTGGTGCATTCAAATGCAACAGGCTCCAGTTTGGTGTAAGCGTAGCCCCAGGCATCTTTCAAAGCCTGATGGAGAGACTATTACAAGGGATAAAAGGGGTCGTGCCCTATTTTGATGATGTATTAATAGCAGCACCCACAAAAAAACAATTAGAAAACCGTCTCAGAACAGTCCTACAGAGGTTCAAAAACGTTGGCCTCAAGGTTAAGAAGGAAAAGTGCCAGCTCTGCACAGAAAGGGTGGAGTTTCTTGGCTACCTCCTTGACAAGCAAGGAATCCACCCCACAGAAAAAAAATTGGCAGCTATCAAAAACGCCCCAAGACCCAAAAACAAAACCGACCTCCAAGCCTTCCTGGGACTTATTAACTTTTATAACATCTTCCTACCCCAGAAGGCGACTGTTGCTGAGCCCCTTCATAGACTACTCGATAAAAGGGCATCCTGAATTTGGGGACGTCGGGAGGAACACGCCTTCCAGCAAGTAAAAGACCTCCTTACCTCAAAGGCAGTACTAATTCAGTATAACGAGACACTACCTTTGACTGTCACGTGTGATGCCTCACCATTTGGGGTAGGGGCCATCCTGAGCCACGTCCTACCAAACGGCTCAGAAGCACCAATTGCATTTTTTTCACGAACTCTATCAAAAACAGAAAGAAACTATAGCCAATTAGATAAGGAAGCCCTTGCTATTGTCTCTGCAATAAAACGATTTCATGAATATGTTTATGGGAGACCATTTTCTATTATAACGGATCATAAGCCACTACTTGGGATCCTGGCGGGCGACAAACCTACTCCACACATTCTCTCCCCCAGAATGACGCGATGGTCAGAATTTCTCGCTGCCTATGACTATCAATTAAAGTATCGCCCGGGGAAATCTATTCCCCACGCAGATGCCTTGAGCCGCTCACCGCTACCCGAGCCACAGGAAGACCCAGTTCCCACACTCCCGGTACTGCAAATAGAGACAATGCCATCGCCTCCACTAATGGCTCAAGACATCGCTTTTGAAACCAAAAGAGACTCTTGTTTGGCACGAGTTCTTGGCTGGGTGGAGAGGGGATGGCCAGATTACGACACTAAGGAAATGTTTAAGCCGTTTAAAAACAGACAAACGGAACTTTTTTCACAAAAAGGGTGCGTTTTGTGGGGAGACCGCGTTGTTGTACCAACTAAGTTACAAAAAAGGGTCTTGCAAATGCTACACGATGGACACCCGGGCATCGTGCGTATGAAAGCGCTGGCAAGAAGTTACGCCTGGTGGCCAGGTATGGACAAACAAATCGAAACCTGGGTCGCCTCTTGTAACAAATGCCAGGAAAACCACTCAGCCCCACCTAAAGCCCCACCAGCAGAATGGGAAACACCCAGGGGTCCTTGGTCTCGCATTCATATTGACTTTGCGGGACCTACGAGAGGCCACACCTTCTTAATAACTGTTGATGCCTACTCAAACTAGCTTGAGGTCAATAAAATGAAAGCAACCACTACTGAGGCGGTCATTAAAAAACTGAACAGACTCTTCGCCACACACGGGTTACCAGATGTCCTGGTCTCTGACAATGGGCCCCAATTTACTGCCTTAGCCTTTGAACAGTATTTAGCAGAACGGGGCATCCGACACGCACTCACATTGCCGGCTCAACCTGCGGCGAATGGCCAGGCTGAACGAATGGTTCAGTTTACAAAGAAAACCCTACAGAAAATGGATCAAGGCAACATCCACGACAAAGTCACTAGAATGCTGCTCCTACAACACATCACACCAAACAGCACGACCAACAAGAGCCCAGCTGAACTCCTGATGGCCAGGAAACTCAGATCGCCTCTAGATCGTTTGCACCCTGCCTACACCCCGGAAAAGCCCCTGGGTTCCAGCAGCAAGCACCGTGTTTTCAAGGTAGGAGACCTTGTTTTCACAAAAAAATTTTCTGGGGATCCCCTTTGGATTCCTGCCCAGGTAACTCAAGTTACGGGCCCCCGCTCCTACCGTCTACTCACCACTGATGGCAGACCATGGAAACGCCATATTGACCAACTGCGCTCCAGACTAACCACATCTTCCAACCCTGACCCTAACTTTGACACTAGGGGGGGAGGGGAAGCAGTGAACTCAGAATTAGAACCAACACCTGTTTATTCCGAGCTAACACCGAGATCACCGCACCTTGGTTGGCAACACTCACCAGCTGCAGCTGAGACTGGACAGTCAAACGCTTCTCCAAGAAGCAGCAACCAGGCAGGTTCAGCGAGCCCCGGGAGCCATGACAGTAACAGCGAGGCTGAGGACTCCATCACCCCGGGGGCACCAGAGGAGAGCCCTAACCATGACACCGGTTCACCGTTCCTGTTTGATCCAGCAAGCAGTCCATCTGAACCCGGGTTTGAACAGGGTCAAGCGGAACTGCGTAAGTCAGGCAGACAGGTGCGAAGACCTGCCTACCTGCGAGACTATATTACTCCACCCCTTAAACGGAACCGAGAGGGGAGGGGTGTTCCAGACTAGCAGGCTCGTAGCCTGCAAATCTGATTGGCCCGCTGAAAGCCGATCGTGATTGGTCGCCATAGACTGATGCGATTGGCCAGTAAACGGGCTTCCGCGATTGGCCCTGCCAAGAGCAGCAATCTCAAATCGCCTTCATTGGCTGCCTAGCCACAGCCAGCCCTATATAAGGGGCTGCTGTGGCTGGGGTTAGTTGGTCAGATCTGAAGTCACAAATAAAGAGCTGTTGTTGCTATCTGAGTCTTGCCTCCGTTCTTGAACCGTCCTCCCAGATTTAACAGTTTGTGTATGTACTTATGCATCCATCGGATTCAAGGAAGGAATAGTAAATTATTGAGACTAGTAAAATGCAAAATGTTGGTGCAGTGATTATGCTTGGAAGAAACCATTCATAAAAGAATTGTAAGGTCTGACAAAGAAATGAGTGAGATAACTATGATATATAATATGTTAAGAACTCTTAGGTTCTGTCAAACTACAGAAATAAATCTTAATACATTACCATGTAGTAATAATACTGCCATAAGTCAAGTATTGTTTCTCTTTTCATTGACTGATCTTAACATAATTGTAATATTTCTGATGAAGAAAATGTTTAGCCATTATTCATGTATATAATTTGATACATTTAAATATATAATTTTACTCTTTCACCACGCCTTGATTCAGTCAATGGGTGAACCTGCAGGGCCAGCGCCTCGAACACCCCCCTGACACCTCTTAGCATGCCCAAGGGGGCCAGCAGAGGGGTGCTAAGAGGCAGCAGGGGGGTGGCGCATCAAACGCGGCCGTGGCGGCATGTAACGTGCCACCACTTCCGCATTGGAGGCATCAGGTCCAGAGCAGTGCTAGTCAATAGGTGAACCTGCAGGGCCAGCCAGCGCCTCGAATGCCCCCCTGCTGCCTCTTAGCCCCTCTCTGCTGGCCCCCTTGGGGATGCTAAGAGGTAGCAGGGGGGCATTCGAGGCGGTAGCCGGCCCTGCAGTTTCATCCATTGAGGCGCCGGCTCCGGAGCAGTGCTAGTCAATGGGTAAACCTGAAGGGCCAGTGCCTCGAACACTCCCGTGCCACCTCTTAGCATCCCCAAGGGGGCCTGCAGAAGGGCACTAAGAGGTGGCAGGGGGGTGGTGCATCTTACACAGCCGTTGCAGCAGGTAATGTTTCATCGCTTCCGCATTGGAGGCGCCGGCTCCAGAACAGTTCTAGTCAATGGGTGAAATTGCACAGCTGGCCGGTGCCTCAAACGCCCCCCTGCTGCCTCTTAGCCTCCCTCTGCCGGCCCCCTTGGGGACACGAAGAGGCGGCAGGGGGGCGTTCGAGGCACCGGCCCTGCAGGTTCACCCATTGACTGCAGTAATGCTCCAGAACTGGTGCCTCGAATGCGGCAGCACGTTGGGAAAAGCCGCTGCCACCGCTTTCCCAAAGTGCCACCGCTGTCGCATTCTGTCTGTCTGTCCGTCCATCCATCCATCCATCCATCCATCCAAAAGGTCTGTCTGTTTGCCTACCTGCCTTCCTGCCTACTTATCTGCCTGCCTGTCTGTCTCTCTCTGTCCATCCATCCATCCATCCATGTTCGAAGCGCCGGCCTCACAGGCACATTGGGAAAGTAGAGCAAAGCCAGTCTGAGAGGGAGGGAGCGAAGGAGAGAGGGAGGAAGGGAGGGGGGAGGGAGGGAGGGAGAGAGAGAGAGAGAGACCTGATGCATCAGATTGAATGAGGCCTAGTTTAGACTGAGGCCCTTTTCCACATTGAAACATCTTTGCCAGTACACTGAAACCTCTTTGGCTTCTAAAGTTTTTGTGGATGAAACATGGTCAAGACTATCAGGAAGCTCTCACATTTTGTTGAGGCTTTAAACAGGATCCATTGGACCAGATCTCCACCCTAAAAATTACTTTTCCCCAATGTATTACAGTGCCAATTCTGAAGAAGGCAAAACCAAAATGTACTGGTAAATTACAAGGGGAACACACACACACACACACACACACACACACACACACACACACACCCTTCTAACCCTGCTGGAGTAGTTGATTGGACTAGAATAGATATCTCATTATCTTTCTCCTCCCTCCCTCCTTCTTTATTTCTTTTTCTTTCTGTCCCTTCCTTCCATCCCCCCTCTTTCTTTGTCCCTTTTTCTTTCCCTTTTCTCTTTCTTTTCTCTCTCTCTCTTTCTCTTTCTTTTCTCTCTCTCTTTCCTTCTCTCAGGCTCATCCTTTTGGATCAGGGGTCACCAAACTTTTGGACCTCAGGGACCACCAAACTCATAATTTTAAATCCCGGAGACCACTAATATGAATTTTGACTGACAGTGACTTTCTGGTGTTGGTGGGAGAGAGAGAGAGAGAGATCTGATCCAACATCTCTCTCTCCCTCTCTCTCACGCACACAGGCAGGGGTGGGATTTAGACCTCTGATCTAAAGCTGTCAAAACTCCAAAAACTGGTCAAGTAGCTCTGGGGAGGCCAGTCATAAATTAGAACACTTGCTAAACAATTGGTCATTAAGTGAGGACCACTTGTATTTGGTTTGCCAGTCACCTGGCCATGCCCACCCAGTCACATGACCAGCAAGCCACACCCACCCAATCATGTGAACAGCAAATCACACCCTCAAATTAGGCCACACCCACAAAAATTTGAATCCCACCCCTGGGTGGGGGACACCAAGGATGAGTTTATAGCACCAAGGGGGCAGTGGGTCGAAAAAGTTTGGGAACCGCTGCTCTAGAGTCTAGACATTATTTGCTCTACAGAACATAGTAGGCAGTTTTTTCAATATATGCCTAGCCTTTAAGGATTTAAAATGCACAGCTCCTTTCTTTTTTGTTATCTTGCTATCTTGTTTTCTCTTAACTTTTGTTATCTTCATAAGAATTATATTGCAGAGACTAACTCATCACCCCCAGCTCTCTCTCTTTCATCTTCTCTCTGAAGAAGAGAACTAGTCCAAGATTATGAGTGAGTTTAAAGGATAGGTAGGGCATCCTTCAATTTCCATTCAGGCATTCTCAGTTATTACATGGGACTAGATCCTCTTTTCACTTACTATAATAACATTAATAGCAATTAAAATAATTTTATATAGAATTAGTAATAAAGGGTTTTTATAGCACAGTGGTCTAAACCTAAATTTAAGAGGCAATAGAATGTAAATGAGCTTGTAAAAACTAGTAAGACTCTCAAATGAGTATGATTCATTTCAAGGCTTCAAATGTAGCAATGAAATCATAGTGATCTGACTTCAATTTAAAGTAGCAGATGATTTTCTGCCTCTTGCAAGCATCAAACATTAAAGGTATAATCTCATTATCTGATCAGTTCCTAAAATAATGTTTGAAACATACCTGGAATAACTTTCCTAAAATTTATAACTGACATGTTCTGCAGAAATATTTATTTAGAAACTCCTATTATTTGTATTTCAAAATAATAAAATGGAATGATCTTATCTGAGTGCCATCTTTTCTGAGGTATAACAAGCTTGCTTTCTATAGCATTGTACAATTTTTATTTTCCCCTCTCCAAGTGTCAAAATAATTTAGAAACCACAGCAATAAAATATTAACAATATATCTAATCTATATTATTTACATATATTAATGAAATGAAAAGAGTATACTTCAAAATACAATGATAATCCATCAGTGAACAAGAGATGTAAGCAGTAACAGAGCTTTAAGTCTTGTAAAATTTGTGTTACTCTTTCATGATATTAATAATGAAATAATGTCCCATATTTCTTCTTCAGTTATGTTTATGATCGTTAATGATATGTCATGAAAGGAAGCATAAAAAAATTGCTGAAGCATTTAGACAATGGATTTTTTTTAATATTACACAGAAAATACCTTACATAAGCCATTATGTTGTATGATTAAGGGTTGGATTGAGACCTAGAAAACTAGGCTAAAAATCTTTCTTAGGCATGGAGATTCAGTTTGGGGCAATTGCATGACTACTGTTGTGAGATAAGTAGGATGCTGCATTGAGCTCTTGGACCCCGTGAAATGAAGCAATGTAGAGATATTTATATTTCAGTTATTCTATAGAATAAATTATATCTTACTACATCTCTGGTTGTAAAGCCTTTGATTCAGTGGTACATGTCATATTACTCCTAAAACTAAAATCTTATGGTATCTCTGGACACCTGCATAATTGGATAGAAGCATTCCTGTCAAACAGTCAACAAATGGTCAAAATTGGGAGCGTCCTATCAAATTCTGTACCTGTCAACAGTGGTGTCCCCCAAGGAAGTGTTCTAGGACCAACTCTGTTCATACTCTACATAAATGACCTCTGTGATCATATTAAGAGCAACTGCATTCTCTTCATTGATGATGTAAAGCCACAACACCACTGACAATACTGCTACCCTTCAAAAAGATCTTGACTATGTATCAGAATGATCAAACAAATGGCAACTTGAAATCTCAAAAAATAAATGCTCTATCTTACATATTGGCAAAAAAAATCAGAAAATAAAATACAAGCTGAATAGTCAAGACCTTGTTGATGATCCAAACTCTGTAAAGAACCTTGGAATACTCATCTCTAATGATCTAAGTGCTAGAGCCCACTGTAACTACATAGCCAAAAGAGTTGTTAACCTAATCCTACATAGCTTTTTCTCTGGTAATACCACACTACTAACTAGAGCATACAAAACATTTGCTAGACCAATACTTGAATACAGCTCATCAGTCTGGAACCCGCATTATGTATCCGATATTAATACAGTTGAGAAAGTCCAGAAATATTTTACAAGAAGAGTTCTCCACTCCTCTACTCATTACAGAATACCTTATGCCACCAGACTTGAAATTCTAGACCCAAAAAACCTAGAACTACGCTGTGGTTCAATCTATGTATAGTACATAAAATTATATATTGCAATGTCCTATCTTGTCAATGAATACTTCAGCTTCAACTATAACAATATAAGAGCACAAAACAGATACAAACCCAAGATAAACCACACCAAACTTAATTGCAGGAAATATGACTTCAGCAACAGAGTGGTCAATGTCTGGAATACTCTACCTAACTCTGGTTTCTTCCCCAAACCCCCAAAACTTTAACCTTAGACTGTCTACTGTTGACCTCACCCCTTTCCTAAGAGGTGTAGTGGGCTTGCATAAGCGCACCAATGTGCCTATTGTCCCTGTCCTATTGTTTCTTTTTATTTTTCTTATATGTATCAATTTCATGTATTCATAACTATGTTTATAGTTATCTTATACTTTGCTTGAGAAAATAAATAAATAATAAATATTTCAGATAGACCATGAATGACTTTAACTCTATACAAATATACTTTAAAAACACTAGTTATTAAATTACAACATAATTAGAATTGCTGCAAGATGAATTTTTGAACATAATGAACGTACATTTAAATATATGTTTGTATTTGGAAGAGGAATGGAGAAAATAATATTAAACCATCTTTGGGATACAATGTAAAAGTGGGTAACCATCCTATTAATTGTTCATTATCAATGTTAATTATCCAGGTCATTTTTATGCAAGGTATGAGACTTGCATTCTTCCAAGTTCAGCATATGGTCACCATTCACACTCTTATAGCCCTGGAAAACAGTTAGACTGAAATAACTTTCAAATAAGGCACAACTTTTTTTTTATAATAATATATGGAGACTGAGTGAACTTAATATATCAGCCAAATTTTACTTTTACAAAGTACATATATTTGCTCTTTCATATATGTAGACACACACACACACACACACACACACACACACTGTTCTGTATTAACATTCTTGAAGACTCGCATTCCGATTGGTCCACCCGGACCGCAACGTGATTGGTTGACTGAACTCCTGTGATTGGAGCGCTAAGAATCTACCGCGATTGGCCGAGCCGATCGCAGGAGATTCAAAGCGCTGCCATTGGCCGCCGAGCCGCCGGCCAGCTGTATAAAGCCAAGCGGCTCGCAAGCCTTTTCTGTCCCTTTCTTAAACTCACAATAAAGAGCTGAATGTTCACTCCCGAGTCTCGCCTCTCAATGCGAACCGATCTACCGATCTAACACACACAGCCCTATCAACATTTATTCATGTCCTTAATTTGGCTGACAGGCACTAGCTAAAGGGATGAAAGCCACCAAGTCTAGATGCAAGGACAACTCAAAAAGTGGGTGGGCTTCAGAACCCTTTTATTCCTCAAAGTTCTTGCTTTGTTGATTTACAAGCATGACAGCTACTCTTGCCTTGTTGACTTATAACTCTGATAGCTATTGATGTGACTTGGGAAGGGGTTTCCTGTGTACTCAGGCCAATGTCTTTTGTCTAGTATTGGTGACATTTTTTTCCTTTGTTTCTTTACCGACTTGGTTCCTCCTTAACTACATTCCCTAAAGGAGTTTTTCCTGGTTTTTTTCTGTCCTGCTTCCATGCTTATTTCATCTTTAAGTATGGCAGCTTAGGCCTAGTCTCACGGGTGTTATTGTTTAAACTGCAACAGTCATGCCCAACATCCTTTCACCATCAATGCATCAACTTATCAATCCAAATATTAATTTACATACATTTAAACTGGTATCATTTCATATGTGGATATTGTTATTTTACTATTTTAGTTACTCAGGAAACCATGCACTACAACTTGAATTTTAAATCTCACTTTTATTGCCTATGCATATCCTCGTGTGCACTTTGGTTAACTGATTGAAGAAGCTTATTGGATGAGAAGCAAGGAAAAACAAAGTCCAGTTGCTTTTTTAAAAAGCACCTTTGGGACAACCATGATTTGGATGGCTGAGAATTTTCATAGACACAGGATCAAGGTGGGTTTCCAAAATTTTTGGCTTTCTTATACCAGAACCAAGCAATCAATACCAGAAATTATATATTTAATCAATCTTTGGCATGCTTTGGTTTGCTCTCTGTATTCCGAAGAAGCACTTTAGTTGTTGACTGACTAGCCAAATCTGAAATAAACAGCTCTAGTCTTTAGATACTACGTGATTCTGTTTTTAAATGTTGCACACTTCCTCAATACACGCATACATTCACACATAGAGAATATATTTTGTACATCAACTTTATAGTTTGTTTATTGAAAACAACATACAAGTGTTTAAAATAAATATATTTTTCTAAATCCATCCTGTCCTTTGCATTAATTTCCCATTTCCAAAAACAATACATAAATACTTACTATATAAGTTATCCTAAAATTGATAACATTGTTACCTTAGACATGTGAGACCTGTCAAAGATTAGAATTATGTGAGACTGTCATTCAATGGGTATGAAAGTTGAAATTTAAAGAAACCAGAAAGCAAACATATAAATATATTTTAATTTTGCTGTTCGAAAACCCTGCTAAGAATATGATGGACAGCTAAGAAAACAAATCAACTCAAAACTGTTACTCATATAAATGACCATACCCAAATTAGAAGGCCTAGTTCTCTAGAGAAGGGTCCAGTGGTAGGATTCAAATTTTTTTACTACTGGTTCAGTGGGTATGGCTTGGTGGGCATAGCAGGGGAAGGATACTGCAAAATCTCCATTCCCTCCTCACCCTACTAACCTGATTTCCAGCTCCATTCTCCTGTGTAGGGCAACAAAAGAAGACCCAGCCGATCAGCTGGGACTCGGGAGGCAGAGCATAGATGGGGGCAGGACCAGTTAGAGGTGATATTTTCTAGTTCTCCGAACTATGCAAAATTTATGCTACCAGTTCTCCAGAACTGGTCAGAACCTGCTGAAGGGTCCAGTGGTGGAAAAGGTGAAAAGAAACCTAAAAAGGAGGATAACCAACAACCTGCTGGGTTGTTGACACAATTTCAGTGTGATGAGTGCAGGTTGGAAAACCTGACAGACTTTGTTAGGAATAGATAATCAAGGAGAAGTTTAAAAAATGCCTTGATTGTACATAATTAATCAATCAAACAAACAAACACAACAGGCGTTTTCATTTTATTGTATTTTATTGCTAAATGTGCATTTTTCTAATGTTTTATAATAAAATATGCTACTTTATTATTCTTTTAAAAAAACAAAACAAATACTACATTTATAAATTAAATAGTTGCACAAGTTTCATCTGCACGTTAAACATATTTTTGGTTCCAAAGTAAATTAAAACCAAACAAAATTCTCAACCATCTTAAATATTCATATCTAAGTAGATTTTCTGAATTGTTCTCTACCTACTTGTTCCCTTGGTGACAATTTTTAGCCCTTTTATTGTCCATAGCAATACGGAACTTTAAGATATTGCATTTTAATTTTGTTTTGTTTTAATATAATCATAATTGCATATTACTGAATTTCAGAAGCTTAACATTGCCAGGCTTTTATTTTAAATATTATTGTTTTAACAGTTTTAATATAGTTTTATATTATTTTATTATTGATATTGTTTTAATTCTTTCTTGGGAGTCTCCCAAAGTTTGGTATAAAATGGGCAGACAGATAAATGCTTTAAACATGAAGTAATAATAATTTATCCATATTAAATTTTAAGGCCAAAATAAGATTCTAGTTTTTTAATAAAGCATGAATATATTTTGATGAGAAACAATGTATGTGTTGACAAGACATTGTAACTTCCCACAATCCTCCCCAATTCCAATTTTCATTACTTCACCCTTTCTGTCTATGGCAATTAAGTCATTTGTTCAAGTGATTACTTTTGACTAATTGCTGCCTTTTAAGAACAGGTTAATAGCAATCTCCATATTTAAACTGCAGATTCAAAGAGTGATGCTTATTATGCCATAGACTGTACAGAATAATATAACCACTGAATGTTTCTAACCCAGCTCCATTAAGACACAAGCTGTAAACTTCAGCTGATTAATATATTACATAAATGCTTTATTAAAATGCATTTTAAGCATTTTCACTCATCAAGAGTTGACAAATTTGAAGAGCACTTCATTTAATTAATTTTCTAGGAGTGTTTTGCATGCAAAATGAGTGCCCACAGGGCATTGAGTACACAGAAAAAGGCTGTACTATTATTGCAGAGCATGCTATAACATACTGAGAACTAGTCAATCTTACTTCCCATTATGCCATGGCTGCTACAGTATATAGAAAGCAAATTAATCAGAAAATATATAAAGATTACAGAGAATCTGAACCCATATTAGCCTTATGGAATAAACAAAACCAGATAAGTTCATTCTACTTTATAGTAAAACTACATTGATAAAATCTGGAAAGTCTGAAAATACATATCTCCTCTCCCCGTCTCATTTAGAACCTAAGAAACTAGGGAGACTTCTCAGCTCTTTGCCCCTCTGACTAACCAGATGTGGACTATGCTGTTTCTTAACTGACTGTTGGTGCATCTCTTGACCCTGTCTCCCAAGGCCTTTTCTGCATATCATCACAACCTGTAACAATAAATGTAATCATGAAAAGGACTAAGGTACTTGATCTAGATGATCTGCCAGTTTCTTATTATAAATATTCTGAGGACCAATTTTTATATCCTTTACAACAAATGAAGAATATTATTCTATAAATGGAAAAATTCCTGACAGCCGAAATGAAGCCAATATAGCCCAGAACCTGACTTTAACAATAAATTATTAATAAATATTTTTATTGAATAAGGATTATAAGTTATTTACAATTAAAACATTGATAAGAAGATATACCTAAATTTGTTTAGACTTTGCAGTTGATTTCTAAAGAAAATGATACCTATTTTAAAAGAAACATTTGATCTGTAGGCATGTGCTTGAGTTGGAATAAATTGTTACTGAAGATCAACATAACGTTTGAAGACAACAAAAATGAATTTTAAATGGACTTGAAAAGTACAATTTACAAAAAGAGATGGAAATACTGGATTTACAAATGGAATTGGATGATCATTTAAAAATAAAATAATGTATTCAAAGAGTGAATCCAAATCCAAATACAAGAGAATTACTGGAATTACTTCATAGAAAATACAAATGGATTATAAAGATTTCAGACAACTTCAAGAGAGAGCCAAAGAGACTAGAAGAAAACAGGAGTTAGAATTTTAACCTATGGGATTTAAAAATGGATGGAAAGAAAAAGGAAAAAAATACAAAATTGGTTTACTTAACTCAATTAAATAATGAATTAATGAAGTGCTAATTGGTTATCAGGACTAGAAAGTTTCACTCTTGAAATTATTCAGTTGTACAATGGATTAGCTTCTAATATTTTCATTTGATTTTAATTTATTTAAATTTTAGTGTGTGTGCATACGTGTGTAGCATGTGCGTGCACACACACACACACACACACATATTTTAATGACTGTAATTCACCCAGAGTTACCTTATGGTAATATGGGTGGCTAAAAAAAATTTTTAGTTATTTTAATTTTATTGTATTTATTAAATTATTTATAAATAAATTACTATTTTTTATTTTAAAAAGAGGCTAGTATTTCTGGTAATATTTAAAAGCTTTCAATTTATTATTATGGGTCATCACACAGTCAGCTAGATATTTAGATTGGATTTGAACTGTTGAGAGTGAATCTGCCTTTGTAATTGACTGATGGTGATTGTGTCAATATATTGTATTCTACTGATATTGATTGATTTGCTTTCTTTTGTGATAGTCATCCTATTTCTATCTGCGGGTCTTTATATTTTGTTACTTTTCTAGTTCTTTCTCTTTGATGTCTTGTCTCCAGATACTACCAAATTTACTATCTACATTTTTTGTCATTCTTAACAGTTGTTAAGTCTGGAGTGTTATGTGGCAGATGCTTGTTTGTTAGAATTCTAAAGTGCCTGAACACTTAATTTCTTCATTTTCTATTTCTTTATTTTATGGTCCTACCAGTCCTTGATTTCAGGGAAATAGTAGATCTTCCAATGTACCGTTGTTGCTACTTTGTCATGTTGTTGTTTGTGGTTAGTCTGTGTGATCTTCTTGCAGCAGCTAACAATGTAGTCCAGTGTTTTTTAAGCTTTTTGCAGAGATGACATTTGCTGTTTATGCTGCCTTCTCAATTATGGCTTTGTACACATTTTTTTCTTAAGGCTTGGACTTGTCTAATCAAAATTAGTCTCTTTCTTCAACTTTCCTCTTTTTAGCCATTACCAGGTCTTGTCATTATCTGCTATGACCGCTATGTGCTGGTCATTTAATACTTTGTCTTACCAGGTCTCTTTATTTGTTCGTTCTGGTAGTTAGGTTTTCAGTTCTCATTAAGCTTCCTGGTATACTAGCTTCAGTGCATCTGTTTCATTGTCTTTTGGATATTTTTTTCAATACCCTTTTGTTCTTCTTCAACTGTCTGATGTACTTGCAATATTGCATGTCCACCTATTTTCCTTGGTAAGTAGAGTCTATCAACATTGCTGTGTGGATAAAGGACATGATTCATTGTCATTATTTTTCTGGTCTTCCCATCCAGAATTTATTGTATTTGTGCCCAGTCCATTATACCAGAAGTGTATTTAATGAATGGAATTGTCCAGGTGTTAATTGCCTTGATGGCATTTCCAGCACCGAGTTTAGATTTTTAACCCTCTTGATATATTGATATATTAATTATGAATCTTTTTTGATTTCAGTGTTATTGATGTTGCCAGCTTGAAGGATGCCCAAACTGTAGTGACTGTCTTCCTCCAGACCTTTGATATTATTTCATATGGCATTTTGATTCCTTCAATTTTCACTATTTTCCCCATTTGATGATGCAGATGGTGTATTTGTCCAATGCAAACTCCACTGCAATATCTTGGCTGTACATATGGACAGTGTTAAATGATTCTATTTCAGATTATGTTTTTATGTACAACTTCAGATCATCCATGTAAAGGAGGTAGGACAGCCTAGAAGATGTTTTTGATGTGTGATAACTATAACCTGATGGCCATGACCAATACTGAGTTATTCAGTATTGTTGACAAAGGGATCAGTTGAGGAAGTTAGCACCCACTCCTCTCCTAGAAAATTGAAATAGCCTAGGAAATATTAAAAAGGCGGAATATTTCCTCTAAAAAGAGTAGAAACTCGAGAAGCAGAAACTCACCTCAGAAGCAGAATCTTACCCCACCTTTGTTAATGGGTGGGCCTGGGCCAGAATACTTTACATAACAAGGAACTCCAGGTAAAACTATAGCAATTACCAAAAGCCCTTTTAAGGGCATAAATCATCCAGCAAGGCTAGACCAAGCCTGGAACTCAGGACAGCCTACAGAGGTGCCCCTGGGAGTCTGACAACCAATGGGATACATTTCTTACACAGGAACAGGAAACACTAAGGTGGGGCCCAACAAAGGTTATAAAACCCAGGCACTCTCAGCAACTCAGCCCCTCTGGACCTTCTCTTCTCACCCTTTTTTCTTGATCTCTTCTCACCTTGAAGCATGTGATCACCCTTCTCTGGAGCTCCAGGCCATGTGGTCCTGTCCATTATTAAACCTCCCAAGCAGCCTCCATGTTTCCAGTGTCTTTTTCCCCACTTGGAACTGAACCCAGAAGGATATTTCTTTCAACACAGTGCAATGATAAACATCTTGCTAGTAGTATCTGATGGATTATACATGACCTATTTTCACAAGACTTTATGGGACAAATGAAAGTTTCGTATTGGAAAACTACCTGAAAATATATATCAGTTTAATATGGGAATTCTAACAGCTATCTACGTGAAAATGTTTGCACATTAAATATCTGACTTTGGAAATAAATAAAATGGAATGTTAGCAAATGTGAAACATATGTCCTCTTTCCCATCTCAAATTAATATAGATGCACACACCTATGCTTCAGTGATATGACTTTTTTATAAACAAAAAATGCTAATGATTTGCTTTTATTTAAAGAGATAAATTCATTTGTAGAATTTTTTAAAAACATTCCCTCAAAAAATTAGTTACATTCTTTTTGAAGCCAAGGACTTCAAACTTCTTTATGGCTTTCACAGAACTATTTACAGCTTAAATGACTGAGTTGTTAACATTTCTTTCAACATATGACTTGAGGGGATACATGCACTCTACAATTAAGTACATAGCACCTACAAAATGTTCTGCTAACCAGATTGCTAATTAGCATGCTGTTTTTTATAATGCTTCATAAAACTCTACTTAATGCAATCAGATGAGAAAAAAATCATTAAAAGTTACTTCAATTGCTGCTGTGCAAGGTGTCTCACGACTCACATTATCCCTACAGCCTTTTTATTATGATTATTGCTCACCCCATGATTTTCATTTGATACTGATTTGAGAACCCCAGGGCAAGCACAGTCTCCTCAGAAGCTTTGTGTAGTGCTTCCTAAACTTTTTACTTAATCAAAGTTACTTATCATAGGATTCTTTTTACCCAGTGTAAGTAAAACACATTAAATAAATATAAATGTCTTGTTGTTGTGGGACAGTGGCTTGATATGTCATTACCCAAAGGGGGGAAAACACCTTTTATCCAATTTAGGATAATTTACCTGAAGCACTGAGCTAGACCAAACAACTTACTCTCTGTTTTGAGTTTCTATTAAAATAACTCAGTATCTATTCTCTCATTCCTGA
The DNA here is from genome assembly GCF_900518735.1 of Pseudonaja textilis. Next base: position 5,663,774 of record NW_020769346.1, on the reverse strand, counting down.
AAATCTATTAAGCTTTATTCAGCAGATCTTTCGATGATTTGCAGTGAAGCAGCAGTGTTTCTGCTATTGTCTAATAATATGAGTCCCTTTATATTTGATAACCGGAAGAAAATATTTTGAGGAAAACAAGAAATAGATTTTCAAATTTTGTGATATTGGGTTTAATATTAATCACAAATTCCTCAGTATATGCTCAAAATTATCTTATAGTTAAACTATATCTGACCAAAATTGGTAAATATTAAGATTAAAATTAAATAATAAATAACCAAGTAGATCCCACAATAGGATTGCTAACTGTAACAGCATTAAAAGCAAACTCAACCAAAACCAGTAAAGTGATAAACAAACAGGTAAACTCAGGAATTTTTCTGACAAGGATCTTGATAAGCTGGAAATCAAGTCAGACCTTACAGTCAGAGATTTTTCAATTGTTCTGTCATACCTGCCCAGGTTGTCCCCTATATATTAAAAGTTTCTAGCTCCATCTGAACACAGTTGGCTCTCATAATCTCTGGTTTCTTTAGCAGATTAGTTCAGAATAATCTACTCTCTTTATCTCTTACAGTTCTTGAATACTTGTATTTGTCTTCTGATATTTTGTCTTCAGATGATGGTATCAATAGATGAAATGGATGAAAAAAGCTCCTAGTTCATTCCAGGGTTTCCAGGATCAAGTCTGGGTTAGGACCTAGAAGTAATGTGCCTGGCTTTTGAGGTTGACTTTTAGTAAAGGGCCATAATGTCACCTTCCCTTCTCTGCCAGAGAAGATAATCTTCATCATAAAATATTGGTAGAAGTTGGCACTCAACGTAGCGATGTAATCATCTGTACATCCTAAGCTATTTTATCCTTCATGACATATCACATCTCATGGGTATTACAATTTCTCTCCCTGTCAAAAGGACTCTAGGATATAAATTATCTTGTGTACTGTTTTCTCCATAAGGTAAGTACTTGAAGAGTGTGGGAAGTGGGTAAATGAGAGGACTAAGAGAGAGAAGAATTGAGGAATAACATAGATCTATAAATACAAAGTGGAGTGAAGATTGGAAAGATGCTTAGCTTCTACTCCATAGGATTACTTTGGTGAATGGATTAAGAAATCTGGAAATGCATTTCCTAAGATGACTTTAAAGAAATAAATGTTGGCTAGACTGCCATTTACAGGCAGCCAAGGATGTGATTTCTGGAACAATTTCTTTAAATTGTTCTTTTAATATGCCCAGTAATGTTTGGTGTTCCTATAAAAACTGCCTGCCTTTTGTGAGCATATTTGAAAGTGGGCTCATAGTTAGAAAATATAGTGGGCAAAATAGAGTAGTTAGTAAAAAAAAAAAAGTGTGACTAGCCAACCTAAGGCACAGACAATAGAGCTGGGAAGTGCTGCATTTAGCTTTTAATAGTCCTCCTTCTCCAGTCTTTCTCCATACCAGAGGAAAATACATGATAAAATAAACTACTTTTAGAAGGTGCTTTGGTAATTACATAAGTTACATAATTATCTTTTACATATAATTTCTTTGATTTTATTTTTAACTATTCAAATGACCAGAACAAAATATTTCAATTTATTTTATCTTTGTTTCTTGCTGAAATGGTAAAATTGCAAAATTAGATATTTGTAAAGAAAAAAGCCATACACGTAGCCTTAAAAGTCACATAATTCTTCATAAAATCTTTTTAAAAGAACATGAACTCTTTTCAGAAACATAAAAAAGTATGTGCTTGTCAAATTGTCCTGTTAAGTCAAATCTAACCTACAGCCTATCTTTCCTTAGGCTGATAATGTTCTAGTTGATGTGACATGTCCCTAAAGGTTTGTCAAACAGGGAGGAACATGTTAGAAATGCACTAGCCTTTCTTAGGCAAAATATGTGTTTACTGAACACTATCAGCTAACTCAGGCATAGAAATGATAGTAAATGGAACTCAATATAATCTAGCATGTCAGGAAACTACATTAGAAAACAGAGGTCACATTTCCAAACAAAATCTCATTATTGCTACCACTGTAAGAAGTCTGTACCTCTATTTCATCAGAGATCAAATTTCAAAAAGCAAAATTCACAAACAGCAGTGTGATAGATTTAAGCAGATTTTTAAAAAATTTAGGTTGCTTTATTGTTCTGCTTTAACATATGCTATTCCAAAATCAAAATGACATGTGGTAGATGATATAAATATTTCAATATTTCAACAGCATTTGGAATACAGGTTACTGACTAATATTAGCCATTATTTACTCAGCAAAGATTATAGAAAAACTTTGTTGCTTAGAATAAAGTTATATGTTAATGGAAACATGAAGCAGACATTGAAAATGGGATTTCCGGGGATCTAGGAATGAAACAGCACAGAATATATTTATTGGGTACAAATCCAGGTTTTAACATAATCATCATGAAAAGAAAAAATAGGCTACAGTACAATGAAAAATGCTATTGGTATTTATTGCATATTACTTTCTTGTGTCTACATGCTATTTGCCATAGCATGTGAGATTTCAGGTTGCTCTTAAGAGGAAGCCATCTTAGAATTGAACAAATAAAATTCTGAATAGAATATTCTGTTTTGTAGAATGAAGTGCATATGCTTGTATGGATTTGTACATGAATTTGCACAATTAAGCTTGGAATTTTGAAGATTTGTGTTTCCTATGATTCTTTCTCTCAAGAATCACAATTCATAATTTATTGTTTGTATTAAAGTTATTGTTTATTTTAATGTCTTCTATTCTAAGGGAATTGTTTGATAAAACACTATAAGAAAAACTGTGAAGGTGCTCTATAGTTGAGTAATGAAAAGATTAATTGGTCTATTCAATTTGATCTATTGGAAAAAGAAAAAAGTTGTATTTATCTGTCAGTCTATCTATTTATACATCTATATTCTACCTTTTCTCAAGATAGCAAGTATAAAACAGCATACTTTGTATAGAAATCTATAAAAATCAAGCAATTGTGAGTGCTAGTCCTGCCTCAGGCATGAAGCCAGCTAGGTAGCCTTGGATTAGTCATTTACTCAGCCTTCGGAGGGGATGGGGTGGACAATGACAAACTACTTCCAAAAATCTTACTCAAAAAAATTAGTCCAGGGGGTTGTCACAGGAGTAAAGATCGATTTAAAAAATAAAAAAAGTTAATAGTTAAGATGCTTTATACAATTCTTTTTCAAATTATCCGTTCTGTTAAACAAAATGTATTTATTTGTTAAACATATTTCTGTGTCATTACACATGAAAATCAACATGATTTTTCATAACATACAAACAAAAACAAAGTGGCAAAATGTCAGAACAAGCTTTTAGAAAATATGAAATGCAGAAAATATGATTTGAAAATTACAGTTAAAAACTTGCTTTCATGTTTTACAAATATATGGACAGACTCAGATCACAGCACTAGTGTGGAAGCATGGCCATATCACTTCCTCTTTCCCAAAGTTTTACACCTTGGGCTTGCATTTCCCTGTCTTCCCTTTTGTAACATGCAGTAATAATTTAATAGGAAATTTCTATCTTTCATACGTCCAGCTGATACAGAGAAGGATGAATTGTAATTATTTTGTATGTCTCCATGATATAAGAAAAATATAGACAATAAATTATGGAAAAATGATAAATGAAAAATGATAATGTATAGATGCCATCTTTGATGTCTTATAGCTTTCTATGTTTGTTTTCCTACTCTATTATTGCTATTTTATTTTATTGTATTATGTTAATATTCATCAAACATGCATTAGAATGAGCATGAGCTATATATGAAGCATGGAAATAGCATCACCAAAAATCCAGTTCTATTTTTAATGTCATTTTTAAATTAATGACTCACAGGATGCCAATTTTGTATTGTATCTACTGTCTGCTCATTTGTTTCATATTATCATGCATAATATGAACAGTTTATGACTCAAAACTTGGATTTTTTTTAAAAAAGGCAGAATACTAGATATGAGAAGCATACAGGTAGTTCTTGACTTACAACCATTTGTTTAAATCACCCTTCAAAGTTACAAAAGCACTGAAAACAGTGATTTATTATCAGTTTTCTCACTTATGACTGTTGCAGCATCCGTACAATCACGTGACCAAACCCTGGATGCTTGGCAGCCAGCATATATTACAACAGTTGCAAAATTCTGGGATCCCAAGGTTGTCACCTGCAACTTTCTTAGGAAAAGCAAAGTCAATGGGGGAAGCCAAATCTGCTTAACAAATGCATGATTCACTTAACAACTTCAGTGATTTGCTTAAAAATGCTTTAGAACTTTACAACCATGGCAAAAAAGGTTGTAAAATGGGGCCTGACTTACTTAACTATTCCCTTGCTTAGCAAGGGAAATTTTGAGTTCAATTGCAGTTGTAAGTAGAGCACCACCTGTATCTCAAAATGTATAACGCTTAAACCTATCCTTGAAAATTTACAGCTCAACAGTTGTAATGATTCTGGGTTTTTCTCTTCTCAATATAAATTTGTTTGTTTTCCAGACAGTAAGAAAAAAACAGAAGGAGAGTATTTATAAACTCTTAAAAGTCAAAATAATGTCAAAACTGCATATGTTAACTATACAAATTATATTTACATAGTTAATTGTGCTTCTTAATTAAACTCTAGAAGAAAGCAGACAACGGGTATTCATGAAATGAATGTAAGAGCTGTCCAAGTTTTTTTTTCACAGTATGAAAACAGCTATATAGAACATATGTGTTTTGCAATTACACAGCTTTGTTTTATTTCTGTGCCTCTTTCCCTAACAGGACCCATCTGGTAAGATATGGAACAACCAGTTAAAAAGATAATACTATTGATGAATATTCATAAACAAGTCTCAGCTGAATTCAACAGACTTATTCCTAGCTAGGTGTGCACAAAATTTCAGTTTGTTATAAATTCAATGATTTCAATATCATTTCATCTTAAATAAATACTAATATTATTGCAGCTTAAGTTTCCATGTTCTTAAGACATTCCAGATATTTCAGACATTATGTTGCTATATGTCAGTGTGTCTTTTACAATATTGATGCTACAGTATAGATCATTTTTACTAACTGTAAATTTACCACTTGCAGTCAGAGAATCATAAAACTTTTCCAGATCCTCAGAACTACACCGGTATCTGTGGTCAAAGAACCCTTCAGAATTTCAGTAGGCATCAACATTGCAATAAAGGGCAATTGGCAGAATAATATTTCCAAGCGCTGACTGCCATCAATCATTTGCAGAAACAACAAAAAAGAATTAACTTTGTAACCAGTCCTTGGATTTAAACCACTGCAGGTCTGTAAAGCAAAGCAAAGTAAAATCATGACATTTCACTTAGCAACTGTTTAATTCAATGTCCGAGTTGCCAGTCCCAATTGCAGTCACTAAACTAGGACTACTTGTTACAGGGTGAATAAATTGAAATGTATTCCATTTGTTAGAAGTACAGTATATAGCTACATAAGGAACATTTCTATAATCTGAGTTCCATTTCAAAATGTAAGTAGAATATATCTTTACAATATGTCTATAAGACTTTCCTTTGAAAAGAATGTTAATACCTTCTGTGTTTTGGGAGGTGAAAAGGGATCATGCAATTTCTCCATGACTGAGGAACACGTTCTAGTCCATTCTATCTTCCCCACATTCAGAAGGCATGACTATATTCTAAATAAAGATTTCTCCTTTCATTGAAGAGTTTAACATGTGGTTTTTGCTGTACTCTTCTATTTATCTGTGGAATGCCTTAATTAGGAAAATCATTTGGCATCCATTTAATGTTCTTCTGGGGTAGGGGTGTCAAACTCAATTTCATTGAGGGCCACATCAGGGTTGTGTTGAGCTGGGGGGGGGGGGGCGGGGATGGGTGTGTCTGGGTGGCGTGGCCAGCATGACGTCACTTGTGTGTGGGGAATCTGTGATGGCCCGAGTGCTCTGCCAGTGAAAACAGGCTCTTGAGCTCAGTTTTTGGCTGGGACAGCCTCCTGTAATCCTCTGCCAATGAAAACGGAGCTTGGAGGAGGCTTCACACAGCCCTCATGAGTTCTGTTTTCACTGGCAGAGGCGCTGCAGGCCAGTCCTTCGCTATTTCCAGGGCAGCCCCATGGGCCAGATCTAAGCACTCCACAGGCCAAATCCAGCCTCTGGGCCTTGAGTTGACACCCCTGTTCTGCGGCATTAAGTGGAGGGTTTAAAAAAAAAACTCAGCAAACACTAGCAACTCTTTTAGTGCTTTTTATGTTTTACTTGTTCCTGGTGCATTTGCTACTTTTTGTCATTTTAGTTAGTGATTCTTATGTGGTGATTTGTCATCATTAAGTTCTATGGGCTTAATTAAACCAAAGAAATTCAGCTACTGGGCAGTTTAAAAATGTAATAAACAAACACAGTGATTCATGGGAAAGCTCAGCCCTATTTAGTATTCTTGTTAAAAGGGATTCAACATTATTAGTTTCCACACAACAATGGTACTGAGAAATTTATCAGTTTAGTTTATGTCCCTATAAATAATTTAAATACTTATTTTGAGTTTTTATTTGAATCCATTGAAAAAGCAGATAAATATTAATTTATAATTAATTAGTTCAAAATAATGGATCTGATGTGTTCTCTCATTAGTTATAATTAATCCAATAACTAATCTGACATAAACAAATTGTAAGATAATTACTCTTAAAGAGAATATTTGTAGCTCAGAGTTGAAATGAGGAGTCACTGGTGCTCTCTGAGCTTGGTTGTTTTCTTGCAGACGTTTCATTATCCAAACTGGATAATATTATCAGAGACTAATTCTGCTGATTTTGTGTGTGTACATACAGATGTTTGTGTGTATGTGTGCACACATTTGTAGAAAGATTTTTTTGGCTTGCCAATAATTAAATGGAAGTATATGATGTGGAACTCAAACTTCACTATAGTACTTACAGCATTGAAGTTGGGAAAGAGATTGACAGCTGCAGCAGTGTCCAGTGGGAATGGAAGAAAGGGTTTGAGATCCAATGATGGTGGCAAGGAGGGAATTGAAGGTCGTACCAGGGCTGGAAAAGCAGGACTCTGGCATGTACCTCCTATATAAAGAAAAAGAAAAGAACAAATGAAATCATACATAATGATGTAAAGCTGTTCAATACCACAGACAATACTGCTACCCTTCAAAAAGATCTTGACTGTGTATCAGAATGGTCAAACAAATGGCAACTTCAAATCTCAACAAATAAATGCTCTGTCTTACATATTGGCAAAAAAAATCCGAAAATAAATACAAGCTGAATAGTCAAGATCTTGTTGATGATCCAAGCTCTGTAAAGGACCTTGGAATACTCACCTCTAATGATCTAAGTGCTAGAGCCCACTGCAACTACATAGCCAAAAAGGAATTAAGAGTTGTTAACCTAATCTTACGTAGCTTTTTCTCTGGTAATATCACACTACTAACTAGAGCATACAAAACATTTGCTAGACCAATACTCAAATACAGCTCATCAGTCTGGAACCCACATTACGTATCTGATATTAGCACAATTGAGAAAGTCCAGAAATATTTCACAAGAAGAGTTCTCCACTCCTCTACTCGTTGTAGAATACCTTATGCCACCAGACTTGAAATTCTAGAACTAGAAAACCTTGAATTACGCCGTCTTTGGTCTGATTTAAGCATGGTATATAAAATCATACATTGCAATGTCCTACCTGTCAATGAATACTTCAGCTTCAACCATAACAACACAAGAGCACACAACAGATACAAACTCAAGGTTAACCGTACCAAGCTTGATTGCAGGAAATACGACTTCAGCAACAGAGTGGTCAATGTCTGGAATACTCTACCCAACTCTATAGTTTCTTCGCCAAACCCCAAAAACTTTAACCTTAGACTGTCTACTATTGACCTCACCCCTTTCCTAAGAGGTCTGTAGGGGGCGTGCATAAGCGCACCAACGTGCCTACCGTCCCTGTCCTATTGTTTCTTTTATTTTTCTTTTATTTTTCTTATATGTACCCATTTCATGTATTCATAACTATGTATACACTTATACTTATTATCTTGTAAACAATTGACAAATAAATAAATAAATAAATAATAAATAAAATAAATAATTGTTTCTTAATTTAGTTGCATTCTAATTTGGACTGCAGGTATTAAAACTAAATCAGTAAAAAACATTTTTTTATCATTCCCATTTTTTAAGGAATCCTAGCAGGAAACAATTATTTTTTTCACTAGTATTGAGTTCCAGATTGCTCTAAGTATGAACCACATCTCCAATATCATTACTCCATGAAGCTGAGGAATCCCTCTGAGGTATATAAACCTTTACATTTAGAGGGACATTTTGCCATAATCCCTTATAGTGGTATAGTACTCTTTTTATCCACTTATTTAGGATATAGTTGTCAGCACTAATGGCAGAATGAAATTATTGAATTAGAGGTTGGCAGTTAGGAGGAAGGTGAATAACTTATCCTTCTCAGAATAAAAAAGTCAAAAATATTTGCCTTTAAAAAAAGAAGAAAGAACTTATGCAGCCCTACGTTTGCAACAGATAAGCCCACAGATAAGCCTGTAATTTTCTTCTTACAAAAGTTACTGTTTAAAATTGTGGTTTTTGTCAATTTGTGTCAAATAGCCTCTGGCAAATATCCTAAAGTGCAGAAAAAACAATTGCCACCAACCACTGAGGACCTGTATACCGCATGAGTTAAAAAGAGGGCTGTGAAAATATCTACAGACCCCTCACATCCTGCACATAAATTGTTTCAACTTCTACCCTCAAAACAATGCTATAGGGCACTGCACACCAGAACAACTAGACACAAGGACAGTTTTTCCCCTGTTAAACAACTAATTCCCACAACACTGTCAACTTATTGACTGTATTACTATTATTCCTCTCATTCTTCCTGGTACCTATCCCTTCCCACTTATGACTATAACTAAGTTGCTTGTATCTTTACAATTTATATTATTTTATTTGTTTCCTAGTATGGTTTGATTGTTTATTAATAACCTATGACCATCACTAAGTGTTGAATCTTATGATTCTTGATGAATGTATTTTTTCCTTTGTGTACACTGAGAGCATATGCACCAAAGGAAAATTCCTTGTGTGCCCAATCACATTTGACCAATAAAGAATTCTGTTCTATTCTATTCTATTTTATAGCATGCCTGCAGGCAAAAGTAATATGAAAATTAGCCATGAAATATGATTTTATTGATCAAAGACAGCCTATTATATATGAATGGGAGAAAAGATATAAAGACATTTTCAAATTACTCTATAAGGAAAAACCATTTCTGTTTTCAACATTTAAAGATTCCATTTATACTCTTAATAAATTAATTCATGTATTTATCCATAAGGGGCTTTATAATTAACTGATTTGTGATTGATTTCAGTGAATAACTTAGTAAAGATACTTATAAAAGCAGGCAATACAATATGAAATGAAGCATTCCCTAAAATTCTGGAAGAATTTTCAAATCATTTGGCAAATATATTCCTATATTGATCTTTGCTTTCTTTATAACAGTAGGAAAGTATATTGAAATGAAACTGCATTTCTCTTGGATTTTTTAAAATAATTTTTATATTTAAAAAAAAACATCTCTTGGTGAACAGTGAGGTTCCAGGTTTTTACATTTCAATGCAAACATGACCATAGTTACATATTCACCTTTCTTATTCAATTTCATATAATATTATTATTCTATTTTCCTTTAAATATTCTCAAATATTAAATTCATTACACCTATTTTTGCAATTCCAGTTCATATATTAATTTATTTCATTTATCTTAAAATATTCTCATATCTTATTTTACAATACTATCTAAAATTCTTATTTAATTTCTATATTCATTACACATATTGCTTTTATCTGTCACGTTTGCAATTTTATCACATATTGTTATTCCATTCATTATTCAATAAATTTTATCCTTATTTTAATAAGTCAAAAAGTTGTCCCCTTTATGTCAATTTGAGTTTGCCACCTATTTACCATATACATTCCTTCAATTTATTCCCTTTAATTCATTTTAAAAATTTACCATAGTGTAGTCATTTTTAATTACCACATTCTACATTACTAATAATATTCTCCAAACTACTACATATCACATATGCATATATATTTTGTCAGATTCTGCATGGTATTCTTTTTCTCAATTACCTTATAAATCATCTATATATTCCAAAAATATTAATCTGTTCAATTAATTGTAGAAACTGATATTATTCTTTCCATTACAATTCTCATAATTCATTTTAACTTTATTCATTGCTTCATTAAGTATCAATTAATATTCTTATAATAAATTCCACGTTCCACCCTTTCTTTTCGCTTTTCCCTTTTTAAACTTTTATTAATTTTGCTAAATCTAGTTATTAGCTATTACTTCTTTTCAACATGTTCAATTATAGCATTTACTTATGCCTATTTAGTGCCAAAAGTCCAATAATTATCCAGTTTAATTTCCAAGCCTTTTGTAATAAGGTATTTTCCTCTAAATTTTCCACCTCCAAATTAATTCATTTCAAAACCAAAATCATAAGTTCAGATTTTCTTCTCACTCTCTCTGGTTGCCACTTTTACACACTTTCATCAAAAATAATTCTTTATTTCTTAATTCCGGGGTACCTTAATGTCCATATATATTGCCTGGTTCACACACTGCTCACAACTTCACCGTTCCAGCATAGTCTTAGTTTCCTGGATTGCCTCCCATCTTCATGGTAGCCATTTTAGACCACTGCTGAAACTTGTATTTGGAGGGAGTTTATCTTGTCAAGGAGTGGAGATGCTGCTCCCCTCAACCCTCCAAGTGCTCCCACTTTCTTCACCACCCCTCCAGGGTGGTTCTGATCTCAATTAGGATCCTCCAACAAGCGAGATCATGGATTCCGCTCAGACATGACAGAAAAACAACTGGAATTCCATTTCTCTTGGATTTTGATAAGCATATTTCTCTTTGAGATGGATCACCATTTGTTACTAGCTCCTGATTGACAGATTACAACATACTGAATATGTCTATACTATACGTAGTCTATACGTAAAAATCTATATGTATTTGTTTAAAATGGTTCTCTATTTTGGTACATCTCTAGATCATCATCTTAGATGTTAAATAATTCCTGCAAATGGTGATCATGTAACTGTGGACTATGTGATAGTTGTAAAGATCCACCAGTTGAATGGTGATCATGTGATCCCAAGGATGTTACTACAGTTATAAGCACAAAAATTTGTTATAAAGTTAGTTTTTCAGCATTAACATTTGATGTCATAACATCAAACAGTCACTAAACAGGCAGTTTTTAAGCAAGTCTACCTGTATTAAAATGCTGTGGAAACATATCTCAACTGAGGCTTCATTTCAAGTGAAGATTCATGATATAGTATACTAAATCATCCATTCTTTGACTTTTAGTAGGTAATCAGTTGGCAGCCCTTTCTTACTACCTTTTCAGTTACTTTCTAAAATGCCTGAATGACAAAATGGAAGTGATAAGGAAATGTCTGTCTAATAAATATATCAAGCAGTTTAATTGTTAGCTCATATTTATACTGTATACTGATTTTCTTGGAATCTCTTGTGATTTATAACACTTGTGAAAGTTGAAATTGAATCTGACCTTTAGAAAATGGCTATTATGGAAAGAGAGACAATAAAAGAATAATACATGGAGTCAGTGTTCAACTTAGAGAACCAGATAGTCATTCATCAGCTGGTTAAATATCAGCTAAATTGACCTGAGGGAATCAGATGCATTTAAGATACTGCAATGAGTGTTGAGATGTTGGCCACATAGACCAAATACTTGAAAAATCCAGTATTTGACTACAATAAATGAATATAAACATACAAAAATAAGAACCAGACAGTTACAAAGTAGAATGCTGTTTTTCATAGATTAAGTCAGTTAGCTAATCAAGTTCTTCTGCCTGATATTCATTTCTATTTGATGGATTTCTACAGTTAGCCAATCAAGTTCTTCTGCCTGATATTCATTTCTATTTGATGGATTTCTACAGTGTTCTAAACAATAAGCATTCTATATTCTATGAACACAGATTATCTTTACTATCTTTTGTTTTTTCCTTGCTTTCTCACTGTTTTTTCTCCCACAAATTGCAGACTCCCTCTAAACAAATGCTATCTTCCTCTGAAGAAGGGGCTCATTTTTGTAATGTAGACACTGGTATTCATGAATTAGAATTTGCAGGTTAGTGCCTGTGGGTGCCATAATTCCTGCAATAGTCTTAAACAGCAGGAATACCTTACTAGTTTTTTGGTATGTATTACTTTGGTATTTATTAATTTCACTTTATTCGTGTACTTTTCATCAGAATCAGTTGCCAACCCATAATATCAAACAGTTGGAAACAGAATTAGTTCCTTTGCCTAACAATAATTCAGTTTGACAAATACAGATTGGAATGACAAAATGTTATGATTCATGTTCACTGATAAAAGCCCCATTACTCCCTTTGCTAAAGATACTCCATGTTGCTGCACATGCTAGAGCAGACAACTCCTATAGCAACTGCAAGTAAGAATTGTATAAGAAGAGATTTTATGGATAAACATCATAGAAATGTCTTTGTCAAGGAGAAGGAATGTCTTTAAATTGCTAAATAAACTCTATCATTTTGCATATTTTAAATGAAAACATTTTGTTCTTGTATTCAATTCTCACAATAGTAACCAAAACATCATCTATTAGGTTTTGTAACACCACATTCACAAGAGGACAGATTTATTCTTCTGGGGGAAAAAATATGTTTGAATAAATTCTGAATTGTTTTTTTTTTAATGTCTGGAAAGTACAAAAATAATCTTTGCATCTTTCAGTGCAACTTAGGTTCATTACAGTGTAATAGGGACCTGATAACACTGAAGCTCTCCTGTAATTCCCAATAATACTTTTAATTTATTTGATGCTATATTAGGGAAATAAGGACTATACATTAGGTATAGAAAAGTATATGGGTGGTGGTGATAGGTCTCTGACTGTGTCTATATAGTAACACATAAGCGATTTCAATTCTACACAAAGTTAATAATAACTTTAACACTAAGAATGAAATATTTTAATTGAAACACTATTACATATTCACTCAAATATTCATTTTTGTTATATGGTAAGCAAACATCAGTAAACAATTGAACCTGGAAAGGTCAACTTATTTGGAATGTTCATGAATGGTATTATTGCTTCAATATTGCAAACAGTATTATGGATTTTAAGCAGAAAAATTCTATTTACATCTTCCTTTGATAGAAGTCTATTATAATTTGGGTATCTACATAAGTCATTTTTCTGCTATGTGTGAATCAGATAAGATTTATTTGCTTCTTTGGAATCTATTGATCCTATCAGTTATATGTGCTCATTTCCAAACTCTTTCCTGTCAACTGCAGGATTAATTTCTGAAAGCAGGCATCTTATCAGAATGCTTCTTTAAAATGTGTTTTCCAACCTGTATTTTGAAGATTCAGATACTCTAGATTCAAATACTCTAGTGAAATACAGCACTGTGTTGACCTTTATGGAATGGTTTCATTGGAGGAAGGAGGAATTATTTTCATCTTCAGTGATGCAATTCATCTGACTATCAAGATCAGTCACAGTAGAAATCTTTGAAATTTAAGAGGAAAGAGTAAATCTTCTTTTTTAGGGACACTAGATTTTGTTCATCTTTACATTTGTTTAAATATATTATTAGTATAACCATTTGTCCTAATTAAATTGATAATTTTGTATTTCATATTCTGTGTATGTAAGTCTTAATGTGTACGCTCACATATTTTTAACATCTCATCCCATAGACCAGTGGTGGGATTCCAAATGTTTTACTACCGGTTCTGTGGGCGTGGCTTGGTAGGAGTGGTGTGGCTTTGTGGAGGTGGCTTGGTGGGCATGGCAGGGGAAGAATACTGCAAAATCTCCATTCCTGCCCCAGTCCAGGGGAAGGATACTGTAAAATCCCCATTCTCTCCCCACCCCACTAACCTGCTTTCCAGCTCTGTTCTCCTGTACAGGGCAACAAAAAAAAGACCCAGCCAATCAGCTGGGACTCAATGGGAGGCAGAGAATAGATGGGGCGGGGCAAGTCAGAGGTGGTATTCTGAACTACTCAAAATTTCCGCTACCGGTTCTCCAGAACTGGTCAGAACCTGCTGAAAACCACCTTTGCCACAGACCCTTAAAATATTTTTAATCATCTCCAGAAATTACTAATTCAACAATATGAGATTACATATTGCCTCAGAACTTAATTTGATTAATATACTGCAGAAAGTAAATTATATTGACATATTACAATAATTCTTCTTTAATGATTCCTTTAAAATGTTTATTTTTATTTCTTTATTAGATTTTATACAGATTTCTACCTTTTGCAGAGAAATTCAAAGCAGTAGATATGGTGTACCCTATAATTTTATCCAACAAAAATCCTAAAACAGATTAGAGTGACAAAAAATGACTAGCCTTAGGTTACTTGGTGAACTTCCATGGCCGATGTCTCAAAGGTGCTTTTTCAAAAGGCAATTGAACTGTTTTTTCCTTGAAGAAGAAAAAGACATTTTGCTTCTCACCAAAAACTTCATTGGTTCAGGCAGGATAGTAGGGCTATGGAAGGATTAGTTCTGACAAGATTGCAAAGTTGGAAGCATCATATTTCTTTGCAGTTATCTGGTTGTTAACACTCTCACTGAGAGCTCTTGAGTCCACTTGGGGCTTTAACTGTGACCTCAGGCTCATCTGTATCAGAGTGCAAATAGGGGTGGAATCTTCTTGGAACTACAGAAAGGACAGTGTTATGAACAGAAGCTAGATGGCCCTTCTCTGTTGAGAGGACTGCTCACTGTTAACATACAGTATGAGATGTTAACATAAAAATATCCACATACATTCCATATCTGATGGTAAGCAAAATGTGATTGACACCAGCCTACTATCTTAACTTCTACAATATGTTGTATCACTTTATTCTTACTATTTTAGTATTTAGTATTTAAGACCCCTTCCCTTAGGCACTACCATCTTTTGGTTCTCTAAGCACTGGAAAGTGTGCCTTATCTATTGCAAGCCCATTTCTATGAAATCCAACTAGCCTCTAGCTTTTGGGACAGCATTTAAGATTCCAAACTTTGGGATAGAAAAAGATCAGAATGAAATGAAAATGTATGGTAACATCAGGGAAAGATGTTGTGGTACCAGGTTTTTCTCTTTTAGATTTATTGGGGTTCATGATTTATTTGTTGTGGTTTTATTGTTGCATATATTTTTATTTTTAGATTATAAGCCACTCAGAATTTTGCTTTATAAATGTTATACATATGTACAAACATAAACATGTATGTCTCTTTTGGTCTCAGTGGTGATCTCTAGATGAGAAGGTACTGCCCATGAAAGACTACGTTTGTTAATTAAAGTTCCTCCAGACTTGTAGTTCCTCCTGGAGCAGCAAATGGAAGCTGAAACTGAAGAATCAGATAACTTTACTCAGTTTCAGAAGGTGCCCCAGTATGGTCTTCTTACCTGAGATAAGAGCATCTGGCTACAGTGGTTCATGCTCTCTTCACCACCTACTAGACCACTGCAAAATGTTCTACATGGGGCTGCCTTTAAAACCCACCTGGAAGCTTTGAGCTGCTATAAAATGCTCCAATGCTCATCAGAAATTGCCATTGAGAGATTATGATACCTCTTATTATAAATTCTGCTTTGGTTGTCTATTAGCTTTTGAGTGCAATTTAAAATACTGGTACTAAGCTTTTATATTGGCATCAGTTTACCACAAGACCATATCTCTCTAGTAGAATCATTTCAATTACTGTGTTCATATCAGGTAAGTGGTTGATTGTTCCTCATTTCTAGGAAGTGAAGAGACAAAAACACCTGGAAGTGTTTTTCAGCAACTGCCTTCTGTAATGGTCTCTATAATTTTTCATAAGATGTTGACAATGGAGCCCTTTTAGAAGTTGTTTACACTGAGATAGCTGTTTGTTTGGTTTATATGTTTTTTTGGTTATATTTAATTCTGTGTTTTAATGTATGTTTTAATCTTCTTTGCAGCCTTATATTGATAAAGCTAAACAAAATTTGTTCAAACCTTTCAAAAAGAAATAATTGATATTAAGGATGCAGAAAGATTCATTTTGTAGCTCTGTTTCTGCACAGTGCTTTTATTTTAAGAAAAGAAAAAATGCAAAATGTATATCAGACACAGGAAAATTTAAAAATAACTGATGTATGCTGCCTAGAGATATTTAGAGTCAACAGCAAACAAGTTTAATAAATAATTATGGTTGGTTACACGCTCAGCCAGATATTTAAACAGAATTTGTCATTTTTATCCATTTATCAAGTTCCTTGCAAAATATTGTTTGATGGTATTAAATATACTGTTATGGTATATATGCTGTTCATTATTTTCAAGGATATGAATTGTAAATCAAAATTTTTAAAAATACTGTATTATTTTTTGTTAAACCACGGTCTCTTGTTTATACCTATTATTTCATCAAGACTAACAACTTATGTTGTTTGAATTATGCCAATTTGAGGTTTTGGATGCAAGTCACCATTAATGAGACAGGATATCTCAAAAAATCTCATATCATACACTAAACCTATATGATACTGCCTAAAACGTTTTTATAAATCACTTAATATTATTAGGTTGACAATAATTGTTTTCATAGGAATTAGTGGTGCTTTCATGATTTTTGCTTCATCAAAGAAACTTGACTGTATGTATGTATGTATGTATGTATGTATGTATATGGTATTCAGCTTTGTTCAGGTATTTTCCCACGTCATTATAGTTGTGCTTTTAAAGTTGTAGCAACATTTCGGCAGAATCTCATCTGCCATCATCAGCCTTCTGTATAGTGTTTGTCTGTGAGTCAGACTTTCACAGACGTTTGACTCACAGTCTGACTCACAGACGAACACTATACAGAAGCCTGATGATGGCAGATGAGATTCTGCCAAAATGTTAAAGGCTTGGAGAAAAATGCATACAACATTTCTAGCTTGTATGCATGCTTTCATACAGCAATCATCTTCAGATATAAGAAAGCAGTACTATCTAATAGTAATGCATTATTTAATCATGGTGGAACTAGTGGCTTAGCATAAACCTCTGTCTGAATTTCAAATGACATACTAAGCAGTATTAAATTGGAATTAAATGTATTTCCTCAACAATACATTTGAAATGTTGAGGCATTTTATTTTTTAGGGGAATAAAATCAAGTGGGTTCAACCATATAAGTTGCTTTTATATTCAATCTTACCATAATATCATCTCTGAAACAAGAAAGAGAAGAGCTATGCTTTCCTTTCACTTTACAAAGCAGAATTGTTTCCCATAGAACAATACATTGTGTTTGGAACAAAAGAAGGAATGTTTACAGCGTTGTTTTTTAAAAATCTCAAAGAATATACTACCAGATATTTTCCTTCAGAAGCTCTTAAATATTATATAGACAAAACCCTTAAAACAGAAATTGTGCTCACTTTCTCCTTAAAAGTGAAAAATTATTCTATGGTTTATTCTGTGTGATTTATTTTAAATGTATTCTGTACATCAGCAAGCAAAGTATTAAAGGAAAAAAGGAAGAAAAGAATAGCTATGTTTGCTTGTATAAATCTTGATGTAAGTCCCTGCCACTGAAATTATGCCAAATGGGATTGAACAATAATTGATTCCTACTGCTCCTTATTTTAGCGCTGTTGCTTAAAGTCCTGTTCATAAGAGTTTCAGAATAACATGCATTGATGGAATGGATCTTAAATTAAGCTTTCATAATCTTACAGTTGTAGATCAATAATATCATCATACAACATAAATTACTTATAATATTTATTCATCTATTATCCTGCCTTTCTGCTACCAAATAGGCAGTTCGGCTGCTTTTATCCCTACCCTCCCAATTCCTGAACCTTCCTTTCTGCCACCAAACAGGCAGTTAGACTGCTTTCGTCCACCTGTTCATCTCCCACCCCCACCCCACCCCACATTCTTGATCTGCCTTTCTGCCACCAAGATGGCAGCACGTTCACACACAGTGACCCCAAGATCCTGGTATTGGTGTGAGGTGTTTGGAATGATGTGTGTATGGATATGTGTGCACAGTGTATAGCAAGGAGCAAAATTTGCCTACACACATGTAGAGCTGCTAAACATCGGGCTTGCAAGTCAATCTGGGATTACCAGCGATTTTCAGCAGTCCCACAACATTCCAAACTGCATAGCGAGGCTTCCAGGATCTCCATGGATTGTGGTCTGGTCGGGGAGATGCCGATGGAAGTGAAAGCAAAAGAAGCGGAAACAAAAGCATGGCTGTGGAGCTGATCTGTTGGCTCAGCTCTGAAAGCAGCCTCAAGACTAGTGCTGCCAAGTGTCTTTTTGAGCAATGCCAGATCCCTCATCCACAAAACTGATGAATTAGAGCTGCAAATGGAGCAAGCAGACTTCTCCATGAAAGCTGTGTGATGATTGTAACAGAGACCTCGCTACACCGCACTGTACCCAATGCGGCAGTGGAGTTGATAAGCTGAGTCATTTATTGCTCTGATAGAAATGGCAACTCCGGTAAGAGCAAGGGAGGAGGACCGTCAGCCTTCAAGATCTTCTACTATTGCTTTGCATCTTTCGGCTGCCATAAGTAATGGGGGAAGGAGGGGGGATGAGTATGGGAAGTGAGCTGCACTCTCTTAATCTTTCCTCTTTGTTGTATTTCTCTTTTCTGTTGCTTTCTGACATTATCTTGATTTTTCTTATTTTTCCCTTTCTTGGTTGCTTTTTTAAGTTCTGAATTCTCCATTCTCTCCCCCCACCTTCTGTTTCTGAGTTTGAGAGATGGGGGGGCAAAAAGGCTAGAATTGATAAGAAAGAAAGGGAAAAAGGAAAGAGAAGTCATAAAGGTTTGAAACAAGATGTTAAAAAAAGTTTTTTTTCAGAGATAAAGGGTAAAATATAACTTAAAAAATGATTCTGCGAAAGTACATAAGACTGTATTGTAGATATTAGTATTAAACTTCAATACTCCTTTTTTTTGTTTGATTATTTCAAAATGTAGCATTTAGGATGTACTAAGCAGAATCAGCATGGAAAGTATGTATTATTCTAAGTGTTTAATTTAGGGGAAATATAAAAAGTTGTCATACTTCAACCAGTGATCACAGGAGAAATATTGTATTAGAAAGAAAAGATAAATAGATGATTAAAAGTGAACGGACAAAAGATGCAAGTAAAATTATTTAAACTGACGTGAAATAAATAAAATAGAATTAAGAGAGTGAATAGAAGAGAGAAAACATATAGAAAATATAGAATGTTAAATAAGATATGAAATCGTATAATTGTGAGCATGAATTTGATTTATGTCTGTACAAAAAGATGTAACCTGGAGTAAGCCGCTTTCCAAAAAGAAGTTTTATGTATTTATGTTTTGTGTTATGTCTGTCTATGTTTGAATTAAAACCCTAGAAGAACGTTGGAAGAGAAAAATGAAATTGTAAATAAGGCAGATGGATACAATGAATATATATAATTCAAGGTAAAAGAAATATAATTGAACAGAAGGAAAGGGAGAAATAAAGAGAAGTTGGGAAAAGATATGAAGTTGAACAGATAAGATAAATATACATATTAAATTGTGTTTGTATGGAAATATGATAATTTGGAATTATTTTGTTTTTAAATAAGATGCCTTATTTGTTTTTCCAGAAAAGATCTCTTATGTTGTTATATTCTATGCTTTGTTTGTTTGTGTATTGATTTCAAAAATTAATAAAATTTGTTTTAAAAAAAAAGTATGGGAAGCGAGCTGGAGGTGGTACAAATTGGCATTGTATAAACTGAGTGGGGGGAGAGCACATTCTTGCTTAGGTTTCTATTTCTTGCTTAGCTTTCTTTTCTCTGTGCAGCTGCAAACCTTTATCAAAGTATGCCAAGGTCAACAGACAGTAACTTCATCACCACCTGAAGATGTCCACATGATGATATTCACAACTTTTAATTGGAAGAACCATTTGAACTATTGGGGGTGGGATCAACTCCATCACTTTGTATATGTGATTTACGCACCTAATTCCTCAGATTCAGAATTCTATGGTTGCTACCACTTCATTTCCAGTAAAAGATATCTTTTCTCTAATAAAAAGAGTCTAAGTATTTCTTTCTTGGATTTTGAATGGAGTACTGCCTGACAAGGACCCTGTATCTATATACACAGTGACTGGTGTATAGTGCTCCCCAGATGTGGAACTGATGACTGTTACATGTAGGCCATTTTATCTGCCTAGACAAATCACTGTGATAATTATTATAGCTGTTTATATTCCACCTGATGCCAATATCAGCACGGCGCTTTCTAAGCTATATGATGACATCTCCAGGCAGCAGCAAATTCACCCGGAGGGTGTTCTTGTCATGGTTGGAGACTTCCATCAAGCCTGTTTAAAGACAGTTCTCCCTAAGTTTGTGCACTATGTGTAATTTTTCACCAGAGGGAAGAACACTTTAGACCGTGTGTACTTTAACCTGAAACAGGCATATAGAGTAACGCCCCTCCCCCACCTGGGTACATTCAACCATCTTTCATTTCTGTCATACCTGATGTATGTCCCTCTCAGAAAAAGAACTCAGTCAGTCATGAAAATTATTAAAATCTGGCCAGAGGGTGCTCTCCGTCAGCGGCAGGACTGTTTTGAAACCACTGAGTGAAGTGTATTTGAACATCAAAACTGGCATGAATACACTGATGCCATACACTCTTACATCAAAGTATGCACTGACAGTGTAACAACAGACAAGTGCATCAGAGTCTATGGGAATTGTAAACCCTAGATGATTGCTGAGTTATAGCCTGAGTTCTGAGAGCCCAGGATTCTGCCTTTAAGGCAGGGTAGGAAATATAGAAGCATAGTCAGCCGCACCAACAGGCTGAAGAACAGTTTCTACCCAGACTTCTGAAAGGAAAATAACTTCAAGTCAACATAGTATGATAGATTTGCAGGGCAGGCATGTTGTGCCACAAGGTCACATAGTGTAATAAGATTGGGACAGGATTAGGGATTTTTGTCATCACTGTGAGTTGTTGGGGGGGTGCACAAAGGGAGGCTCAACCAATCTCATTGTACACATGTTGTACTCTGACAATAAATGTAATAATAACAATAACAACAATAATAATCATAATCATAATAGCTCAGACTGACTACAAACAGCATCACAACACAGTCGCTCAGACGGTCCACTGGAACTACCATCTGCTTGTAGCAAAGAACTGGTGGGATCATAAGCCTGAAAAAGTGGTCGAAAATGAGCATGCAAAACTACTGTGGGACTTCCGAATACAGACTGACAAAGTTTTGGAATACAATACCCTGGATATCACAATTGTGGAGAAGAAAAAAATGTGGATTTGTCAACATTACCATACCTGGTGACAACAGAATTGATGAGAAACAACTTGAAAAAGTCACCAGATATCAGGACTTGAGACTCATACTGCAGAGACTCTGGTATAAACCAGTGCAGGTGGTTCCACTGGTACTCGGCACACTGGGTGCTGTGCCTAAAGACCTAGGCAAGGACTTGAAAACAATTGGCGCTGACAAAATCACCATTGGTCAGCTGCAGAAGGCCACCTTACTGGGATCTGCTCACATAATCCGCCGATACATCACGCAGCCCTAAATACTTGGGAAGTGTTTGACTAGTGATTGTGATATGAAACCCAGCATAGTTATCTAGTTTGCTGTGTACAATGTTGTTTTTTTTGTGAATAATAATAACAATAACAACAATAACAACAATAACAACAATAACAGCAATAACAGCAATAACAATAACAACAATAGCAACAATGACAATAATAACAATAATAACAATAATAATAATAGAGACTGAATAGTATAGATATGTCATATTCAAAGCCTGTTGGCCAGATGTGGCCCACAAGAAGACTAGGAGAAGCTGTGATTACGCAGCTCTCTTCTAGCTACTTTGGGTATCTTGTCAATGGCGGCAGCACCCTCTTCCTGAGCGCGAGTGGCTGATGAGGGAAAGAAATGGAGGAAAGGAAAGAAAGAGGAAGGAAGGCCCCTGGGTCACGTGTGTAGCAAATGAGTGAGCTGAAGCAACAGCAGCCACATACAGGTCTGGGGCAGAGTCAGCTGGAACTGCAGTGCTGCTGGGGCTCTGCTGAGGCCCTGGGATCAGCATGTGCACCTCCAGCTGATTAGAACTTCCGGTGGCCTTCGCTGTTGCTGGCAGAAGCACACAGCCTTGGGGAGAAGAGTCAGATGGAGCTGCAGGGCTGCTGGGGTTCAGCGAAAACCCCAGAATCAGTGCATGCAGTTCCAGGTTATAAGCACTGTGTGCAAAGGTCAGCCAGACAGTGGTTGACCATGAGGGTGGGGTAGGCTGGAACAGTGGCTGATGCTAGAGTTCTGCTTAAGAACCAGAGAGTGACATACTTAAAGAGGAGAAAAGAGGAAGATACGGGGAGAGAGGAGAGGAAACAAAAGGAGGGGGTTGGCAGGAAAGGGAGAGGAATCAGAAAGACAGAAGGCGATAGGAAGGAGAGGAGAGATTTCTGTGGGTCAAGGAAGGCAAGCAGATGAATCAACAAAGGAGCAGAGGCTGTGGAAGGAGAACTCAGCAGGTAGTGCAAGACAAATGTCATTTAGTCTCTCCTTGAGTTATGATAAAGACCAAGATTCTACTCAAAAGGTGAATAGCAGCACAAATTGTATGTTATGCTAATTGCTTGATATGCATTACAGATTGGGTATAAAAATATATTTAAATACTTCTAGTAAAATAACAAGGCTTTCAGATGTCCTGTATTTTTGGAAAAATGAAAAAATACAACTTATAACAGATAAATCAGTAATAATGATAAATAAAAAAAGAATTGATCCATATAACATACAACCTCTTGCTTTAATATTAAATAAATATTAACATACAAGTAAATTTGAGCAATAGAGAGTTAATAATTCATATACACAGCAAAATATAATTATTAACAGATAAAATGAAGTCCATGGGTGTACTTCATCACATATTGACTATATATTATCCTAAACCAATATATGATATCTCCTAGCTATTTTATGACGATGAAGCAACTAGGAGAACATGAAACACTGTGCACCTCAAATATGAATGCCAACTGGCTGACCTCATTTCCTAACTGCATAGTAAGGCAAAAATAGAACCAATATTATACAGTATCTCTAACTCTCGAGCTCCACAAGTGGGCTAAAGCAGGGGTCCCCAACCACCAGGCCCCGGACTGGTACCAGTCCCTGGAACATTTTCTACCAGGCTGCCAGTTTGCTGGGCGCCGCCATGTTGTTTCGATGAGAAAGTGCTTCCGGGTGAGCTTTTCCGGTTGGAAAGTGGCGTTTGGGTCCTGAAGGAATCCTCACACCTTAGTTTCATCAAGGGGGGGGGGGGGCTTCAAACAAAACTAAGGCGTGAGGATTCTTTCAGCATCCAAGGCAGGGCGAGCCAAGCGACCGTCCTGAAGCTGCCCCGAAGCCCATCGACAAAGGTACAAAGGAGGAGTTGAAGGTGGCGGGGAGAAGTGGGGGACGGCTGGCTGGCCGGTCGCTCAGCTCGCCTTGCCTTGTTATGCGTGCTGATGCCGGTACCGGGCCGCAGATCATTTTGTGATGCCGGTACCAGGCCGTGGCACAAAAAAGGTTGGGGGCCACTGGGCTAAAGAATACCATAGTTAAAGATATTGAATACATCTAAGAAGTCCAATAAGACCAGGAAGATCATCATCAAAGCTATCAAATGCCATCAAATGTAAGCCTGAAATACAATATAGTCTAAAAGGGTCCAAATATAGCGTTCAACAAAGATGTCAATATCCTCCATTGTAAAAAAAAGGTCAATATAGAGAATTTTATTCTCAAGATCAAATTCACCATCCATAGAGAATGGCTGGCTGAAAAGATAACTTTTTGATCCCAGCTCACACACAATACTGTTAAGGAGAAAATGGTTACACATTTAAGTACTAATCTGAACATTAGGATAATGGAGGTGGCTGGTGGAGTAAGAAGACTTATCTCTTGGCTTTTGTAGGCACAGTTTTAGCACAGTTCTTAATATTTTTATGTCAGTTCATTTTAATTTTTTAGCTGTTTTTCATTTGTTTCTATAATTTGTAAGCCACCCAAAGCCTCTTGCAGGGACGGTGACATAGAAATTTAACAAATAAATAAATAAATAATGCCAAACTCAACTTTGATAAATTTCTATACAAAAGTAATAAACTATCTGTTCTTTTACAATTTATCCAATAATTGTTAGCAATAGTTGACCAAGTATTTACTCATGCTACTTTATTTGAACTGCAACAATCCAGATTGACACTAAGGTAAAAGCTTCTCCTCTCCAGTCTTGTGCAACTCTAGGGTATGATGTTCATCTCTGTTTCCTAGCCAAGAGAGTCAGTGCTATCTGAAGATACTTCCGTGATCATATGGTCAGCATGAAGCACAGTAAACATTGATATCTTCCCAATGAAGTGGTACCTATTTATCTATTTTCATTTGCATGCTTTCAAGGAGCTGAAGTTTGCAGAAGCTGAGGGAAGTAATGGAAGCTCATCCCGTCATGTGATACTTAGGTCTTGGACCTGGGCTGTGGCTTTCCAGCTGACAAGCTCAGCATCTTTAACTACTGAGGCATTGTATCTTCACTAGATGGCAACAAAGTACATAGAACTGCAACTCAAACTTGGTAGCCCACTTTGTGAAAGCTAGTTCTATCAGTGTGTTAAGCAAAATTCCTTAAGAATTCACATGCAATCCATTATTAGTTTTAAAAACAGCAAGTTCTAGTAAACATGCTCTTAACAGTTCTACCTTTCTATGTTTTTTTAAAAGAGATTATTGCATGAAAATGGAGAAAGGAGGTAAGGACAACAGTGATACCCAAATTTCAGAATCAGGACAACATCTATCTATCTTTATTTATATGTATAACCTTTATTTATTTATTTATTTATTTGTTTGTTTGTTTGTTTGTTTGTTTATTTATTTCTATCTGTCTATCTATCATTATCTATCTACAGTATCTATCTATCTATCTATCTATCTATCTATCTATCTACCTACCTACCTACCTACCTACCTATCTTTCTATCTACTATATCTAACTGTCTGTTTGTCTCTAAAAAAGATACAGAGATACATCCAGGCCACATTTTTCACACACACACACACCAGTGGTGGGATTCAATTTTTTTTACTACTGGTTCTGTGGGTGTAGGTTGGTGGGCATGGCAGGGGAAGGATACTGTAAAATCTCTAGGCAGAAGTGGTATTCAAAATTTCCACTACCGGTTCTCCAGAACTGGTCAGAACCTGCTGCATACCACCTCTGACACCCCCCCCCCCCATACAATTCAGTCCTTAGATTTAATTTCAGACATATTTTTTTCTTTTGTCATTTTCTCCTATGTTTCTATTCATTCAGAAGCTGTTACTAAATGATCTTTGGCCAGCTACTGTAAATCTTTCTTGCCTTACTATGTTCTTGGGAAAAAAATGGAAAAGAGAATGTTTGCTCATTAGAGTTCCATTGAGGAAGTAAATAAAGATCTCAGAAATAGATATTTCATATCACCAAGCATTTCAGATTAATTTATTTCATTTCAACAATTTCTTATCAGCCATGCTTCCAGGTGACGACATTAGAGTTTTCATCTTAGATCTTCTTTAAAGCATTTAGAAAATCATCCAGGATTCTATTGGAATAATTGTTCAATTCATCATCTATTATTATTTTTCATTCAGATCAAGAAACTGAATCATTTCAGTTTTGATTGTCAATTTTATTAACAAAGTGAATGGACATGTGCATAAGTTCTTGAACTGTCTGACTGATTTCTAGGCATTCAATTCTACTTGATGTACTGAATCAGCAATTCAATCAGAAGATTAATTTGAAGAGATATATTTGATGGAATTATTTTTTAATTGAATCATTGCACATCTCTCATTCTGCTTACATTACACAGCATCTGTTTTACTGCTAACATATTTTATCACACCAGTCCTAATCATCCTTACTCAGAAGGGCACATCATTAGTTTCACAGAAAATGCTGCATTGCAGTTATGTGGTCATATTTATTGTTATCATAGTTTTCTTAAAGCAGTTAATACAATTGGCTTAATATATTATATTAAAGAAGAAAACATCGTTTACAAATCACAAAATCTGGATTCACACAGAGAACACTACAGCAAAGGCAAACAAATCACTGTATTAAAAGAATTTTATGAAAACAACCAAATTTTAGAGGAGTCATCAGTAGCTCAACATAAATACAGCATAGAACTGTGGGCACATATTGATTTGACTCTCAAAATGTGTTATCTTACTATTTACTTTTATCTCATGTTTTATGAGGATTAGGCTTTTATGTGTTTTGTTTTTATCAAAGATATCTGAACATGATTTATAATTACTTCACTACATTTTATTCATTTCTATTATTTACAGAGACCCTGGAGAGTACTTGTCTAGTTATATTAGACTTTCTTTTTTCACAATAGAGAAGAATTATGCAGTTAGTCCTTTCATTACAAAAGGAAAGTCAAGCATATCCTTAAATTTCCCCCTTATTGATTTCAAATGAAGCAAAATCCAACTTTAAGTCAGAAGACATTCACTTCTGCAGTGAAAGATTTTACTCTACCCTATCTCTACTTGTTTAGATCCAGACTATTTTTGTAATTAATCCTTTTCTTTGTAATTTAAAATAAACATGATTTTGACCTTTTTAAAAAATATCTGAACATCTAATTATATTTAAAAGGATCATAGCTCCTGACTATTCCAAAACAATTAAACATTTGTTTTTCATTAGGATTTAAATAGCAACATTAATCTATTACATGTAGAAGGCCAAAGAAAGCAATTATTGCAATATTTAAATAAATCATGTCTGAAGATACAGCAATGCATTGTCTATAAATATTGCTTTATTTTGCTTTCAATTATTACTTATAATGGAAAAACTGAATGCACCTAGGGCTAAGTAGATTTCACAACTGCATTGTTTGCAAAATATTTATATATTTAACAGTTCCACATGGCTTGCTTTTACAAACCTTATTAATATTTATATTGTTAAGCATTGACTAGAAAACAACAAATGTGGGGTTTGAGGTAGCTTATTTCCCCCTTTCACACTCATTTTTAAATTATAATGGTTAGCTGCATAGTCAGCCAGATTTTTAGAGTGGACTTGGCATGAAGTCAGGAATGCTAAAGCCAAAATGAATCAACATTTGCTGCATAAGTAAAAAATACCAGAAAAAAAGTCAAAGGAATCGAACCATTAATGGGAGAAAATGGCAAGATGAGCAGCAGAGAAAAAGCAGAACTGTTTAACTCATTTTTGCATCTTTCACAAAAAGGAAAAAAAACAGACCGACCTATCAAAACACTACTTTAAAAACAGATTAGGAACAGAAGTTAAAATAAACAAGAAAAATGGTAAAAGAAGTTTCTGAAGAAATTGGCAGAAAATATGACAGAACCACTGAACTATATTTTTCAAAGATCCGTGAGCATCAGAGAACTGAAAATGGGTTGAATTAGTTCCCATCTTCAAAAAAATGGATCCAGGAAACTACAGACACATCAGCCTGACATCAATATCCCGGAAGATTTTGGAAAAGGTAATCAAGCAACAAATCTGCAAACACAGGCAAATAAAGTCATAACCAAAAGCCAACATGGATTTGTCAAAAACAGATCATGCCCTACAAACATACTGTATTCTTTCACAACATGACAAAATTAGTGGGCCAGCGAAATGCTATGGATATAATTTGGATTGGAATTTAGTAAGGCATTTGATAAAGTCGATCACAAAATAAGTTAGAAAAATGTGGGTTAGAAAGCTTCACTACCAGATGGATTTGTAACTGGCTAACCATCCTCACTCAATATGTAGTCCTTACTGAAACCGAATTAACACGGAGGGAAGTATGCACTGGGGTACTCTAAGGCACTACCTTAAACCCAGTATTCTTCAATATCTTCATCAATGACTTAGATGAGAGGATAGAAGGGAACTTTCATCACTTTTGCCGATGAAACCAAGCTGGCAGGAATAGTCAATACTCCAGAAGATATGCTCAAGATACAGAAGGATCTTGACAGACTTGAACACTGGGCCCTGGCTAACAAAATGAAATTCAATGTAGAGAAAAGTAAAGTTTCACATTTAGTAAAACACACACACACACACAAACACACAAATGCACAAATATAGAATGGCTCAACAATAGTAACAGCGAGAGGGATCTTGAAGTCCTAGTGGACAATTACTTAAATATGAGCCAGCAGTATGTTGCAGCTACCAAAAAAGCTAGCATAATCCTAGGCTGCATTAATAGAGGGATAGAATCAAGATCACATGAATATCACTGTATAATGCCTTGGTAAGATCACAACATTCAGTTTTGGTTACCACAATGTAATAAAGAAGTTGAGACTCTAGAAAGAGTATAGAGAAAAGCAACAAGAACAATTAAAAGGAACTGAAGACTGAAACACATGAAGAATGGTTGCAGAAATTGGGCCTGTCTAGTTTAATGAAAAGAAGAACTAGGAGTGATATGATAGCAGTGTTCCAATATCTAAGGAGCTGCCATAAAGAAAAGGATGTCAACGTATCATCCAAAGCACCTGAAGGCAGGACAAGAAGCAAGGGATGGAAACTATTCAGGAAGAGAACTAACTTAGAATAAAGAGAAATTACCCGACAGTTAGAACAATCAATAGAACGATTTGCCTCCAGAAATCCTGGGTGCTCCAACACTGGATATTTTTAAGAATAGATTGACAATCATTTACCTGAAATAGTATAGGGTTTCCTGCTTGAGCAGAGAGTTAGACCAGAAGACCTCCAAAGTCCCTTCCAATTCTCTTATTCTATTATTTTCATCCATCTAACAAGTAAAGTTGTCTTTTCCAATTGATAAATGGCATTTTGGTCAATGCTGATGGTAGTGATGGTCCAGTTGTTTTGGTATTACACTCAAGGTGTCTATTACCAGTGGTAATAGTCACAGTTATTATTTATATGGATTTCCTACCCAGGGTTTTTATTTCTGCTTGAGGCCATTCTACTATTCCAGATGTGCATCTGATAACTGGGATCATCAAGCTGTTAATTGCTTTGATGGCATTATCTTCACTGAGTTTGGACTAAGATCTTTTTCACTTCTTTGATATGTTCTCTTCTAACCTTTTCCTTTATTTCAGTGTTGTTTATATTGTCAGCTTAAAGGATACCCAGATATTTGTAGTGATCATCTTTATCCAGAGGTTTGATATTATTTCAA
The DNA here is from genome assembly GCF_900518735.1 of Pseudonaja textilis. The sequence continues at coordinate 5,634,356 of NW_020769346.1, read as the reverse complement.
TAAGGCAACTTGATTCCTTTCATTTTCCCCATTTTTCCCCATTTGATAGTGAGGGTTCTTCCCCCTTCTTCTTCCTGATTGTTTGTGTTTCTCAGTGTGGTCCTCAATCTGATTTGGTTTATGTGTCTCCTCCAGCTCTTCCCATCCTCTGTGTCTACCATGTATGATCGGGTCCCTCTTATTTGGGTTATTTTTTGCCGGTATCCACAATAGTTCCCCCGCAAGGTTCTTTGCATATACTAGGTCCCCTGTTTTGAATGCGCAGCACTTCCTGGAGGAGTCTGATGGTTTTTCTGGGCTATATGTGGGATGTAGTCTGTCTAGGTTTGATCTTAGTTTCCTTCCCATTAATAATTCTGCTGGGCTTTTATTTGTTGTGGTGTTGGGTGTAATGTGTTGTATACTTAGTAGTTTGTCTATTTTTTCTTGTATATTTCCAGGTTCCAATTTGTGTATGTTTCCTTTGTGTAACGGATCATGTGTTCTGCCCATCTGTTCATAGCCAGATGTCCCAGTGCTGTTAATGCATGCTTTATCCCTTGTTCTGCCAGGAACCCCTTGAATGTTATTGCCGTGAATTGTTGTTTGTTGTCAGATACAACTAAATCCGGCAATCCATGTGTCGTAAAAAGTTACCTTAGTTGTCTAATAATAGCTTCTGTTGTGGTTGAGTGTATGATGCTTACCTCCAGCCAATTTGAGTAAGCATCTATGACTATTAAGAATGTGTGAACTTTAGTTGGTCCTGCAAAATCAATGTGTATTCTGGACCATGGTCCCCTAGGTGTTTCCCATTCATGTATAGGTGCAGAAGGGGGTGTAGGTCTAGATTCTTGGCATCATTTGCACATTGCTACCCATTCTCCTATGTCTTTATCCAACCCTGGCCACCATACATAACTCCTAGCCAGGGACTTCATTCTGACAATACCCAGGTGACCCTCATACAATAAGTCAAGTATTCGTTTCCTTAATACGTTCGGTATGACCACCCTATCACCCCATAGTATACATCCCTTTAAGATTGATAGTTCCATTTGTCTGTTCTGAAATGGTTTAACAGTCTCATCGCTTGCAGTCTCTGGCCACCCTTTACCTACCCAGTTTAAAATCTGCATCAGGTTTTTTGTCCCTCGCAGTTTCCATAGCAATGTCTGTCGCTGTAGGCTTGTCAAAGTCTCGATTTGAAGGGTTGATGTGGTTGGTGCAGGATCATCGTTTAAGTCAGGTAGGGGGAAACGGCTCACAGCGTCAGCTTTTGTTATGTTCTTTCCTGGTTGGTAGATCAAGTTGCAGTTATATGCAGCTAGGAATTTGGACCACCTCATCATCCACGGTGACAGTATGTTAGGTGTAGCTTTGTTTCCTGTGAGGATTCCTAGAAGAGGTTTATGGTCTGTGACAATGAAAAGGGTCAGCCATAGAGATACTCGTGGAAACGTTTTATTCCTGTTATTGTGGCCAATGCCTCTCTGTCTAGTTGGCTGTAATTCCACTCTGGTTTAGATAGAGTTTTTGAATAGAATGTGATAGGTGCTTCTCTTCCATCGGGTAATACGTGGCTGAGTATAGCACCAATGCCAAATGGTGATGCATCACATGTTAGTATTATTGGAAGGGTCTCACTGTATTGTATTAGCACACAGTCTGATGTAAGTAAGTTTTTTATTTCCTGGAATGCTGTTTCTTCTTGTCACCCCCAGATCCAGGTAGCTTTCTTTTCAAGCAACCTGTGCAGTGGTTCCGCTATCATTGCTTTCTGTGGCAAGAAGTCCTGAGAAGGCTTGCAAGTCTGTTTTATTTTTGGGTCTGGGAGCTTCCTTTATAGCTCTGATTTTGTTTTCAGTGGGGTGAAAACTTCTTTGTCTATAAGGTATCCCAGGAATTTCGACTTTGTCGGTGGCTAATTGGCACTTCTCTTTTTTTTACTTTAAGTCCTGCCTCTGAACTTTTTTAAGAACTCCCTTAGGCGGTCTTTCAGTTGTTCTTTGTCCTTGGCTGATACTAATACATCATCAAAGTATGGTACCACCCCCTTTATTCCTTGCAATAGGTGTTCCATTAAGCTCTGGAATACCTCTGGGGTCACGCTAACTCCGAATTGCAGTCTGTTGCATTTTAATGCCCCCCTGTGTGTCACAATTGTTTGTGCTTCCGCTGTCTCTGGGTCAACTGGTAATTGTTGGCAGGCTCGTGCAAGGTCCAATTTCGCGAAGATTTTACCTCCCCCTAAAGAATGTAATAGGTGCTGTACCACCGGAACTGGGTATGCGCTTTACTGTAGCTCATGGTTAAGGGTTGCTTTGTAGTCCCCACAGATACATGCTGACTCATCTGGTTTAATAGGGGTAACAATTGGGGTTTCCCACCTTGCGTGGTCTATTGGTTCTAATACCCCCTGTGTGATAAGTTTATCTAATTGTTCATCAATTTTTGGTTTTAATGTGAAAGGGACTCACCCTGCCTTTAGTCTGATAGGGGCTATGTTTGGATTTAAATTAAATGAGATAGGGGACCCCCCAGTACTTGCCCAGTTCTCCGTTGAAGACATCCTGGAGTACTTTTATCAGGTCCGCTTCCCAGTCTGTCTCAGTTTTGCTGTTTATTCCAGTTACTTCTATTCCTAATGGTGGAAACCACTCGAGTTCCAATAGGCTGAGTCGATCCTGGTCGACTATCGTTAATGGGTGGACTTTAGTGTGTTTTTTTGAATTTAACTTTGAAATGTCTGGTACCTACTACAGGGATTCTGTTTCCCTGGTAGTCCTTTAGTGTGAGCTTTTGTATTTCAAGCTCTCCCTTTTTTATATCAGGTCCTTTTACGGTATTCCATGATACCATTGATAAATACGAGCCTGAGTCCACCTCTATCTCACATGGCTGGCCTTCTATGGTGACTTGTACATGTACCTTTTTTGCATTGGTTGAGTTTGAGTGCCCAATGGTTATTGTTTGATGTGTTTCCTCTTTTCTGTTCGGTTCTTTTCCTTGTCTGTTTCTGTTCTCTTGACTCCAATGACTCCCTATTTGCCTTTCCCTCTCTCTGGGGGGGGGGGGGTGTTTCATCTTTGTCTAGGGCCATAGTTATTTCTTGTTCAGCATGCCCTAGCTATGTGTCCCCGCCATTCACAATATCTGCAAATAGCATTGAAGAAACAGCATTCGGAATGTGGACACACCCGGCACAATGGAATTCTGACCTTCTTTCATTTCACTCCCATCTACCTTTTTCCAACCGGAGTTGATTTACCTCTTCTTCTTCCTCTTCATCTTCTGATATGGATTCAATGTCCTCATGGTGTGTCATGATGGTGGTTTTTTTTGTTTCCCCTGGTGTCTTATTATGTGTTTGACTGCTGTCTTTTTGGGTTTCCTTGGTAATTTATTCATTTGTCGCATGGTGGATGCCGATTTCTGTGTGGCTTCTGCTGCGGTGGCTTCTTCTATTGCCTCCTTCAGTGTTATCTTAGGTCTTGTTAGTAGTCGACCCTGTAGTGTACGGTCATTTAATCCAAGGACCACACGGTCCCTCATGGCCTAATCCATGTTTAGAAATTTGCATGCTCCGCCAATGTCTCTTAGTGCTGCAACAAAATCTCTGATGCTCTCGGACTTCTGGTTTGCCAGGCTTTGGTGGCGGCAGGGATTCAAGATCCTGTGCGATCCCTGCTGCGCTAGCCGTCTTGGTGCCTCTGATCCCGACAGGTCTGGAGGATAAGGCTGCCCTGTAGAGGCAGCCGAAGACAGGGGGGATCTGGATAGGGGTTTGGGGGTATCGCAGACCCCCTCTCCAGGCAGCAAAAACCCCTTCTCTTAAGGCGGTGGAGCGGCGGTCAGTAATGGCCGCCACAAAGAAGCCGGCAGCTGGACAAGACTGTGCAGGAGGAAGAAGGAGAAAGTCTCTGAAGTGAAAGTTCTTTGGCTGAACCGGGACTTTAAGATACCTAACATCCTGAAAACCACGATTTTTTGAATGATACATTGTTTCCAGAGGAGATTTTTAAAGCGGCGAATGGAAGTGCTGAAAGGGAAAGTTTACTCTCCTTCCCTACGGAGTTAACAAAAGGACATTGAAAAACCTGCTTTTCTATGGAAGGTAAAAATTTAAAGCTCTTTGTTACTAGTGGGAAGGGAGAGGACAAAAAAAAATTTATATTAAGATCTTGCTGGAGGAGATGCCTTGAAGATTTTGAGACTAGAAGTTAATTGCAATAAGGCTTTAAAATACAGACTGGGTTTTTCTTTTAATTGATATTACCCCAGGAAGAGAAAGTGCAAAGGGAAGAACTTTGTGCTCTGTTTGGACTGCTTGATGACTCTGGGACTTTGGGGGACTGTTTTAAGCTTTGAAACATCTTGGTTGTTTTAAGAAGAAGAAGAGGAAGAAAAAAAAAGAAGAAAAGGTTTATAATGGCTTTATCTGTTGATGAACTAAGAAAGGAATATGGAAAAATAAAGAAACAAGGCAAGGACGTTTTGGGAGAAGCCTTTCACTTTTTAGAAATGGCGCTTGCTATTTATCAGCAAACGCAATAACAGATGGAGGAAGCAGAAGAAGAAGAAGAAGAAGCCATCTTTAATGAATCAAGAAGTTTGATTAAGAAAGAAAAGAGAAAAAGAGTAAGGAAAATGAAGGACTTAAGACCTAAAAAAAACACCCAAGAAAGAGAAAAATAAGATGCAAAATCAATACAATGTTAGAAAGCAAAAGAAAAGAGGAATACACCAGAGAGGGGAAGCTAAAAAGGCAGAGGTTAGGAGCGGGGGGGTAAAAAGGCCAGGTGGGATAAGAAAGGAAGGGAAAAGGGGGGAAAAAGCCACAAAGGTATGAAACAAGATGAGAAAAAGCAAAAAAAATTTAGGGATAAAGGGTAATGTATAATTTTTTAAAAAAAAGATTCTGCAAAGTACATAAGATAGTATTGTAGTACTTGTATTAGAAATAGAAAATTAGAATTTTATAAGATCTAATAAAAGATTAAAAGATTAAAATGCTTAATAATGATAGATTTTAAGATTTAATAAAATAGTAAGGGAATGTTTAAAATATTTAGTTCAATTATAGAGTTTAATTGGCTATTGTGTTGATGTTATTATAAACTTATTATTGTAGCATCTGTCTTTGAAATAGACAATTGGAATGTTACAAGATTTAATAAATTAAAATATTAAAATGTTTAAGATTTAATTATAGATTTTAATATTTAATTATGTACTTAATTATTTTATAGATTTACTATTCTCTCTTTTTCTTAAAACTTAGTAGGTAGAATGTACTAAGCAGAATCAGACTGGGATCTAGGTGTTATTTTAAATGTCAATTTAGGGGAACGATAGAAAGGCATCATACTTCGATTAGTGACCAGGAGAAATCTTTTTTTTTTTATAGAGAATGACATAAATGGATAATTGGAAAAGAATGGACAAAAGATACAAGTATAATGATTTAAAGTAAGATGAAATAAACAAAATAGAAGTAAGAGGAGTGAAAAGCGGGGAGAAGTTATATAGAAGATATAGAATGGTAAATAAGATAGGTAATGGTATATAAGATGAACATGAATTTAATTGAAGTCCATATAAAGAGAGGTAATCTGGGGCCAAGCCACTTTCTAAAAAGAAGTTTTATGTTTTCATGTTTTGTGTGTTTATGTTTGATTGAGAATTAGTAAAACCTTGGAGGAATGTCAGATGAGAATAATTGTAAACAAGTCAGAGGGAAATATAAATATGATGACTATAAAATAGATAAATATAGAAAAGAAATGTAATTGAATAAGAGTAAAGAGAAACAATGAGAAATTTGTTAAAAGATATTTATGTGTCCATATGGAAATGGGATAAATTAGAATTATGCTATATAAAATAATGTTTTATCTGCCCTGTAAAGATTTACAATGGAAAGAGGTTTTATGTTTTCAATGTTTAATGATGTTTTGTTTGTCTTTAAAATTAATAAAATTTGTTTCAAAAAAAAAAATCTCTGATGCTCTCATCTTCCTTTTGATCGCGCCTATAAAATTTGTGTCTTTTGATGAGGCATGAAACGGTTGGTGCATGGTGGGCTCACAGTAATTTCTCTAGGTCCGTCCACGCCATCGTCTTCACATCAGTGGGTGCTGCTAATGCCTTTGCCATTTTGAATACTGTGGGACCGCAATGGGTGAGGAAAATGGCTCTTTTTCTATTTTCAGATATTCCTTGGAGGTCGCTCCCTTCTGGGAACATGAGGAATTGGTCGATGTAGGATTCCCAATCCTCAGTTGTTGGGTTGAATGGTGCGGGTGGCGAGTTGTTCCTGGCCATTTCATCTCGCGCAGTCCTCATTGCCACATGCTCAACTGGGCTCCTTTGTCTCAGTATCCCATCCTTGTCGCCAGTGTTGCATTGTGGGAAAAGAGACTCGAGACCCAGTTGACTTTTGTTTCTTTTTATTTTCTTCTAGGAACTGGATGTGGAGAAACCACGGCAGCCTTTTTATAGTCGGCTGCTCACGGCTCATGGCCAATGACGGCTCTTTAAATCTCCCGCTGCCACGGATCAACCCATCACAGGTAAGTATGCAAATATATAACATTGCCCACTCTACTTTCAAATTGCTGGATCAGCATAAGATGGGGCATGTGACAGGAGCTGACCCCATCTCATGCCAGCAACCACGTCTCAAATGTAAGCCTGCCAATTATCAGTCCAGCTCCTAATCATGAGCCACCTCAGTCCCCTTGAAAGATTCCTCTCTTGATATTAACCTCTCCCAGTCTATCAATGTTGACCAGCAACTGTGCCTTTCATTGTGCCACCAATCTTTGAGGATTTTCATCTTGTTCCATTTCCTCTTCTAATTCATTCTTCAGTTATTCCTCCATAATATCTGAATATAATCAGAATGAGGTGGGGCTATAGCTTTTCCAAAAACCACTGCACAGGCTAACTCTGTCCATTGCCAGGAGTTCAACTTTAATCGACTCAAGGTTGACTCAGCTTCCATCTTTTCCAGGTTAGTAAAATAAGGACCCTAATTGTTGGGGGCAATATGCTGTTAACTACTTAGAGAGGGCTGTAAAGCACTATGAAGCAGTATATAAGTGCTATTGTTACTCCCACCATAGCTATTAATATACAGTAAACACTTCATAGGACTTTATTAACTTTTCAGGTAGGGAGGAATATGTCATATCTACAGTTAGTAATTAGTCTTAATTTGCTTCTCCTTCCACTTTACCGTAGGGGGAAATTTATAAATCACAGATGATTTGGACTGCAAATCATCATCATGACACAAATGAATATGACCAATCATGGGAATGCATAATGCAATGAGATATGCCCAACACACACCATAGATTTTTCAAGAATGTGCTGTTTATTATGTTCTGTTGTCTTATTCCAACATGAATGTCCAGAGTTAGCTAAAAAGTAAATGTCTACAATAATATAGTATAGCAGCCATAACAGACATTTGGGTTTCTGAGGAGACAGCAGAAATGATCTAGAATGTATATTCTAGTCCTGTTTAAAATCCTATGTGCTCTTTTTCAATACTGTATACTCAGTCTTCCTTTATGACTTCACTCCCACCCACCCACCCACCTTTTCCAAGTCTTGTCAATTGAAAACAGTTGCATGTTGCACATTTACATTTTCTGCATTCCTATTTTCTAATTCAGGATGAATGCTAGGCTAAAATCTTGCTAGGCTAAAATCTTGCTAGGCTGAAATTGTCCTGCCACGGAAATCTGATGTCATACCAATATGATATTACATAAATAGCAGCAATAATAAAGTGAGCAATTTAAACTTTTAAAAGACTTCCTAATGATACAATGAAAAACAAAAGCCCTATGAAATTCCTAAAACTAATCCACCCTTTTAAAAACAATCTGTTCCACAATGCCATTATCAGAAATACCTATTTATCTTTTTCATTCTATGGAAAAAGTTCCCAATATAAGACTCTCTTCACTTACAAAGATTATATAATTAACTAGAGGATATCTTAAAATTTGTACAGCTTTTGTATGTGTATATTCTATTTCAGAGACTAAGAAGGAAGAACACATATTGTTTTTGGACTAAGGTTTCTGTATAATTAAAATGTTTATCTCTCTCAATTTTTCCAACATAGTAAACATCATAAATGTATTAAAATTCTCAAAAGATCCATCTAGCAATGAATGTCATTAGTCTGGTGCCAAAAACATTGAAAATGTGCTGTTCAGCATTGTTATTCCATGGAAATAAGAGAGATAAGGAAGATCTTAGAATGAATAGATTTGTGGGGGCAAATAACCAATCAGTATTAACATCTAATACAGTAGGCAAGTTGCTATATAAACCTTCATTATAAATATGTTCTATGAGGTCTTAATTCCATATAAAGATATTAGTGACCTTCAGTCTTATGGTTTACAATCACCATTTCCATTGGGTCTAATTAGAAGGCAGTAAGATATGCACTAAATGACCAAATTTAGCATCCGTCAACCATAGTTTGAATTAGCCTTCATTTCCAAGTATTCCTCAAAACCATTCTGCATCCCAACATGAAACATTACTGAATCATGAATTCCTGTCACTAGGTACAAGAAAATACAAAATAACTTAAATTATTTATAAAGTTTTGTTCTTTATAATGCTTTCTATATTGCCATGAGCAGAGTGAATAAGCAGTATATCCAAGAGCATTTACATTTTTGTACAAGTTCCACTGAACAAGAAGAAATCATATGCAAGGTTATTCAAATTGAAAAGAAAAAAGATCACAACCTTCTCCATCTGAAGAAGAAAATATACATGTATGCACTGACATTAACTGTGAAGGAGAAGGGGTGTGTCAGTCCATGGTAATAAAAAATCAAAGGATGTTTAATAGTACCTTTTATTAAATGTATTTAATAAAATATATTAAAAAGCACCAACTTTTATGAATTGCATATCACTTCATACAATGAACAGTGATGAGATTGTTGTGTTTCTCTTCCATAATATTGAGAGTTTGATTGGGCTTAGAAGAGTGAGTGGGCCAAGTCACCCAGTAAATTCCCATGCACAGTGTGAGGGGAGGGGATAAACCTGGGTTTTACCACTCATTATTCTTCATCTTAAGTACTACAGTGTATTGGCTGCCAGTATTTCTTTGTGTGCACACACACACACACACACACACACACACCTCTTGTATATCTTAAACAAAGTCCTTGCTGGACAATAACAAGTAACAAATAAGACTAATTAAAATATAATCCCATCAACTGAAAAAAATAGACTTTTTAGAGTTATTTTATATTCCTCCTAACCTGTGGAAACTGGTGAAATCTGTTATGCCTCTTATGGAAGAATTCTAGCACAGGTCCATTTTAGATATCTAAGGATATAAAGTAGGATTCATAGCAGTATTCAAAGATCTTTTTATAGCTAGGCCTCAGAAAATTGTTTGAGATCACTTTTCAAATCTTATCATTGGAAGTATCTGTGTTTCTCTATTGTTAGTGCTCATACATTTTCAAACATCATTGGGAAAAAAAACTGTTGAAAAATTATTAAAGGTACAACACAGTTTGGAGTTCAATGTTTTCTAAAATTTTGTGATATAAATATGTCAACCATATTTGAACTTACGCATGAGCTTGCAAGCATTAAAAATACAATAAAACAATAGCTATTTATGTTAATTTAAATGCCAATACATAGGAAGTAGACTAAAAGCGATAACCAAATTTATTCTCACAAACAATCTAAAATCAAATATTATTGTTTATGCAACTTGTATTATTTTGTGATTCTTGCCATGTACTAAAGATAAAATAAGCTGCATATGTCCACTTTTTGGAATAAAACTGCCATAGTTACCATTCCACATTATAATGACCAAACATACTTTACTATTTTTCTTGACATTCTGACCCAGTTGCATATATATTTGACTGCATATAGAATCATTTAAAATGTACAAATTTGGATTTCTATTTTGAGGAGTACATGGACATCTGCAGAATTACTTCTTGGCTTAAAATATATATCAGATAATAAGCATCACAATTTCTGTACTATAGTCTTTTGACAACTAAATTATGCTTTGAAGGCATTTTTGAGATGTGCACACAGCTGTTGGGTCTATTACTAGCATGTCTAGAAAAATCAACATTTTGTTCTACATATCCTGCTATGTACGTTTGCAAAAAAAGATACTGAAATGGTAACAGTGCTTAAATATATTAGCATACATATTTCCAAAAGCAGTAAAAATATAACAAATTACAATATCCCTAGCAATCAGACAGATCCAGTTTGCATCAAATCCCACCAGTTAAACAATGTCTTATAGCAAGTCTTCTCAGTTACAACATCTGCCCTTTGGAACAACCACCTGAGATAATACACTTGCAGTGTGATCATAGATTGAAATAAATTTTCACTAACTTACTTACACAACATATGAATTTTCTTTGGAGTAGAATTAGGCAGAGAAAAGAACTGTTTCAAGTTATCCCTGTCACCCACCCCTTCTGAAATAGCTCCCAAAAATAGAGGCAGAGGAAGTTGGGGGTGGGGGGCGGCTTAGGCCTTTTCTGCCTGGTCCTTGCTTTTCCAGGTCTCACATCAACATTAGCTTTATCTTGAGCTCCTTTTTCACTACGTTAAAAAATAGAACAAAATTTTATTGGATTTGTCTTTTGCATAATGATATACTGAATGTTATCCTTCACACAATTTTCTAGATTAGATGTGTACACCGAATCATGAGAATTGTATTTGAAAAACTTTGGTTGCTCTAAAGATTCTGGACATCAGGTAAGTATATGTAACCACGCCCTTGAAAATGTCTCTGCTTTTGAATGCAGCAGCTTATATCAATAATAATAGATCACTTTATGCTTTTTGTATAATAGCCAAATCACTGACATACTAAATGCTTTAGATAAATATATGCTGTTAACAGAAAAAGACTAAATTGGTTTCCATGTGCAAACACAGACTGTCATTTGCTAAATGACAATGGCTTGTAAAGACGACAGAGCCTTAGATAGTTCTGAAAAATGACTTGGCTTAGCAAAAGAAAGCGGTGACAAAGCACTGATCTTAAATGCCCTGCCAAGATAAGTTGCTTGCCAGTTTTCCTCCTGCATTTACAACCAAAGGTCTTGTCAAAACTCTTTTTAAAATATTGATCCTTACTATAAGCAAGGATAAAAGTATTGGAAAACACAACCATTATCTCTTCCTGTCCTCGTGAGTTACTATGCTCAAGAGTAAACAAGGTCAACAAATGAAGAACACCCCCTATACACCTATGGTCTGATTACTTAAACAAAAAACCCTGAATTTTGTACCCCCAATTTCAAAATAAATAAATAAATGTGATCTTAAGTTTCATGTCCATAAATGTATGAACCAGATTCAATACACTATGCTAAAGTGCCCTGAAAAACAACAATAGCCTTATGTTTATTTTTAACAGATAGCTATCATCAGCATTATTGTTAAAAACCAAAAGACTTGAGGTAATAAATGATAAGACAGTTCAAAACTGAGCTTGATAATAAAGATACAGATTTTCCTGCTCCTAGTCACAGTAAGCAAAGTCTATTTTCACAAATGCATCAACCAAAATGGTCTCAATTTTATACAGACTATTTTAAATTGTTAGAATGTAGCTTTGAGGAAGGAATGTTTAGGGACCAATAATTTCAGTTCAATTGCATAATTTCAGTCTCAGGAGTCATTTGCACTCCACGGGAATTTAGATCTGTCACAAATTAGGTAAAGAGTATTAATAGAAATAAACTAATTATTAGATTATTAAGATGAACTTGTTTGTAATAAGGCAGAAAAATTCAAATATTTTCATCTGCAAGGAAATTATCCCAATAAAGAGGACTTGGGGATTGCTAAACTTTAATAACATATTAAGCTTTAATAACAGTTATAAATATCATGTCATACTTATACCACTTATATATCATCACTTTATAACACGCACATTGTTTCACAAGTGAATTTTGAAGGGTTTCCTTTCTTACCATAAGGTTTACAGAAACACTGACCATGTGTCTATTACTTTGTGTTTCATGTGACAAATAATTACCTAGGTATTATCATGCATGTGGCAATTTGTGGATCACTTTTACATAATAGCTGCGTACAGCATCAGAACAAGAGATCAGCATCAGAACAAATCTTACATGGTGACCAATAGTGAATCAAAATCTAATTCATCATCACTGCTTTGCAATAGCAGTCAGCCAGATGTCTCTGATAAGGAGCTTATGAGTAATGCACTTTTTTTTCTGATATCTGCCATTCAAATATTCTGAATTTGGAAGTTTCAAACACACACCGCACTCAATATCTTTCAGTTATGTTGTTTGAATTGGATGAATCTTTTAAAAGCTGTTTAATCAAAATCTTATGGGTGTTTGAGCTAGTAGTAACTAAATAAGTCTAACACTTTTTTTCTTCCAGGTCTTCTCTGTTCTCCAAGGCTAACGAGCATGATTCTTCATTGATTTGTTTTTTCATTGTCATGATTTGTTTGTTAGCTTCTAACTTTTCAATTTTGTAAAACTTTAATCGTGGGTCAGTGCCAAGCCCAAATAGATACACATTCAGTTCTGACATCTTCAGGAATTGCTAGGAAGTGTTTCCAGAATTTTAAGAGCTGCAATCATTACTTTTTTTCTTTTAGTGATGTTGATACCACCAAAACAAGAGATTCTGGGTGATGCATAATATAAAAAACTGAAATAAAAAAAGTTTAAACCTGCCTTACTAGTCTGTTAAATATGTTTTGAACTTCCCAAACTTAGCATTTCTGGCTTTTCATCATGCTACTAGGGCTACTAGAAATTACAGTTTAGCAACATCTCAAAGCTATAATTCTTAATTTAATTAAATTGATCTGATAGGTGCTAATTTTTATACTTAGAACAAAAGTCTTCATTTTTTTTGTTTTGATTAAAAATTATTTCCAAAATAAATATGGTGTAACTGTGTGTTAATATAGTTAGGAAGTTGTTATGAAATCTTTAGAAGTGTATGTGGTTCAAAATGTTATATACTCTGTTAATGTAGCCAAACCTGTTTGCTTTATTGTTTATTAATTCATTCACTTGCTCATTTGATTTCTTTCATTCTTTAACTTTTAAATATAAGATTGTTAAAGAAAATATTTTAGTCTATACATACAAACACACCCTTCTTAATAAAAGGATCTTGATGTGACTATTATTCTTCACATTGTGATATTGGAAGGCAGTAATCATAATAAGTGAAAAATACATTTCATTATATTCCATGAATACATAAGCCACATCACACAACACTAACACATGTTTAAAGATATTTAAGAAACAGAAAATGTAGCATGTAAAACTGCAAAATATTATTTGGCAACATTTAAATATTTAATTATGATAATTATTAAATGTAATGTTAAAATATTACAGTCACAGTGCAAATTTACACCATTATGTGTAAGGAGAGGTTATGATGCAAACATTAAGGAAGAAATTGGGAGTGGTAGTTTATACTGAAGTGGAAACAATAGGAAATATTGTAGATTCTCTATTGTTGGAGAATATTTCTTTTTCTCTACCCACAAAATATTATTTTAGTGTCATCACTATAAATAGAGACAGAATGGTCTTTAATAGGTGTAAAGTGCATATAAATCTTATTGCCTAATACAAAGATTTGCCTTCTCTTCTGGCAGAAAATCAGGAAGTATATATGATGCACAATGTCATGGTGTACAGCTGGTTATTTACTAGTTGTCAATAACCCAACAAGGTTCAAGAAAAATCCTGTAGAATTAGGGAAGGGTTAGGTTAGGGGCACTCAAAGTTTCACTTTAGAAGCTTTCAAATAAGAAGCAGAATTTGGGTAATCTTGGTTTAACTGAATTCTCCTGGGACTTCAGGGACATTTGTTATGTGTTTTGCCGCATTTTACAACTTTCTTGCCAGAGTTATTCAGTGAATCACTGCAGTTGATAAGTTAGTAAACCGGTTATTAAGTGATTCTGGCTTCCACATTGATTTTGCTTATCAAAAGAATGAAAAAGGGGATCACATGATTTTGGGACACAGCAACGGTCATAAGTATGAATCAGTTGCCAAACATCTAAAAAAAAGTCTTAAGTTATATTAATCATGCCCCACAAAATGAAAACATTTTTCTATCCATTATATTGACTTGATCAATGTTTATCACATAATCTTGTTGCAAAATTATTTGCAAATATGAATGTTATATTCATAAATCATGAGACCTTAATGGTGTATTTATCTCTTTAAAGATCTTGGAGAGGTCAAAGCATTCAGAATTGTACTAGCTTCCTCGAGAAATTGAAAAACAATGCAAAATAGGCCATATTGAATTTTATAAGGCATACATGACTTCAAGATGTTTCTGATAACATATATGAATATCTATACATCTATATCCATGTGTATGTATGTATGTATGTATGTATGTATGTATGTATGTATGCATGCATGCATGCGTGCATATATACTTGTGATATTAAGTTATCGCGGGTACTTACATGTATGGCATTCGGCTTTGCTCGGGTATTTTCCCACGTCATAGTAGCTGTGCTTTTAAAGTTGTAGCAACGTTTCAGCAGAATCTCATCCGCCATCATCAGGCTTCTGTATAGTGTTCATCTGTGAGTTAGGCTTTTATAGTGGTTTCAGATTTAAATTTGGGGCAGCCTATTGCTGTGCCAGAATGGTTTTTTCTTCACCCTGATTGGTTGGGAGTCTTGGTCTGTGTTTATTGGTCTTGGAGTTCACCAGAAAGCATGAATAGAAGAGATGATTCCACCAGACTGTCAATCATTTGGAAGCCTGCACTCACAAACAAAAAAATCTCCACACCACTAGCCAGGCAAACAGGGTATGCTGGATTTCAACCACTCTGAAAAAAGCATACAGCAGCTGCAGGCATCTTGCAACAAGGGGGGCAAGAAGCCCAGAGACATGTGGTCACCTGCTGGCTGGCCCAGCTGGGCTGGAAGAGGCAAGTCCGCCAGGAGAAGGAAGAAAGTGTGCTCCAGGAGGGCAGGTTCCGGGACCACTTAAAGGTCGACTTTAAGAGCGTGTTGTGGTTCACTGGCAGCAATCAGGAAGGTGACTTGGCAGTAAGAATGCTAATTAATGGCCCCTCCCTCTAGGGAATATATAAGCCTGGTTTCAAACGGCTTTTGCCTTTGCAAAAGGCAAAAGTTCGAAGGAATTAGTGTGATGATTACAGACTCTGATTTATTTGACTAATTGGCTGGAAGCTATCTGTTATCTACAAAGTGGGTTATTTGTGGAATAAAGCCGTGAATGTTTCAGTTTTGGAGTTTATCTGTGTTTGCTTTCAGAAACTTCGGCTGGGACAGAACAGTTTGTCTTTTGCCTAGACGTAATTTATTTTTCTTAAGAGATGGATCAGCTGCGAGCCAAGAATGCTTTGCTACAACAGCAGCTGGCTATGTTAGCTGCACAGGTAGGCCAACTTCAGGCTCTTGGTGACCCCCCTCCCCCTCCTCCTCCTCGAGGAAGATGCCCGGTTGTTTTGCTGGATAAGTTTGAAGGTAACCAAGATATGTTTCCAGTTTTTTGGGACAGTGCCAGCTATTCATTAGCTTGAGAGCAGAGGACTTCCCCACTGACCGGGATAAGGTGGATTTTGTAATTAGCCTGCTCTCTGGCTCTGCAGCATGCTGGGCCACACCCTTGCTGGTGCAAGATAGTGCTCTGCTGAATGACTTCAGGGAGTTTTGTGAACATCAGAGGGTAATGTATGAGGACCCTATTAAGACCCAAACTGCTGCTCGTCATGTGAAAGACCTGCAGCAGGGACAATCCTTGCAGGAGTATGTCAGCGAGTTCCCACTGCTTAGCCAGGATTCGACTTGGAATGAGGCAGCACTTATGGACATGTTCCAAGACGGGCTGGTAGATGAGTTGCAGGATGAGCTGGCGTGAGTGGACTGTCCTGTGACCCTCATTGAATTGATTTGCCTCTGTCTGAGGATTGACACCTGCTTGCACAAGTGGAACCGTTGTCGTGCTTCCCAAGCACCTCCTGTGATCCCTGTTGTGAACTTTGTTCCCATAGGAGGAGCCCATGGATTTAGGCGCTGTCAAACCCTGCTTGTTGGTGATGGAGCGCAATAGATGGCGTGTTGAGGGGTTGTGTCTCTATTGCGGGGAGCCTGGACATTGGGATGCTTCATGCCCCAAGAAGCAACAAGGGGTGTCGGCCTCAAGGCCTGCTCCTTGGACCCAGCAAATGGTTCCTGTACCTGCTCCATGAACCCAGAAATCCTTGGATTGGGCACACACAGGATTTGGATCACGTCCTTCAGAAGTGGATTCTAGACCCCTCAGCATTTGATCCTGGCAACCCAAGTGTTCCTGGCCAATCGTTTCCAGGGGATTCCAGCGCATGCTCTGGTGGATTCTGGCACCACTACAAACTTCATGGATGTGGCCTTCGCAGAAAAGTATGCAATTCCCCAGTGTTCTGTAGACCCTCCTGTGCAGGTTGAAACCATTGATGGCCGGGTGCTTGTGTCTGGGCCTATCAAGACCACCACCCAGCCCTTGTGTCTGACTATTGGTGTGCATGAGGAGGTGATTCAGTTTTACCTCATTTCTGGATTGCATCTCCCTGTGGTTTTAGGTTTGGTGTGGCTTCGGTCTCATGACCCCCAAATCTATTGGTCCCAGAATATGATCATGTTCCTGAGTCTGCTGTGCATGGACCACACCCGTCACATCTGTGCAGGGATGGTAATGAGGTGTCTGTGCCTTCGGAACTCCAAGATTTTACAGATGGTTCAGTGAGCAGCAAGCTTTGAGGCATGTGGATAGACATCATCCATTTGTAGTGGAAAAGCCTGAGTACCTGCATCCAGAGGATCAACTCCCACTCTGGACAATGCTGCCCATAAAATTGTTTTTCGCTGTGCAGGAGCCAGTGGATTTACGGATGCAGATTTGGGAGGTGCAGTGGCACGATGCTTGGGTGTAGCTATTCCACCATTAAGCAGACATTGCCAAACACGGACACAAGGATATTTGCACATATCTGATGACCCTGTTTTAGCCAACTGCAAAATGTTTCAGTACGATCGCGAAACAATGACTGTTGGTATTCTCCGTCCCAGGACACGTTAGCTAAGTATGATAAGTATACTTGCAAGCTTGCAAACTATCACATACTTTGTTCTTTGTTCTTTGTTTATGATTTCTTCCATATAAGGTAAAATTCTGCTACCTCCCTTGTGCTCCCCCGCCCACTTGAAAGAAAACAATAAAAGAGGTTTGTGCAAAGCAACCGGGGCTGCCGCCGGGACCATTCCACCTGCCCCGGGCGCGATGTGCTCCCTCCTTTGAAGCAATCGGATGTCTGGTGTCTGTTATTGGTATTCACCCTTGCGAGGGTCCCGCTAAACTTCTTCCCTGCAGGGAATTCCATAGGCAGTGGAAGGACGCCGACGGAACAACGGACCGGTCGCTCGGCGCGACAACTGGGGGCTCGTCCAGGATCTGTCTGCCTTTCGCTGTCTCAAGGTGTGGTCTTTGTCTAGAGGTGCACCTCCTTCACTCCCGTTCTTGCGCACCTGGCAAAGGCATCGTACAATCGTAAGTAATGGGCTCCTCACTTTCCAAAGTTTCGTCAGGTCATAGGGACGAACTTTATACTATAGTGAAGACGGCTAATTCTTTAAAAAAAATTAATGGCACCACTATATATCCTCTTTCAAAAAAATCATTGACTAACCTATTGGCATATATAGAGGCACATTGTCCATCTTATCCTGAGAAGGGAACGCTCCGACACTCTTCATGGCAGAGATTGGGGAAGTACCTACACGATATTCCCCGAGCCCCGCCCGAAATATTAACATCTTGGCGGGCTGTCATGGCAGCATTAAACACACTCTATCCTCCGAAAGAGAATGCTGCACCTCTTACCTCTGATATTCCCCCTCTCCCTTCTTCTTCTTCTTCTACCAACCCTGCTAAATCTGGAGATCCTCCTGTGGCACAGGTGGAAACTCCCTCTCTTCCACCACCTTACACCAATCCTGCGGAATCTTCTAATCCTCCCCTTTCTGCCCCTACTCCTTCTTCCTCTCCACTAATTCCTCGAGGAGGTTTTTTAGCAATCTCCTTTCCTCCCCTCTACCGTTAGATGATTCTGAAACTCTTTCCACCTTCCCTCTTACCCTTCCCCCGGGAGGTGGCGGCAACCCTGTACATACTAACATTGAATTTAAGGTCTTGAAAAACATAAAAGATGCGGCAACTAATTATGGTCTGCACTCACCCATA
The DNA here is from genome assembly GCF_900518735.1 of Pseudonaja textilis. The sequence continues at coordinate 5,616,021 of NW_020769346.1, read as the reverse complement.
AAATGGATGCGCTCGCAGCAGCTATTTCTTCTTCTTTACCTACTTCCGTTTCTTCTCCCGACGCTTTCGCTATAACTCGTAATGGCAACTGTTTCAACTGTGGCAAGCCTGGACATTTTAAAAATCAGTGTCGGATGCTGGGAGGAGGAGGGGCACCCCACAGCCAAGCTAGGGGTCCTCCGCCTCCTGATTCTAAAGCAAAACCAAAAACTATCTGTCCTCGCTGTCGTAAAGGCTTTCACTGGGCTTCGCAGTGTCATAGTAACCCCCCTTCTGCTCAGCCTTCGGGAAACTAACTATGGGGCTTTCAGCTAGCCCCACTACCAAGGCTGACCTCCCCACTACCACTTTCCCGGTAGTGTTATCTGAAGACCTTGTGTATGATGACCCTGGTGCTGTTGTAACGCTTCCTTTAACTGCAACTCTTTTAACACCCTTGCCTCCCTAGTTGCCTATTCTGCTCATTCCCAATTCCACTCTTACCATAGAAGGTATCGTCGCTGCCCCCTTTCTTTATGACTCATCTGCTCTTAATTGCCTCTCTCTTAGAGGTGAAAGATCTTTTTCATGGCCTGTTAACACTACAGTAGCCACTCTTGTTATTGCAACCCTTTCCCCTCTATTCCATGCCCTCACGGGCTTGATCGCATCATCCCTAACTGTTTGCTCTCCTTGGCTGTCTTGCCCACAACAGCCCTTTTCACAGCCATTCTTTTCCAAATTGATCCCAAAACAAAAAAGCTATACATCATCGAATGGCTTCACCTCCCTCACACTCCTAGAGCAACTGTCACCTCCAGAGCCCTTCAGCTCGCTCTGCTTTGTATCAAGGGACGTCACCGAGCAAAGGCTTTGCTCGCTCACGATCTTCAAGCTATACACATTCCTTTCAAACTCTCTCAATGGGAACCCCTTTTTCAGACGTCAGATGTATTACAGGATGCTCTGGAAAATTGGATTGGTCCCATCTCCTGCCATCTCCCTTCTGACCCCCGTTTGCAGCTAATTAAAACGATACCTATTACCTCTTCCTCTCCAGTAGTTGCTTTTCCATTAATTCAAGCCATCACAGTTTTCACTGATGGCTCTAAAACTCATGGTGCTTGTGTCTGGTATGATCAAGGTAACTGGCACAAGCAACTGACAAAGCCCCAATCATCAGCACAGCAAGCTGAATTAGCTGCTTTTAACTTAGCTTTGAAGACATTTCCTGGACAACCAATTAACATCATAACGGATAGTCTATATGTCTCCCAATTGGTCTTACATATTTTTGAGGCATATCTATCTCCTTCTATACAACCATCATTAATGACACTGTTGCTTCAGCTGCAAATGCTCATTCAATCTAGGACCCATTCTCTATTTGTAGCCCACATACGTAGTCATCAACATCTCCCAGGTTTCCTTTCAGAAGGGAACCAGGTAGCTGATACTGCTTGTAAAGTACTTCCCATCAGTATTAAGATGCCTCAACCTTCCCCTCTATTAGCAGGGGAAAGTCATAGTTATTTTCATCAAAACAAAAAGGCTCTGGTTAAACAATTTGGCATTTCTCTGGAAGAAGCAACGGCAATCATACAACAATGCCCCACTTGCAGTTTGCAAGCAAAAACTTTTCCTCAAAGGATTAATCCCAGGGGCATAGAGGCTTGTGAGACATGGCAAATGGATGTCACTCAATTCTCACCTTTTGCCCCTTGGAAATACCTTCACGTGTCTATTGACACCTATTCAGGGTTCATCATAGCCACCCCTCAAAGGGGAGAAACGTCAAAGCACGTTATCAATCATTGTATTCGGACCTTCGTAGTACTGGGACCGCCAAAAAATCTAAAAACAGATAATGCACCAGCCTATATCAGCTCTCAATTCTCTGAGTTCTGCTATCACTGGTCCATTATCCACAAGTTTGGGATCGCCTACAATAGCCAAGGGCAAGCTATTGTTGAAAGGGCTCACCAAACCTTAAAATTGGCATTACAACGATACATGGGGTCAAAAGGCCTTAAAGGCCCCCCTAGCCTCCCAGTATTACAAAATGTGTTAAATGTTTGTCTGTATACGCTTAACTTCCTCAATCTCACTGGCACCCCTCCCCTGTCTGCTGCGTCTCGACACTTTACTAAACCACCTGTTCCCCCTTCGAGACCACTTGTCTATTATAGACAGTTACCTGATCCTGCGTGGAAAGGACCTGGCGAATTGATCACCTGGGGTCGAGGCTACGCAGCAGTCCAGCTTCCTGACAGAACTCTTTGGGTTCCTGCAAGGTGTGTCCGCCCATATCACCGCCCACAACCAGCGGAGCCATCATCCGAAAAAGATGACAGCACTTCTCTTCTTCCTGCTTGGCTGTTCGCTTCGCTAGACTGATGGGACATCCACCAGCCTTAATGCCCACAGACCACACATCACATGGGTCATCAAGGACGCTTATGGGCAAATACTCAACTCTACAACTAATTACACCATGATTTCTTCCTATTTCCCCAAATTACATTTTGACTTTGCTGAAATGATTATGTATTATTGACAAAAAAAAAAAATTCCTTTTGTATTCAGGTACAATTGCTTCCCAAAATTGATGTATATAACTCAGAAGATTTTGTTTCTTTACTAGAACCTAGACAATATAACCTTAGGGCAAAAAGAGAAGTAGTAACTGCTTTGATGCTAGCTGTACTGCTGGGATTGGGGGCTTCTGGGACGGCCACAGGTATAGCTGGCCTTGTTACTTCTGATCAGCATTTTCGCCATTTAAGCGCCACCATAGATGCAGATTTACGCCGCATTGAACAATCTATAGTTGCTTTGCAGAACTCCCTCACTTCCCTATCTGAAGTTGTCTTACAGAATAGAAGAGGTTTAGATTTGTTGTTCCTCAAGCAGGATGGGTTATGTGCAGCACTGAAAGAAGAATGTTGTTTTTATGCAGATAGTTCAGGAGTGGTTTTAGATTCTATGAAAGAATTGGATAAGAGACTAAAGGAAAGGCAAAGAGAACGAGAGGCTCAAAACACATGGTATCAGGGTCTGTTCAACTTCTCCCCATGGTTAACCACCTTAGTATCTGCCATTGCTGGTCCTCTTATTCTCCTACTTGTGCTCTGTACTATTGGCCCTTGTATTTTGGGCAAAGTTTTGGCCTTCTTAAAACGCAGATTAAGCCAGTTGGATTCCAACCTGTCACGAACTCAGAAACAGGTAAATAAAAGCAACCTTTGTTATCATTCTCCTCGGACTCAGACAACGATGAAATCATCAAAAGTGTTGGTAAGACATGCATCCTAATGCACTTGCAAGCCCCAGACTCGGAGGAGGAGGGAGCGAGCAAGAATTACCATTAGGTAGTGTTGATATCACTTTCCAAAAAATTAAAACAGAGGAAATGTTGCAATGTACTGTTACTGACTGGTACGATAAGTGATGGATGGACAATGGAATGTAGCCATGTGATAAGGTGCTGTGTGAAAAAAAGTACTAGCTGGAGAAGCAGAGAAATGAGAGTAATATGGGAGAAACGAAAGTTATGGAGATAAGAGTAACTGGGAGAAGCTGAGAAGTAGGAGCATAAGATATCAGCTATGGCATAGGTTTGCATTAGCATAATTATGTAGAAAGCTTCTTTGTCCTGCTATGACGTATGCATGTAGCCTATAAAAGGAGTACCCACCTGCCTGTTTAATAGGTCCATATGTTATGGGACGATTGCTAAAATTCTTAAAGGGTCGCTTACAAACACTTGATAGTGAAATCAATAATACTCAAAAAACGGTCAGTTTTCTCACATCTGTTATTGTATCCAAAGATTCCGTTAAACAGCCTCTGCTGGAGTGGTCTTCTGACGAAGAGTCAGAGAATGAAATAGATACAAATGCCTCCTATGCTCCCAAAGGAGCCCTATTGGCTATGAGTGATGAAGAATCAGAAGGTGAGTGTTCCTCCTCGTACGAACTGGTGCAACAGGGCCTCAGCAAACCGAAGGGTTTGTTGCCACCCTTTGAATCCATTTCAGAGGAAAAAGGACTTTACCTGGAGACGGCATCACAAAAATAATAAAAAAGGAGGAATTGTAGCTATTCCACCATTAAGCAGACATTGCCAAACACGGACAGAAGGATATTTTCACATATCTGATGACCCTGTTTTAGCCAACCGCAAAATGTTTTAGTACGATCGCGAAACAATGACTGTTGGTATTCTCCGTCCCAGGACACATTAGCTAAGTATGATAAGTATACTTGCAAGCTTGCAAACTATCACATACTTTGTTCTTTGTTCTTTGTTTATGATTTCTTCCATATAAGGTAAAATTCTGCTACCTCCCTTGTGCTCCCCTGCCCGCTTGAAAGAAAACAATAAAAGAGGTTTGTGCAAAGCAACCGGGGCTGCCGCCGGGACCATTCCACCTGCCCCGGGCGCAATGTGCTCCCTCCTTTGAAGCAATCGGATGTCTGGTGTCTGTTATTGGTATTCACCCTTGCGAGGGTCCCGCTAAACTTCTTCCCTGCGGGGAATTCCATAGGCAGTGGAAGGACGCCGACGGAACAACGGACCGGTCGCTCGGCAAAGTGGGACCCAACTCACTGTGGTCATTTGAAGAGGAACTCTTGCACTACCGCAACAAACTCTATGTCCCGGCAAGGCCACTTTGGGGTCTTATCTTGTCGCAGTGCCACAACAATCCTGTGGCAGGGCATTTTGGCCTGTTCAAGACATTGCACCTTGTGTCTTGGACTTACTGGTGGCCCCGATTATGGCACAATGTGCAGTCTTATGTAAAGTCTTGCATGTGATGCCGGAAGGCTCAGGCAGATTATAAGCAAGTTGTGGACCACTCTTGGAGAGCGCCGCTGCCATTGGCTGTGGGGGATCAGGTGTGGTTCTCTACTTGGCATCTTCCATTAGATCGGCCAGTGAGGAAGCTTGACCATCAGTACCTTGGCCCGTTCCCTGTAGAGGCGATGGTCAACCCAGTCGCCTACCATCTGAAGTTGCCTTGTTTGCTACGGGCCCATCTGGTGTTCCATCGCTCCCTTCTGGTTCTCGAATGGCCAGCCTGTCTGCTCCGTCAACCTGACCCTTCCCTGCCAGCACCATGTGATGGAGACAATTCATTGGAGTATGAAATCGCCAGTATTCGAGACTCTCGGTGGTTGAAAGGGTGATTTCAGTGCCTGATTGAATGGAAAGGGTACAGAACAGAGGCATTTATGTGGACAGATGCGACTTCCATCCATGCTCCAGATTTAGTGAAAGCTTTTCACACTCAATTCCAGTCTCGGCCACATTCGAACCATCAGACCCGGGGCAAGGGCCCTGTGGATCGCCGGCAGCAATCAGGAAGGCGACTTGGGAGTAAGAATGCTAATTAATGGCCCCTCCCTCTAGGGAATATATAAGCCTGGTTTCAAACAGCTCTTGCCTTTGCAAAAGGCAAAAGTTTGAAGGAGTTAATGTGATGATTACAGACCCTGATTTATTGGACTAATTGACTGGAAGCCATCTATTATCTACAAAGTGGGTTATTTGTGGAATAAAGCCATGAACATTTCAGTTTTGGAGTTTATCTATGTTTGCTTTTGGAAACTTCAGCTGGGACAGAACAGAGCTCCCCATGGAAGAAGCCAAGAACCGAGGATAAATGTAATGGAGGTGGGGGTGACAGGCTGTGTGTCCCTCCACAAGGAGTGTGAAGGAGGCAGACACCACACCTCTGAGGAAAAGAGGAGTTGCCAAAGCCCTGGCTGTCACCCGGGAGGGGACCACGGAGGGACCCATCACACGCCTGTCGCCCCCACCACCACTTTTGTCCTCGTTCTCAGCTTCTTTCTTGGGGGCGCTCTTAAAGTCGATCTTTAAGAGCTGGAAGGCATTTTATTAGATCATCGCCAACTTATCATTGGGAGAGTTGTAGCCCCTGAATTCATGAGAAGTCTTGAGCAAAGTTCTCTGACTTTTAACACACATCCGTGTGGTGTATGCCTCCCTTCATGCTCCTTGTGCCTTCTGGGAACGCCTAACCGGAGCAAGAGAAAGTGAAGTTGACTGCTATGAGGCAAGCATCTTGGCTTCCCTCTTGCTCCTCACAGTTGCCCTGAACCAGTGCGGTTCTTTACTTTGATGGACAGACGGCCACAGCAGCACCCCACAGCAGCAACAGGCAGCACTGCAACAATGAGGTACAGTAAGATTTGTTGGTGCAAATTTATCTCCAAGAGGCTTCTGGCAAAAAAGAAAAAAAAAACCAAAAACCACCCCAAAGCAAAACCCATTTGGCAGGCAGACTCAGAAGGCAGTCACAATCTTTAATTGGACTTTTTTTTTGTCAGCCCAAGGGCAGAAGAGTGGGAGGAACATAGGTACATAGGATATCACCCTGTCTCTGCAGTGAGACAAGGTGGGATTCAAAATATTTTATACAATACAATCAATGTAACACTTTGCCATTTCAAATATTTACTTCTATATAATTCAATCATACAAAATCATGATGGTGCCTTTCCTATCATGAAATATAAAACTGCTGAGATAGATGTTAAGAGATTATGCAGCTTCAGAAAGGTTTATTAGAGTCCCCCAATATCAGAATTCATGGAAATTTCTTTAATAATAATAGTTCTTAAAATGTCTGCAAATGGGCAATTTGTTTTAAATAGAGGCTATGATAGGGATTTTTAATAATGCAATATGGATTGTTATTCCTTGTAATGCCTTCACTCATGTATGCATTTGTACATTCCCAAATTCAGAAATGTATACTACATTTTGCAACAAATGCAGTCACGCTAAAAGATATTTTGGGATTTTAAGATTCTTATAACCTGATGATTCTAAGAAATATTCTTCTGTTGCAATCAATGTCCATTATGTATTAACTACAGTGTTTTATTGAACACATTGATTGTAAAATACCACACAGGGAACAGCTAAGTATAAATAGTGTCTAAAAACATTTTATTTTTAATGTGCTCTCTCAAGAATTTTCTGTGATTCATTCATAGAGAAATACTTCATTGAATAGAATTTTCCCCAATGTATGTTGCAGCTTGTTAACAAACTAGAAGTACTTCCTATGAAATGGCAAGTGATGTATTTCACATTTTCAGTTTACATTTTTTAAGTATCTCTGAGGTTCAGGAAAGAATGACACTTGGTTTTCTTTTAGACTCATCGATTATCAATTTTTCCTTCATAAAACTCTGACAAAAATAAAAAGTTATACTCAAAGAAAGAATATGAAGATGGCAAGATCATATCCAGAACTGTGTTCACTAGAAGGGAGAGGGAATTGGTCCCTGAAAAGAATTGTGTGAATGAATGTGAAAAATTTACTTCTGTCTCTCTACTGTTTACAAAAAAAATGAGAATACATTTGAGAATAAATTGAGATTAATTCTCAAAATCGAATAGATCCAGATTTATTAAGCAAAATCTTGTAACATAGCTCACTATAAAACATAGGGCTAAAAATGAGAGTAACAGAGAATTACTCAAAATGACAGTATAGCAAAAAAATAAGAATAAATAACAAACTTCTAAAGAAAACGAGTTATCAAAAAAGGGCGGGTCCTCCCTTTTTGTAGAATTTTTTCCCCCAGAGAATATTTCTACAAAGCAAAGCAATCAATCCGAACAACATGTATATTGCTATTTCACTGTGTAGATTACTGGTTTTCCTAAGACAGCATGCACAATCATGTAATTGTAACATAAGCATGTATTTTGACTGCAGTCATGGAGAACATTCTCCTGGAATCTAAACCCTGTCAAAATGCCTTTCCCCTTCCTGTTTCTGAGTACAAGCAATACTGTTGCATTCAGCTCAACAAAGCTATTCACCACAAAATGATAATGGCCTGGGATACATATAGTTTAATAATATCTACTGAACTCCAATAAAAAGCTGTACTTTACATTTTATGTCAGATCTTTTAAGTTCAAGATTATCTATTATAAGGAGATGAACAATTAGTCCTGACTATCTCTTTGTTATGTAGATTTGCCTGCACAAGATGAAATGAGACTCTCCAGAACACCAAAAAGCAGACTTTTGGTCTTGAGAAGGTTCACCACAAATACTCTTCATTAATAAAGATTAATAATTTTGAAAGTACTATTAGTATTCTTATTATTTTTAATAATAATTTATGCTGTGATATGGCTTGCTACTATTTTATGTTATTTCCCTCTCATATTAACATAGAAGGTGATAATAATATTGATATAGAAAAGAGCCTTCTCTGCCTGAGACCTCAACGATTTGTCTGTTACCTATACAAAGAAGGGGAAATTAATCAATTGGAGGGGTAAAACAGAATCCTAATTTCCCAATACATCTTAATAAAATTGTTAACCTATAATTGTATAGAAAAAGTTGAACACTTTCTATTTATAAAAAAACCTGTCAGTGTCATGAAACAAGCATCCCCAACCCTCAAGTTGCCAATCTCAATGAATTCAGCAGAATTCATAATGGTGCTGAAATTACAAAATTATATTATACCTTAGAGAACTAAATGTGGCATCTAAATGTTGTCAGTTCATATCCAAGGAAAAAAAAAGAAAATGATATTCTTCTTATCTACCCATGATGTTCATAGAAATAAGAAAGCTGCTGCTTTAAAGATGGCAATTTAATGCCACAATATAGCAAAAAGCTAAGCAAAAAAGTTACTTTAGGTTTAGGCATAATCTATAGCTTGTTGGAGCTTATCTCTCTTACAGTCAGAAACTTAATACATTCTTTCTTGACCTGGCACTTTATAGATGTGATTTCACAACACCCAAAAGACAGAAAAGGCCTATAGAAGTGAAGGAAACCTTCATGTATATAGGGTATATTAAAAATGTCTAAAATTTTATATACATATATAAAATTAATGTTTTACATAAAATTATCTTTTAGCAGAAATTAGCAAGGTTTTCAAAAAGATTGAAACCTATTCTAAATGGATTATTTAGTATTAAATACCTGCATTAAAAATGAAACTTTAATATGGTATTTTCTTAGCCACAGTTATCCATTTCTTTATATCTTATTCCTTTAAATAAAATGGCAATGTCCCATGTTTATCCTTTTCTCTAGTCAAAATTGTCCCTAGCTAAGTCTATTTCATTCTACATGATTCCTAATACAGACAGGTGAATGACAAATTTTAGTCTTTTGAAAACGTGACTGACATGGTTACAAAAATAGGCAGAGAAAAATGGGGATGTCAATCAGTGCTCTGTACATGTTTGGTACTTGGAAAAAGAGATATAGAATCTTCCAATTTTAATGAAAAAAATGTTAATCATGCGTATTTCCCCTCAAATTAGTTGAGTCAATTTAGGAAACATAAATATGTTTAAAGTGAGAAAGATTATAATGCATATTCAAATTAATGCATTAATAGCTGATTTATGAATACCGGTTTATGACTTTAGAAAGACTTTGAACAGTAAAGCTATGGTGAAGAAATATTAAGCTTTGGAACAGGGTTCAAAAATGCAAACATTGCTAATGGTTCATTTTATTTGTTGGAGAACACAGGACTTATACCTAGTAATATACTGATCCTGCAGCTGTGATCAGACATAACATAGATCACAGGTCTTTGCCAAGATCAAATGCAAAAGTATTGCATACCTCAGTACTGAGAATCTATTCTAAAAGCTCAGCTGGCAGCACATTTCATACTACCCATTTTAAAGGGGGCACTTCAAGAAAAGCAAGCAATGTGAGTCGATTACAGAAAATTCTCACAGCTTATCAGCAAGTGTCAATTTGCTTAGCATAACACTATAACCTCCCTTCTGTTTACTGCATGGTGACAAAATACTTTGGGTTGCACTTAATTTCTTACAAATCTCTGAAAACATTGAGCTGACTGTCTCACACAAAAAAACTGAGCAAGAATTATAGCTTCCCACTAATTTCCCAATTCTCCTTTGTGGATCATACAACAGAACATTCCTCATTTGTAGGAAAGGTGTTCCAGAAATTTTAAAAAGTTTTCTTAAGATGAGTACATCATTCTCAGTGCTAGATATTCTCAGGATAGTAGTGTAACACTTTAGCCAAAGTAAAAGAAAAGTGCTATATGAAACATGCTGTTCTCATAACCAACTTCCTAGTTCAAATCAAGGGAAACTAATATTAGAGGAACAGAAAACCATCAAAGAGTTCATCCTGAAGTTCAAGTTCAACTTTGGATTTAATATTTAATTAAAGAAATCTGTAGCCACAACTTCAGGAGTTCCTTTCTCAATGCTGTGTATCACTGCATATCAATCAGCTGCACTAAATTTTTGTTAAAACACTAAGCTACTGAGAATGTAAAATATTCTCCTTTTAAATACATTACTTCCTTTCCTACATATCAGAGTGGTAAACAGTAATTTTATTATATTGTATCCTTTGCCTCCAAGAGAGTTCCCCTTGTTGGAGCACTCTAATCCACTTATTTTGTCTATCTGTCAGACGCAGATGTTTAAAGTTTTTTTTTTTTTTAAAAAAGGAACTTCCTAGCTCCAGCATCTTCCTGCAATAAATGCAACCAACCATCTTCAGCTGACGAAAGGCTTCATCACACCTAAACGCTGAACTGCTCCCAGGCGTCAGAAGGCTTTTTTTTTTACACGCACACTTATTACGAATACCAGATCTTCTCTTCGTGTTTCGGGTGGGGATATTATCCCCAATACTGGGAATATGGCAGGAAGGGGAAAAATAATATACTCAAGAGAAATCCAGAGCTCTGCAAAGAAAGCAGCTTTTTTTCCTCTGTAAAAGCTCTTTCTGTAAAGTGGGAAGGTGGAAGAGTTTACAGAGAGCGCAGCGAATCCTTAACAGAGCAGCGACGCCCGGTAGTGCCTTATGGCATTAAGTTTGGTTCTAACTTCCCACGCTTCGCCACCCCTGCGACAGCGGTTGGCACCCAGGTTTTCTTTGAAGGTGGAAGGGCGGGGGTGGCACGGGGACTGGCCGTCGTTCCCTCCGCAGACAGATCAACCCAGCAAAGCTACAGTACCACCGGCAAAGAAAGAAAAACAGCTTTCCCGAGACAATCGACGTCTCCTTTGGTCTCAAGGGAGAGGGAAATAACTCCACTGTCCTTCTCGAGGGCGAAGTCTAGGCGCAGCCACAGAAAGGAAGGTGAGAGCTCAAAACCCTCTCCCAGGTTACCGCTGACGTCCGTCGCGAAAGAAGGAAGTCGGAGTGGAAAGTGACTTACCAAAATACATTATGTTTCTCATTAATTGGGCACTCCAGCTTCCACCGCAGGGTGCTGCTCAGCATTAGCTCCCGCGCCAAGCTGCTGCCGCCTGAAGCAGAGAGAGTCTGTCTCATCCTACATGATGTGGAAATTTCCAAGCCTACGAGAGCGAGCGGCGTGAGCCTCCTTGGCTCAGGGCTTGAAAGACAGGCTTTTCCCCGATACAATCCAGCTCTAGTTTAGCGTCGACTCCCGCTGCATGCTGTACTGCCCAGTCGTAGTGTAATCTGACTCCTCCTTGTGATGTCCTTGCTGTGACATCAGGACGGGGAGTACTACTAATAGAGCGCGCGCTATTTGGACGCCGCTCTTTCTCTGAGGATCGGGGGAGGTGGGAACTGAGACTAAAGGGGGAAGCCGATGCTCCTGATTAAGCTGCTACGTTACCCACATGTTCTCCCCGCCAAACCCCACAACTAGCATCAAGTATGGCCACGGACACAATACCTTCCGTTTCACAAGGGGGAGCAACTTTAGCTGCTCTTCACCATAGAGAAGACCAAGTTCAAAAGAGCAGCGTTCTGGCCAAGCCAACAATAGCCTTCAGGGGAAGCCTGCAAGCAGAGATGCACATTAGGGAACAAGGCTTGAGAATAGCACCTGCCAGCAAGGTGCTTCTCTCTTACAATCAGAAAGTTAACACGTTCTTCATTGACCTGGCACTTTATAGATATGATTTCACAACACCCATTATTTAAAATCTAACTACTGGTTTCAGGTTGGGGGAAAGTTGTTCAAGAAAAAAATCAAGCAGACAGGGAAGGTACATAAATTCTAAAAATAAAAGAAAGTGGGGTAAAAGTACCATGGCATTCTACACATTTTGGAATTGCCCTACCTTTCCTCAAGGCTGCAGAATCACAGCTACTATAAGACAATGGAGACCAATAACTAATTCGAACACAGAAACAAATATGTTTACTCTTTTCCAGGATACTTTATCCTATTTTCAACAAGCCTTGTCTACCAGACAATGCTTACTCACTCTTAAGAAATTTAGGGTTCCTCTCCTAAGTAAAATGCATAGGGATATTTTGCAAATATCCCTAAGCAATCTTATATGTGGCTGCTGTTATTTGGCTAAATAAAATTCTACATTCAGAAAAAGTCCATTCTTTATCTGAGGATAATTAAATTTCATAGGATACCTTTGAGATCTTTAGCATGTTCACAGAAAATATATCATTTAAAATCCTTGAAATAGATATTTTCTCCCCTCCCAGTTCTGTTTCTATGTGAGATAAATAATATTGATAGCACAGTAGTCACCAAAGTCTATGGTGCTGTCACAAACCTTTGAACAGGATATTATGAAGAGATTCCTATTACCACTTTCAGTCCGTATGTTTGCAATTAATAAGAGGAGAGAAAGCTTTATCGTGATAAAAAAAGAATTTGAACCTTTTATCACAAGGCTACTGACATGCCCAGGTGACATTACTAGGAGATTATCATTATTTCATTATCTTGTCTAGAAGACAAATGCAATGTATCCAGACAGTTCACACATGATCTGAGACATTATTACAATTGGCATCTGAGTTACCAAGATCAGAGACACAATTATTAACATGCATTTTTACTTTTAAGACGAGATGCTCTAGGTCAAATTTTGATGGAAACTAATAAGACTGCACATGGAAGACTATGTTGCCTACAGACATTGTTTTACAATAAAATCAATATAAAGTCTTTGAGTAGCAATGATCATTTTAGATAAAGGAAAAAAAAACAAGAGAAGGGAAATATACCAAAATATTTTTATCTATTCAGATAGGATTTACTACTTCAACTTCATTTTTCTAATTACTTCATTTATATCAATTAGGCTTAAAGAGGTAAATAAACAAAATAAAAGCAATTACTGCTAATTAATATAATCCTATTAGTTGATAAAATAGAACAGAAGAAAAGAGGTCCAAATAGCCTTTGCATCAAAAAGATGACAAATGTAATATACTTAAAGCTTGTGAATTAAGCCCTGCTTAAAGATACTTTCTTGTTTAACTCAATAGTGAATGTAACACATGCATCAAACAAGAACAATACATGATTTACATATTCAGTAAGCAAAATAAATGTATAATAGTTGTAGGAGATCATTTAATTGATTGTACCAAAATATTTAGGAATAGAATGGAGAAGTTGATATGGCATCCATTACTTTATCCATCAAATAAGATATTTTTTAAAATGATTTCAAATGCTAGTGAAGCAGTGGCTCCATCTAGGTATAAAATTGTGAATGCTGTGAGTTTCTTGGTGATGAATGGTGAACTAAGATGTCTCTGAATAAGCCTTGTGCTCTGGACAACTGCTCCTCACAAGTAGATTACAAGACAGCAATTTTCTGTAGGATTGATTTCCAAGAGATAAAGGGAACCATCATGTCCTTAACTGCTTCAAATCCTTTTAAAGAACACCAAACTCACTCACTTTTTAATTACTTTTAGGAAATACCAGTTTACATAAAGACATTAGACATCTTCAGGCAACAAATTTGAAAACCCACTTGGTGAATTAAGTTTATTTGTTAAATAAAAGATAAACTAATTATATGGCTAAGAACTTTTTAAAAATTGCAAAAATTTAAAAATTTATTTAAAATTTAAGAATGTAAGAATCTCATTAATAGCCTGGCTAACCAGCATTGTTCCTATCACCTCAGCTCTGCACACCCTTGGATTTTGGGGAGGGAATAATTTCTGCACTGGCCATTGGTGGCTTCACTTATTCCCTGGAGCCTCAAGGCTATGTTGGTACAGCTATGATTCTCAGTGCCTGAGCTCAGCCAGCTGCCCATCTGGTTATTCCAGGTGCAGTTGTTCAATCAAGGTGGAACTTGCTGCTTCCTAATCTGTATATTCAACAGCCCCTGTGCTCACTGCCATGTCTCTCCTGGAGGTGCCAGGAACAGTTCATCTTCCTTCTCTGAACTAGCACCTGAAAAGGAAACGCATCTAGAGGTGCACTCATCAGAACTACAGGAAAGTTACTTTATTGTTGTAAGATTTAATAACACAATCATGGAAAACTACCAGAGTTTTCTTCCCTTTTTATACCAAGTAGAGTTAAATCATGATTATTTTGAATTTTTTCTCTCTTTTCTTCCCCTTTCCCAAAACTGAGTTTTCTTTTATTTATCCATAATAGTTCTTGCAATTTTTCATCAAGTTTATCTCCATATTCCTCTAAATTCATGTTTTCTTTCTGGATCAGCACAATGACTTCAGTTGCATAAAACATGTGGATTTGGTCATGTGGATTTTTGTATGAGCACATGCCTCATCAAAGTATTGCTGAAACAACTCATTGTAACAAAATAGTGAAGTGGCTTATAAGATCGATCAAATTGACTTTGATTCAGTTCAACAAATCTCTTTATACATGAAAGTGCTATGAAAAAGTAACACTACTTGAATTCTACAAAGCATGTTGCATCATCTTGCAATCTCAATAGCTCTTCTGCAGAACCTTTTTACAGGTACTGAAATTGACATAGATGGAAACAAAACAAAGCAAAAAGTTGTTACTTAACTCTAGGGGCCCTTGCCCCTAGAGTTAAGTAACAACTTTGTGAAACTATCGGTAACTTAGGGCAAGCCATCATCAAAATGAAATATCTACTTGAAAATCTGTGCAATTCTAATGGAAGGTGTCTACAAAGGATTATCCAGGGTTATTGGATTTTTTGATAAGCTAGGTCTGGCATCAAAATTGCCAAAAAAAATCCAGTCAAGGTTCAGATATCCTACATACCTACAACATAACAGATATACTCTAGAATAAGCTATCCTAATCTCTTCCTCTTTCCACTATTCCATTCCAGACTATAGTGTGTCATATTTCATTCCCTTCCTTGGAGTGTGGTCTTCCTTTATACATCCCCTTATAGACACATTCTAGCACAGCAACTGATATGGTATAATAAAGTTGAATAAAATGCTTCAAATAAATCTGCATTTGTAGAACTATCAGTGATTCCTGAAGAATAGAAAAACAAAAGAAATCTTAAAGGAATGTAATCTTGAAGCTAAAATGCTCAGATTTTGGAACATTAAACTACCTCATGCTATAGCACCTGTTCCATAGAGCAGTCCTGCCTGAAGTTTCAAAGGTGATGGTTTCTGGCAGCCCAAGAAAATTCTGGACCCAACTGAGTGGCCCATAACTAGTTTATAATGGCATGACATCAACCTGCTGACTTGCTCACTGAAAATAAAAAGCCAGCTGAACAGCATGCTGTTTAACAGATGTGTTGTGTACTTCTATGTATTTTCGACAAAGCACAGGAGTTTTATCACTATTTTTTTTCTATCCTCATTGGACAAAATTTAAAATAATTACTAAATGTGATGCTTTGCTTTCTTTTTACACTTGAATCAGAAGTGTCAGTTCCAGAACTCTGCATTATTTGTCACCATGAATACTACTTAACTGCAGCACTACCCAAAGGAACTCTGCACAGTCGCCTGTGAATACAACTGGAGGAACTTAATTAATCTTCCTGTCACTTCCATGATGCTTTTCATTAGTTTGGCTTCTATCTGATCAACTGGCCCTTTCTCTGTTGGAAATAGCTTTCCAGAATCTGTTCCAGAAGTGCTTCCAAAAAGTAAACAAAGATTCACCTTTGACGCAAAGTGTCTTTGCAAGTTTTAGTCTTTGCAGACTTAATCAATTCAATATTAGTTTATATATAGGCTTCAAAATATTTGAGGCTTCAGCAAGAGATTGGAGAACTTTTAAAGTGAGTAACATTGAAAGATGCAAGGAATTTTTATTATTTATTGTTTTTATTTTAAGGTAATCTGGGTGCATTCCTCTTCACTTAATTATATGTTATATATTTTTCCCAAAAGCAGATAAAGTTACTGCTTACAAAAGATTATCAAAATTTATAAAAACAATTGAATTTATCTACTATGAGAAAAAAATATCTAAAATCCACATTGAAGTAATATTGTGTCAGTTTGTATAACAACTCTCCTGCTTTGAGGATGAAAGTACGAGCAAAAAATGGTTGTCCAAATTTGAATTGAGCTGTTAAAATTGTTTCCATATTTAGTGCTGTATAAGAATTCATTGGCATAAGGAAAAGAAAAAAGGTGTAAAATGTTGCCCGCCTTATCAATTCTACTTAATATCCTAATAACATATATCAGGGAAAAGATTTATTATCAATTATAAAATGCATAGAGATGTCCTTGCCACATAAGTAAAATGAGATAGAGAAAATCTCATGACTTCATATTTGTGTAAGCAAGTAAGAGAGTAATCATATCATTTGTCTCCTAATTTTATTTACATGGCAGTAATATCACTATATATTTTGATAATATATAATATACACCTGCATTATTTTACATGAGGCAAGTATTTGGCAGTCTGTCAATTATGACTTTCATTGTAGCTTATAGCACCAGAGGACTTCAAAATCATTAATGGATTTTAAGTTTTCCTATGCTCTTCTAAGGCAGGCAAACATTATCTCTGTAGGACAGATCATTGGCCAATACATATTGCAGATTAAAAACAGTGGTAGGTTGTATTATCATTTAACTCTCCCAAGTGCTTCATAAGTGCTTTCACATAGAAAAATATCATATTTCATTACTATAAACTTCAGATGCATGAATTGTCATTGCTGCTAATTTTACTTATAGGTTATTTATGCGATATGAAATGTCATTTGTAAAACAGATAAGCTATTTGATATGTGCAGATTTATAGTCACATTTCAAAGTCATCAAAACTGTAATCCTATCTCTAGTCTTCCGGAAGCAAATATCTCCAAATTGATTACAATATATTGTAAACAGGCATGCATAGGATTGTTAACCTCTGTAAATAGCTGTCTGAGTGAAAGATAGGCTTCTGTTTTAAGACAGCTTATTTTCTTCTAGATATGTTGGATTAGAGTTTCCATCATTCTGAACCATCGTGAACACTTATTTGGACTATAATTATGAAAGGCACACAAGCTGGAGGACATTGCCTTCAGATCAGGCAAAACATATCATTCTCCAAATGCCTGAATTATCTGAATTGCAGATGGTGACCAAACAGAAGATTTCTACAGTGGTGACAACCCAGCCACAAAATGTTCTCCTGTTTTTAAGTCACTCCCAAGACTAGGCAAAAACTATTCTTATTTTCCCAGAGCTTTAGTATTCAGCATGTAACTTTCATATTGCTTAGTGATTGTTTTAATTATGTTGTTTCTTTAACACTATATTTTATATTATATGATTTCATATTCTTTTAATGTATTTGTTTTATTTTAAGGTTTATAAAATTTTATTTAAGCTTTTCTGGGCAGCTGTTGAAAGATGTTCAACCAAATGAAAAATCCTGTGTGAAATTAGTTTACTGAATGAAATCTCATGCATTTCTATTGATAAGAAAAACCAGTGAGTTCCACAAGGCTATATTATAATAGAATTATAATAGAATTGCAATCTTGTACATTATTGTTTGAGTCTATTATTGCAGAAGCAATATTCAAACTTAGAGAGTAGAAATTGAGTATTTAAAGGTGTATAAGTTTGAGTCTTCTTTCCACAGTAAAAATAGTTGGAAGTTGTAGTAGTAGTAGTAGTAGTAGTAGTAGTAGTAGTAGAAGTAGTAGTAGTAGTAGTAGTAGTAGTAGAGGTGGTGATGGTGGCTCTTGCATACCTTTCCCAAAGTCAAATCTAACTTCCTTTATACTTCACTCTCCATCAGAGGGCAATGGATGCAGTCTTACTGTCCCCTTCTTCATTTGCTCAATGGGACGAGCACCTTACTAATCTTGCAGAGAAGGGTCTGATGGAGCTGGAAATGCCATGTCCTATTGTATAGTACTGGAGAAATCTAATATCACGGAAAGCAAACAGCTTCTTTCTCCTGGAATTCATTGTCTCTTTATAGTGGTAACAGGCCACATGGAGAGAACTCATGTTGAAACTTCTGGTGGAACAATATAATGCAGTATCTGAATATCTCTCAGGTTAACTTTTCCAGTGGATAAAATTTTCATCTGCATCTAGAATCCAGGATATATTCCACTTCAGAAGGCAAATTCAATAGGATTAGACCTATTGCACTGCTAAGTTCCATTCCTGTTACAGATAAACCCCAGAAACAATCAATTAAATTTCCATCTCAAGCTTGAATCTTCACTAAAAAGGATTCAAGGAATAGACTTCATTTAGAGTTTTCTGCATCTTTAGCCCCACTAGATTCTCAATGAAGGACAGTGTCAGCAAGAAGTCAGTGCTTTTTCCTATTTCTTTCATTTTCAGGACATTGTTTGGCTTATTATGGAGAATAATAATAACTCCAATTTCAATTTAAAATAAAAGCAGGTTTCTAGCTTAGTAAGTGCAGCAGCTCCTGAATTATTATTTTATTATAATTATTGCCACCTATTTAAATTAATAACTCTGGGCAATTCACAAATTACATAAATAAATACAAACTAATACAAATATCTTACATAAAACACTTCAAAATATAATTAAGAACAGTAATCACTATAGCTAAATATATATGTGTATATTTAGTTATATAGTAGATATAACTACAAAATATCTTATAATGCCAACAAACATATTGAGATCTACTAATGTCCTATCCTAATGACTGAGAAAAGAGGAGGCCAACACAGCCTTTGTGACTAATAGGTTAAGGTTACCTGGATTTCACAGGGGAAAGGGTTCCAAAGGGCAGGCACCACAACACAGCAGGCAAGATAACATTTGTTTTACAAAAGAGATCAAGAGTCTACCTACCTTGCTGGATCTGATAATACAGACTGGAATTACTGGGAATAGGTGGCCCCACAAAAAATCTGGGTCTGTGCTATACAGGACTTCAAATAAGCAGTACCTTGAGTTGCCCCTGGAATACTGGATTCTAGTAAGTTTGTTCAACAACAGTATCTAATGAAAAAACCCAATGCACCCAAAATTGCATGTGTCACTGCATTCTGGACTAGTTGAAGCTTCCAAAGCCATTTCAAAGATATCACCATAAATATATTATAATAAAACAATCATGAAATGACTAAGGCATGAATGATCATGAACAGAGCCATCTAGAACCTCATGTACAAGGTGAATTTGTGCAAAGGCCTTTATAGTCACAGCTACCACGTTCTCCTTGAACAGGAGTCATGAGTTCAAGAAAATCCTCACAAACTCTGTCCTATTCCAGTTCACATACATAACACCACACAAGCAGAGATATATTTCACACAAGCAACTTCCATCATCATTGTCCAGGTCCCAACTCTGTGTTTACAGTCCTTAGAGTCAGTTTCAAGCAACAGCTCCAAAAAACACTAACAGGAGATAGCAAAAGCAATGGGAGCAAGATAAACTGCAATCTCTTTTGTTCCTGAGGCACAAGGATAATTCTAGCAAGACAAATTAAGAACTCTGGGCAGGATGACAGCAAGGAAAATCAATAGACTTCAGGCAGGACAATAGCAAGATGATATAATGAACTCTAAGCAAGATGACAGCAACCACTGACAAAGCCCAATGAAAACAACTATAATTCTCCAGACTCCAGGTATGGGGAAGATAACTTGGCTTTGATGGGTCCAAGGGCCAATGGAGACAACACAACTTGGGTGCAAAGCATGACAATGGCAACCTGACTTCAATGGATGTAAGACAGGATAACAGCAACACAGCCTCCGTGAGTTCAAGGCAATAAGACTGTCAGGTCCACATTGTGTCCTGCCATTCTGTTGGAAGCGGGGAGGAGGATGGCTTGCTGGCATTTTTTCCATGCTTTTGTTTTTGCTGTAACTTCTCAGGAATTAGGGAGGGGGACTGTCTTTGGAGAAGAGCAGACTCCCTCCCAACCAGTTCCAGACTGGGAGTGAACCGTTATCTACCTAGCACCTTCGACTTCTCAAAACAACCTTGCTGCATCAATGCATCCACTTCAAGTGGACTAATTGGGGGGATTGGATTTGGGGATAAAAGAACTGCTTTATACTTTGCACAGGCTTTTTCAGATTTTGCCTGACTTTACTGCACCACAATCTTTCAGTAAGTTTTTTTAAAATTCAACTCAATTCAATGGAATCAAGAGTCTTACTTTCCTGAGGGACCAGCTGGGGTAGGTCCTTACAGAGACACAAGCATTTACAAACGAAAGGATTATGAATGATTGTATCCAACAGCCCCAGTTCCAAATGCCCAGGTAGATAATGTACCTCATTAACAGGTGATAAGACTGCCTATAGAAGTAACCTTGCCAACTTCCATTGAGGCTCCAGTTCAGCATGACCTGAATTTGGGTGGGAGCGGCAACTCTTCTTCTGCGCTGACTGGCTGCAACTGAGCCTTTTCTTCAGCCTAGGCAGCTGGCTGTTCATCTGACTGTCATCTTCCCGGACATTCCTGTCATGGTTTTGCTTTCACCATCCAATTCTGCCACAGAGTCCTCCATGTCTCTATGGTGTTTCCCATAACCCCTCTCAGATGTCCCCAGAGCACATCCCAAAACCAGAGCAACTAGGTTTCAGTCTCCATAAATATCCTCACATCTGACATAGAACAAGAATCCTGTGGCCATCATTTGCACAATTGTCACAAAGACAACATCACCAGTGATCTACACACCATGTAGCTTCATGTAAATATTCAATAGGATTCAAGATAGTCAAGCATTTAGGCACCCCATATATCAAAGAACTAGACTTTCCCCCTTGCCACTAGTACTGAATGGAACTGGGCCTTTGAGAAAAGAGAGCCACTACAAAATTATACCCCATTTTTAAATGGGCATGCATAAGCGCACCAACATGCCTACCATCCCTGTCCTATTGTTTCTTTTATATTTTATATTTTTATTTTTCTTATATGTATCCATGTATTCATAACTATGTTTTTACTTATACCTATTATCTTGTAAGCAGTTGACAAATAAATAAATAAATAATAAATAAATAAATCCCCAAGTTAGTCTAGAACATGATGAATGGTTTGAAAACTACTGAAAGATCCAGAAGAATCAGGATGGCTGTACTAAACTAATCAGAAATTATTCAAAGTACATATGATGATGCTCAGTTCTTTTTTTTAAAATTTTTATTGGTTTTTAAAAACAAACTTAAACAAACAAAACATAAAAACATCAAGCTATCTTCCATATGTGTACATACATTGAGCCAGTTGGTTTACAAATTGTTTTGTGCTTCCATTTCATAGTCTTCAATTACAATTACATTGCATATAATCTCATATTTTCAATCAAAAATTAAATACCTTAGCGTCATTATTAATCAATCATTTGACTATACTTTTATTCATTCATGTTTTACAAGATAATCATAATTTACTTAGTTTATTTTATAACAGTTCATATTATCACCCCAAATCTATCCTAAAATCATTTTGTAGATATAATAAGAAAGAAGTACATCTTTATATATTTATTATTTTCTAAAAGTCTACATATTTCATTACTGTATTTTATTGTCTAACCATTGATAGAAAAGATCCCAAATTTTATAAAATTGTTTATCCTCTTGTTCTCTAATTTCAAATGTCAACCTACTCATTTCAGCACATTCCAATATTTTCTTAATGATTTCCTCCTGTGAAGGTATTTTCTCATTTTTCCAGTTTTTAGCAAATACAATCCTAGCTGCTGTTAATACATTTACAATCAGGTATTTCAAGTCTTTACTATATATTTCAGGTAAAATTCCCAATAAAAATATCTCTGGTTTCAAGTCTATAGGTTTTTTTTGTCATTTTTTCCAACCACATGTGGATTTTAGTCCAGTATTTTTAGCATCCGCACAAGTCCACCACATATGTTAATATGAGCCAGGTGTCTGATGACATTTCCAACATTTTTCAGATTTATTCTTGAACATTCTTGCTATTCTTGTTGGGGGAAAATGCCACCTGTAAAACATCTTATACAAATTTTCTTTATATGCTGTTGATGTTGTCATTTTATAATTTTGAGACCACAATTTTTGCCATTTCTCTAAATCAATCCCATATCTAAAATTCTTCTCCCAAGCAATCATAGTTTCTTTAACTTATTCTTCTTCTAATTTAATTTCTAATAAATATCCATACAGTTTTTTAATCACCTTTTCATCAGTACCTGTCAAAATCTATTCTAAATCAGTCAATTTATCATAGAAACCTTCCATTTTAGAAACTTTATCATACCTTGAATGTATTTGCGCATATGAAAACCAATTCATCTTTATACCTTGTTCCTCTAGTTTTTGTATAGATTTGAGTTCACCCTTTTCATTCAATATTTCACCATATCTAACTGTTTGTTCCTTTTTGTATATTATAGGATAAGAAAATGCTTCAATAGTCGATAGCCAGACTGGAATTTTCAAATAACTTTGTCTTTTAGTCTTCTCCCAGTTTAAGCACAGAGACTCCTGTATATAATGTCTTCTAAAATACCCCTGTATTTTAGTTCCTTTATACCATAGAAAAGCATGCCACTCCAACAACAGATCATGTCCTTCTAATGTCAACAATCTAGTGTTTCTTAGTGTTATCCATTCCTTAACGCACATCAGATTTGTAGCTTGATAGTACAACTCCCAATTAGGCAAACCAAATCCTCCTCTAATTCTAGCATCTTGCAAAAGTTTTAACTTTATTCTCGCTTTCTTACCTTGCCATATATATTTCAACACAATTTTATTTAAATCTTCAAAGTAATCTTTTCCAAGCCTAACTGGAATTGTTTGAAACAAATATAAAATTCTGGGTAATATATTCATCTCAATTGTTGAAATTCTCCCTATTAGTGACAGCTGTAAATTTTCCCATTTCGCCAGATCTAGCGCTATCTGCTGTTTAAGTTTGATATAATTATTCTCTTTTAGTGTACTACATCTTACTGTCAAATATATCCCCAAGTACTTGATCTTATTCATGACCTGAATTTTCAGTAGGTCTGCCAGTTCTTCCTTTTGTCTTAATAGCATACTCTTTATCAAGATCTTTGTCTTATCTTTATTTATTTTCAAACCAGCCACCTTTCCATATGTCTCTATCTTTTCTATCAATTTTGATGCTGTTTCTAAAGGATCTTCTAAGATGAAAACCAGATCATCTGCAAATGCTTGCAGCTTGAATTCTTCCTTTTTGATTTTCATTCCTTTTATATTCTTTTCATCTCTAATATTTCTGTTTAGCACTTCCAAAGTTAACACAAACAACAAAGGTGATAGTGGGCACCCTTGTCTTGTTCCTTTTCTTATATTGTTAGAGTCTGTCAGTTCTCCCTCTATCATTATCTTTTCCGTTTGCTTATAATATATAGCTTCTATTGCTTGAATAAATTTTCTAGCAAAGCCCATCTTTGCTGGGTAACAGTAACAACATGAATTGCCAATTCACATTATCAAATGCCTTCTCTGCATCTAGAAATATCAGAGCCATTTGTTTTTCAGGATGTGCCTTGTAGTATTCCAAGGCGTCCAAGATTACTCTCATGTTGTCTTTAATTTGTCTCTTTGGCAGAAATCCATTTTGATCAAGATGAATAAAATTATTTAAATATTTTTAAAGTCTTTCTGCCAAAATTGAAGCAAAAATTTTATAGTCTGCATTTAGTAGAGAAATAGGTCTACAGTTCTTAATTTGTAATGGATCAGCCTCCTCTTTTGGAATAAGTGTAATATAGGCTTCTGACCATGATTTAGGTATCTTCTTCTTTAACATAACTTCATTCATAACTTCTAGCAATGGAAGATTCAACAATTCTTGTAATGTTTTGTAAAATTCTGCTGGAAGTCCATCTGGGCCTGGTGCCTTTCCATTATTTTGCTTCTTGAGTGCTTCAGTTAACTCCATCATCGTTATATTGCTTTCTAACATTGTTTCAATCTCTTTAGGTATCTGAGGTAAATTAGCATTCTGTAAGTACTGTTTAACTCTTTCCTCATCAATATTCTCTTGCATATATAATTTCCCATAGAAGTCTCAAATGATTTTTCTTCTCTTTACTAACATAGCAAACTTGGCCTTGGTCATCTATTAATTGCAATATTTTCCTTGATTCTTTCTCCTTTCTCAGTTTGTATGCTAACCATCTACCTGGTCTGTTTGTGTCTTCAAAGTAATTCTGTTTAGCACCTCTAATTTTCTGTGCTAATTCTTCTTTTTCTATTTGACCCATTTTATGTTTAATTATATCCATTTTTAGCTTGATGTCCTTTTTCTGTGGCATTTTCTGTAGCTCCTTTTCAAGTCTTTTATACTCATCCTCTAAGGCCTTAGAGGCTAATCTTTTCATAGTATTTCTTTTCCTTGTATAGTCTATTATCAATCCTCTAATATATGCCTTCATTGTATCCCATACATTCTGAATTGATGTATCTTCTTTTTTGTTTTCTCTAAAGGAAAAAGCCAATTCTTTCTCCATCGGTATTCTCTTCTCATCTCTCTCACTCTTCTGGGTATTTGTTTCAAGACCACAATCTCCTTGTCTTTATATTTCAGTGTTTTCTCTTTTGCCACTTGCAATATTTGCGTTTTAATGGCTTTCTTTGTAAATCTAATATGAACTTCTCTTGGTAAGCTATTTCTCATCGCATATGTTGTGAAAACTCAATAAACTTCATCTATTCCATCCATCATCTTCTCTTGAGTTATTTCCAAAGCTTCAGCCAGTATTTCTATCATTATATCAGCTAAGTTTTGTCCTTTTTCTTCTTAGATTCTTTTGGAATCTAAGATAGAATTCTGATCTATCCATCTCCCATCTCAACATACAACTTTTATCTTGTTCAACCACAGTTAATCTGTTATCAACGTCTCCAATCTTCTTATCTCTTTGTTTATCTTCTTCTTCAATTTTTAGTAGTCTCTCATCATACTTCATCATCATTTGTTGGATGTTGATGATGCTCAGTTCTATAACCTATCTGAAATTCAGTTGGATTACTATATTTTTTACACTATAAGACACAGTTTCCCCCCCGCAAAAAAGTGGATGGAAATGTTGTGTGTCTTATAGAGCGAATATTGTGGTGGTGGGGGGGTTGGTTTGCTGCTGCTAGGGGATGCTGGAGCCTTTGTTACTGAGCAGCTCATTGACAGTTAGATCAACCTCCTGGAATACCAGCAATCAGCTATTTTAGATGGCAGGAATTGCCATTGCTGCAACCTTTTGCTGCTGCCACTGATTGCCACCACCATTGGTTGCCGCTGATTGGAGATGAATGGTGGTGATGACTGGTGGTGAAAAATGGTGGCAGTGGTGAAGGCAGCAGTGGCAAACAGAGAGGCGAATTGCAGTGGCAGCGAACAGTGGCAGTGGCCAGTGTGAGAGGCTAACAGTGGCAATTGGCAGCAGCGGTGATCCCCGCTGCCTAGAACAGCTGATTGGCAATATTCCAGGAGGCTGATCTAACCATCAATCAGCTGCTTGGCAGCGAAGGCTCCAGCATCCCCTGGCAGCAACAGCAGCTCAGCTCAGTTGACTGATAGTGGGTGCAATGTAGCGGAGTCCTGATGAGCCATGTGCTGGGGCTGCAACAATGTGCTGAATACTGGATGGATTCTGGTAGGCAGAGGCAGATTTTTTTCCCTTGTTTTTCTCCTCTAAAGCTAATGTGCATCTTTTGTTCCAGTGCATCCTATAGCGTGAAAAATACAGTATTTGGAAAGGGTCCAAATAATCTGCTTCCTACCAGCCTTCTGCAGCTGGAAACCTACTCTTTTCAACAATCTTCCCTCAAACCTGAAGAAATTGGATGAATTTTCTACTGAGTGAATCAATAAAAACATGATAGGAACATGAATTTCTGTTGCATTCAAAGGTGGCTGCTTGAGAAAGGGATAAACAATCTGTCCTTCAAAGTAAAGCAAATTGTCCCCCTCCAAAAAGAATCACTTGAATCCAACTACATGCATCTAACCATCAGGGACTAACATTAGATCTTAAATTCCAATGGCAACTTCCTGGGATCCTATATGACATTAAATTCTCTGAATGCAAATCCCATGCTTTAAATGAGTTTTCTTTCTCCCATGTGGGTATTCTGCATAATTTAGTTACTTGGGTTTTTCTGGCACTTTTCTGGCTGTACAAGTGTAATTTCTGTGTAGGAAATTTGTCTTTCACCAAAGGGTATTCTCACTACAGCAAAGAAAACATGTTTGAGAGCAACAAATAATGTAATTTCAATTGAAATAGGAGGTTTATTTTTGTTCTAATTCTCTCCCTGCTATTTACATAACTTTATCAGACTAACTTCTTTGGTAATTAGCTATCCCAAGTGTACTAGTCCAAGTTGTGTGTCTAATTGTACTTGGCCAAATAAAATATTCAATTCAATCCAATCTGTGCGATCATTAGAAAAGATGCTTGGCTTGAGTCTAAGCTCATGCTATAGTGTAATTGGCCATAAGGACCAGACAACGAGACCTAAATATAGTACAGATTATAATAGCATGTTGCCATCCCAATGAACACTACCATGCAATCTCCTTTTCAAAAGAAAGGGAGAGGTTTATGGTTAGTGCAGAACTGAGGTAGCAGAACAAGGTTTATGGCATCAGCAATCAGCAAAGTAGCCTTGATTGGTCGAAAGTTCTACATGTTCATTAATTAGAACTAGAAACCAGAAGAATGTGAGTGCTAGTCCCACTTTAGGCATAAAAGAAGTCTGGGTTACTGATGCCAAAGTTACTGACATGTCTACTCTCTCTCTTTACAAGGTTGTTATTGTAGATAAAATAGATAAGGAAAGAGTATTATGTATGTTCGGTGCCTTGAGTTACTAATAAAATTATAGTGGGATAAAAATCTAATCAATAGATAAAAAAGACAAATACTTGGTGGTTCCCTGTGACTTCTATGGACTCATAAGGTACTGAACACGCCATCCATATAGCTCTAGAAATAGGCCACATAGACCTATCAATCATGCTGCATTATAACTATAAATTTAGGGATTTGGGCTATTAAAGTGTGGTTGATGTAATCAGAAGTCAAACATACCGTTTAAATCAGAATTCTTCTACTGTTTATTGGCATATAAACATTATAAGCAAGCAAAAGAACAAATAAATTTAATAGATTTCCCAGTGGAATATGGTCCATAAAATGGAACTACATCTTTGACCCATTTTATAAACAAACAAACCCTTTTCTTTTGGTTTCAGCCCAGATTTCAATAGAGGTAAATCCCCATCATATCTGTAGTTTAGAAATTTATGGCATACAAGTTCAATTTGCTTTTTTTAAGATTATGGAGTATAATTGAACAGGTTCGTATATTGCTCCTATATTGTTTAAGACATAAATAAAAGGTATTTAATGATGAAGTTTACCAAAAAAAAAAAAGAATAATAATTGTCCATGCACCTTTGTAATAAATACTGGTGTGTTCTTTAAATAATCAGCATTTCCAGATTTATAACTTCATTAAATCATGTTGGCAATAATATATTTGAGGTGATGGAGAAAGAATTTTTCAGGTTTGAATTTAATTTATGTAAACTAGAGAATGTCTATAATACATTTTGAGTGAACAGCTTATCATAGCAATTGTTAAGTTCTGCTTTGCTTGAAATAATTGCATTTTGATAACTTTGCATTGCTACACATAGCATTTATTTATCTTTGTCAGAAACCCATTTTTAACATTTCATATTACCATTACTTTGGATAAAGCTTGAATGGGAACATTTTATGGATATAGTGCTTAAAGTTAAAAAAAAATTCTTTTTGAAAGAATGCAGACTAGAAAACCAGAGAGTAAAATCTAAGACATGTTTGTGACACTTTGGCTGTTTGCTTTATGCCAAATTGCTTGATAATGATACTGAAATTGTTTGATGTTCAAAAATATATTTCCAACAAGAATTCTACATAGTTTTTTAAATGAAAGTACAAGTTTGGATCTCATTTACATTTAGAATACTCGATCTTTTTCTTATAATTTTTTGTTTTTGTTTTTTAATTTGGAATTTATTAGAGATTTGCTAAAACTTTACTCCCGCCGCATTTATGTATAACAGTTATTATAGTTTGTAGCAATGAACTTTGTCCCCACTTATATATCTTGCATAGTTCAACATTTCATAGCCATCCAAGCAAGACATGTCTCCATCTACTTTTCAGTTCTTGAAATATATAGAAAACCAATTATTTTAATAAATCTGGAGCTACCTCAGAGACCTTGAACACTATATATATTTTTACCAAATCATGTATCTCATCACTTTCTTTTAAATTTCTTAAATCATGTATCTCATCAATTCCTTTTAAATTTTCTTAAATTGTAGGAGCCAGCAGCCAAAACTTTTTTAAAAAATTACTGCTTGTCAAATCAATTTCTCTGATGGGAAACCATTTTTTACAGAGCAGTAATCCTGATTTTTTTAAAAAAAAAAAACAACCTAGTAGTCAATTTCCAGGAATAAAAATGTTCTAATCAGTCCTAAAGGTTTTCTTTTTTTCCAGAAAAATCAAACCATTTCTGCAGTGGTACCTATCTTTAGTTAAATCCTTGCTACAAATAAGAAAAAAGAGCACCTTTGATAAACAAGAAAAATGAAGGATTATTTGGGATGGAAAGTGGAAATTTTGATCAGCCAGCTGGATGTGGCCATGCTGAAAATAGCATCCACTTGAACATTACAGCTGCTCTGGCTCCAACAGCTGTCAAATATAAAGTATAGTTCAGCCAAAAAGCAAAAAAAAAAAGAAGCACATTTGGATTCTGCTATATACATGGCCAGAAATAGCTGATTATTTCAAAGAGAAGAGAAAGTATCTGATTTCTTAGGAACAGTGCTATCTTTTAGAATGAGAACAAAACATATCAGTAGTAAGTTGATGCATGAGGTGACTGGAAATATTTTACTGTAGTTGTGGTGTGTTCTCTTTTTGATATTTTTCTGTTGTAAAATTAACACTGTTTAATCTTCTACAAAGTTCAAGCAAGTAAACAATAACTTTTTCTTAAAGAAAATAACTTAGAATGATCAAGCAAGTACACAATAATTTTTTTCTTAATGAAAATAACTTAAACAGAATGATCAAAAAAGCATGATACAGAGATGGAAAGGATTTTCTCTTTCTTATAACTGAACTGCTTAGATCTTTCCTACTGTTTTTATAGTATCCTTTATGTGTTTGTCTCTGTGTTACATATATTTTTATAATAACATGTCTTTTTTGCTATTGTCTCTCCATTTCTCCATTCATCTGAAGTTCTTATTACATTTTCTTTTACTTTCAGAGCTAGGAAAGGATATTTGAAAACTTGATAAGAAACATGGCTGTTGGGATAAGATATTCTGATTTATAATTATGCTCAGAAAATAATCTGTAATTTTTTAAAGAAATGAAAACAATGAACTAGAATCATTGGCAAGTTTTAAAAATAAATGGAGCCCAAAAGGATCATTCTAACACTACTAGTCATAGTTTGTTTATAAACTGGCCAGAGACAAGTTCATTCAAATAAACTATACGTGTACAAGCTTATTTTTTATTTATTTTTTCTGCTTATTTATCATTCCTGCTTAATTGTATTTTTTCCCCATTTTTAACTATTGTTAATTTCTGGTTTATTCAAACCAGGAACTGAAGTTATTTTTTTTTCAGCATTAGACACCATGGTTGAATTTAATATTTATCCTGTTTTATATGAAATGAAACTATGAACAGAAAAAAAAAAATAGAAGTGGAACCTTCTAATCTCTTTCCAGCAAAGAAAGGAGAAATGCAGATGCTGAAAGCATATTTATATATGTGTTTACTGTATAGCCAAAAACTGAAGCATAGTAATATCTTTATATATACATGATAAAAATGGCTTAAACAAGATTAAAATAATTCTCAATATCATTTTTGCATCTAAATAAAAATGGAAATATGTTTGCGAGAAAAGTGTATGTGGCACTTTTAATTTCCTAAAGGTAAGACTAATCAGAATCAGATTATATCTGCCAAAACCAGTTTCCATGTTTTGCAAAAGTCCTGCCTTTAGAGGTTGGAGAATACTCCACAGACATCTTAAATACGATCTTTTAAAACATGTTTAATTTCCAAAGGGCACTGAAACTAAATGATTGAACAAGACCCAGAGGACTGATTCTGAAGTCACAACTGACAATAATTGCTTCCAATGTACCTTTTTAGCTGTGTACATGCCTGTGCATCAGATCCCATACCAAGAAAATATGCTAACAAAGTGTTTGCAAAAGGGTACACTGGGAAAGGAAGGATGGGGAAAGGCTTGCTATGCGGAAGGTAGACTTAAGCCTATGGACCTTCTTCTGCACAATAAGCCAAAAGAATGAATGAGCAGTGTGGGGACAGGGAGGTGAAAGAAAGGAAAAAGCGAAGATGGTGAGATTTTCTTGCCAAGGAGCATAGGCTGAAGCCTGAAAACATTGTGATGGACTCAGGGTGAAAAAATAAAGAATAAATAGGGTGAAAAAATAAAGAATAAATAGGAAATAAAAGAAGAAGGAAAGGGGGAAAGTTAAAAAAAACAAAAGAGAGAGAGAGATCAGGGAGCCTGTTAACCTTCTGCCAGGGTCTAGGCTGGAAAAGTGACTAAGGGACAACAGGAAAGAAAAGGCCAAATAAAGAAGAAAGATCCTCTCCCCGGATCACAGTTGCCCAGATCACATAAGTTGCATTTACTTTTCTTCCTTCATCAGTAAGTATTCAATTCTGTTCAGAAATAGAAGAAAAATGAAATGACCAATTAATCAAACCGTAGAATCAGATGCTATGGTAAGTGTTCCGTATTAGCAGGCTTGAAACCCTGCATTCCCATTGGTCCGCTTGAACTGCTACCTGATTGGTCAGCCTAGACAGTTGTGATTGGCTCGCTAAGAGTCTGCCGCGATTGGTTAAATCCAAGTGCGGGAGACTCAAAGCAGCGTCATTGGCTGCCTAGCCTCAGCAAAGCTCTATAAAAGAGCCGCCGGTGCTGCTATTTAGTCAGTCTGATTTAACCTACTAATAAAGAGCTGTTGTTACCAAACCCGAGTCTCTCGTCTCTGAACGCCATCCTCCCGAACTTAACACTGGCAACGAGGATGGGATTGTGAGACAACGAGACATCTAGCACGTGGCAAATGGCGTGAAAATGACCAGCAAGATGGCCAGCAATACCATGCCACCCGCACCCTTTAACCCAGCCACCGAAGACTGGGAGTCCTATATCGACCGATTTCAGATGTTTTTAGAATGCAGCAACCTGAAAGACGCAAACGGCAATCGGAAGTGGGCCGTGTTCCTAACACACTTTGGCCCCTCCGTATTTAAAATGGCCAAGGCTTTGGCAAAACCAGCAGACATTAAAGCAATGGACTGGGATGACCTCGCACCCATCCTCCATAGCCACTACACTCCAGCCGTGCCTACCCTCATTTGCCGGCACGATTTTTACTGATGAGACCAGAGTGAGGGCAAGAGCATCAGCGACTTCATGGCTGACTTGAGGGACCTGGGAGATCTGTGTGGATTCATGGACCTAGATGAGGCCATGCGAGACCAGTTCGTCCATGGCTTAAAGGACCCCGCACTACAAAGTAAGCTGATGGCCAAGGGCAATATCTCCCTCACTGACACCATAGCAGAAGCGATGGCAGCCGAAGCCACCCGCAAATCAGAGGCCAGAATGCGCTGATCAAATGGTACCAACCGCCATCCCATCAACGAGGCAACTCCGACATCAGAAAAACACACCACCACCCACCACGGCAACATTGAATCCTTCTCTGACAGCGACTATGAGGAGGAAGAAATTCACCGACTCCAATCAGATCGCGAGTGGAGAGACCGGCAGGGTCGTAAGTCAAGTTTCCAGTGTGCCGGTTGCGGAGGTGACCACCCCCATTCTGAATGCCGATTCCTTGATGCCATTTGTCGGCATTGTGAGAAGCGGGGGCTCATCACAAAAGTATGCCGAAATAAATGCAACCAGAGTCCCTGCCCCTGAGCAGGCAGCCCCAGAAGATGAGATGGCACCCCCCCCCCCAAGCATCGAGAATGCCAGACTGACAGCTGTTGGAACCGAGACAGCCGAACCAAACGATTCAGTGAGCCGGAACGAAGAGAAGAGACACATCAAACAGTCGTCATCAGCCATTCCTAAACCATAGACGCCCAAAAGGTATGCATAGTCGTAAACATCGAAGACCAACCCTGCACCATGGAAGTGGACTCTGGCTCCTTCCTCTCCATGGTCTCCTGGCACACCATCAAGCACCTAATACCCAGCATTCACTGACATGAATTAAGTGACCAAAAGCTGATCCTCAGAAACTACCAGCGGAATCGCATTCCCGTAGCCGGCATTGGGCACTTCAAAATCACGTTCAACATATTGCCACTCACCATTGTGGACAAAGACCACCCCAGCTTGCTCGGGCTACAATGGTTCGAGCCGCTAGGAATAGAAGTGGCTGGCATCCACCACACGAACAAGGAAGATTGGGAAGCGACACTTGCACGGGACTTCCAAGAGGTCTTCGACAACACCTTAGGCAAGTACAAGGGGTCCCCAATCTCATTCAATCTTAGCCCAGATGTCGCCCCCATCTGCCTCAAACCGCAGCAAGTGCCATTTGCACTCAAGCCTAAAATAGACGAGCAACTAAATAAGCTCATCGCCCAAAGGGTATTGGAGCCCATTGACCATGCCCATTGGGAAACGCCTATAGTCACCTCTATCAAACCAGATGGCTCCATAAGAATCTGTGGTGACTATAAGGCCACCCTCAACCATGCCCTGCAGCAAAGTGCCTACCCCATGCCAGTAGTCCAACACCTCCTGCACTCACTGGGGGGAGGCTGGGTATTTGCAAAGCTTGACCTGGCACAAGCCTATCAACAGCTGATGCAAAAACCGCTGAGGCTCAAACGATTGTAATGCACCGGGGGGCGTTTAAATGCAACTGCCTCCAATTCGGCATCAGCGTAGCACCCAGGATCTTTCAAAGCCTCATGGAAAGGCTATTGCATGGAATTAAGGGAGTAGTGCCGTACTTTGATGACGTATTAGTGGCAGCGGCTAACAAAGAACAACTAGAAAAACGCCTAAGGGCAGTACTCCAGAAATTTAAAGACTCTGGCCTGAAGGTTAAAAAGGAAAAATGCCAACTATGCACTGAGAGGGTTGAATTCTTGGGGTACCTTCTAGACAAACATGGAATTTACCCTACCGACAAAAAGCCCCCAGACCGAAAAACAAGACGGAACTTCAGGCGTTCTTAGGACTCATTAACTTTTATAATGTTTTCCTACCCCAAAAGGTGACCGTGGCGGAACCATTGCATAGACTCTTGGACAAAACTGCCTCCTGGAATAGGGGAAAACGAGAGGAAAACGCCTTTCAACAAATAAAAAACCTCTTAACCTCCGATGCAGTCCTCATCCAATATAGTGAAACCCTACCATTAACAATTACATGCAATGCATCACCTTATGGAGAGGGGGCAATCCTCAGCCATACCTTACCAGACAGAAAAGAGGCACCCATCGCTTTCTTTTCAAGAACCCTGTCCAAGCCAGAAAGAAACTACAGCCAGCTGGACAAGGAAGCCCTGGCGATCATCTCCGGAGTTAAAAGATTCCATGAATATATCTATGGTAGGACCTTTCCTATCATTATTGACCACAAACTCCCGCTAGGCATATTGGCGGGCAACAAGGCCACCCCAAATATTCTGTCACCTCACATGGTGGTCCGAATTTTTGTCTGCCTACAATTACCGGCTCACACACCGCCTTGGTAAGAACATTCCACACGCCGATGCCTTAAGCCATTTGCCCCTCCCAGACATGCACGATGACCCAGCACCCACCATACAAGTCCTTCAACTCTAAACCTTACCCAGCCCACCCCTCACCACGCCAGACATTGCCCACAAAACAAAAAAGGACAGGCAACTGGTGCGAGTATTGAGCTGGGTAGGACGGAGGTGGCTGGAAAATGACAAGGACGAACGTTTTAAACCCTTCAGAAACAGGCGAACTGAACTTTTTTCCCAAAAAGGGTGCATACTTTGGGGAGATCGAGTGATGATACCAGAAACTTTACAAAAAACTGTACTAGACATGCTGCATGAAGGGCACCCTGGCATCGTCTGAAGAAAGCCCTGGCACGAAGTTACGCTTGGTGGCCAGGCATGGACAAACAGATTGAAACTTGGGTTGCCGCATGCAACAGTTGTCAACAAATACGATCCACCACCACCCCGCTACACCACCCCTAGAATGGGAAACACTGAGAGGCCCCTGGTCATGAATCCATCTTGATTTTGCCGGCCCCACTCATGGACATACATTTCTGATTACTGTCGACACATATTCAAATTGGTTGGAAGTGTGCACCATGAAGAAAACAACCACCAAAGCTGTCATAATGAAGCTTAACAAACTCTTTGCCACCCACAGTTTGCCAGATGTGATAGTGTCCAACAATGGGCCACAGTTCACAGCGCTGGCATTCGAACAATACTTAGCTGCCCGTGGCATCAGACATGCTTTAACTTCTCCCGCTCACCCGGCGGCGAATGGGCAGGCAGAACAAATGGTCCAATTTACTAAAAAAACTATACAAAAAATCAAAGACAGCAACATCCAGGAAAAAAATCAATAAAATGCTGCTGATACAACATATCACGCCTAACACTACTACTAACAAATGCCCAGCAGAACTACTTATGGGCAGAAGACTCCATTCACCACTAGACCACTTACATCCCACCTATAACCCGGAGAAGCCCCCAGGCTCCACCAGCTGACATCGCGCATTCAACATTGGCGATACCGTCTTTGCTAAAAGCTTCACCGGGGACCCCTTTTGGGTACTTGCACAGATAATTCAAATAACCAGGCCCCGGTTGTACCGCCTACAAACAACCGATGGGAGAGGCTGGAAGCGCCACATCGACCAGCTATGGTCAAGGCTACCCAGCACAGACCTTAACAAAGAAACTGGGGGGGGAACCGCAAACACCAAAAAAGAAAAAAACTCATCGCAAGCAGAACACCCCCCAAGCAGAAGCCAAATAAGTAACCAACCATACTCACCTGAAAACACAGAACCAGGACAGACGGGTGCTTCACCTGGAAGGAGCAGCCGGACTAGCTCAACCAGCCCAGAGAGCCCAGGCAGGAGCAGCAGAGCAAACAACTCGACCAACCCGGGCGAACCAGGCAGGAGTCGCAGCTATAGGCCCGGCTCACCCTTCCAGGCAGTTCCATCGGAAAGCTTGAGAATGACGCGAAGCCCGTCCAAATCGGCCAACGACCAGAGACTGAATGAAGCGCGCAAGTCAAGTAGGCAGGTGCAGAGACCCGCCTACTTACGTGACTACGTCACCCCGCCCCTTGGACAATACCAAGAGGGGAGGGGTGTTCCGTATTAGCAGGGTTGAAACCCTGCATTCCCATTGGTCCGCTTGAACTGCTACCTGATTGGTCAGCCTAGACAGTTGTGATTGGCTCGCTAAGAGTCTGCCGCGATTGGTTAAATCCAAGCGCGGGAGACTCAAAGCAGCGTCATTGGCTGCCTAGCCTCGGCAAAGCTCTATAAAAGAGCCGCCGGTGCTGCTATTTAGTCAGTCTGATTTAACCTACTAATAAAGAGCTGTTGTTACCAAACCCGAGTCTCTCGTCTCTGAATGCCATCCTCCTGAACTTAACAGTAAGTTCAATAATCCTTTCATTATACCATATGAACTGCAGGACATATCTGTCCTGAACATTGCTTTTACATAGTAACATAGAAAAGATCAATTACTATTCTGTAATTGATCTGCATGTGGAAATGTTTATACCTCTGTAAACGTATCTAGAAATGACAAATGCATTACTACCTGCAACTAAATGAGACCTTATCGAAGAAACAATAATAATAACAATCCAAGAATAAAGTCTTTATCTCTATCTTTTGGAATGAAAGAAATAATGCATTAGGTGCTTTTAGGAAAAATTAAAAAACCTAGGAATCTGTTGAGAGCTTCTCCTTATTTTTTAGTGCTATC
The DNA here is from genome assembly GCF_900518735.1 of Pseudonaja textilis. The sequence continues at coordinate 5,579,732 of NW_020769346.1, read as the reverse complement.
TACAGAGATATAAAGATATGCAAAGATATGCAGTTTATTTTACTAATTTACTCTTCCCTTCTATAATTATTTTGACCTGTTGATAGAATTTGTTTATTGGCAGATGCCAGAGCTTTTCCTTAGAAGGAAGTATACTGTCTGCTAGCAGACTCTGAGTGATTAAAACAGTATTGATTGCCAGAAATTTTCACTTTAAGATTTGCCAAGCCAATGGCTGCCATACCTAATCAGCACTAAACTCTTTGACAGGGCTTTATTTGATGCCTGATACTCATCGATTCTTAAATTATATTTATATAAAGTTTATGATAGAATCCGTGGCTGAAAATAACACAAAGTCATGGACAATTCTTCTTTTGCTATGTTGAACGGTTAGATACAAATAAATGTCACTTGTACAGCCAATATAAATGACTTTTGCTTTCACCTCATATCACATTAGAAAACATAGAAGGCATTTAATTATGAATATGTCCTAACTCAAGATTATAATCTTTGGCACTCAAATATTTTAGTACAAAAGATTTTGTACAAAATTTTGTATTTTCTACTCCCTGTAGTACATTCTTTTCTTCCAACTGTAAAGACTAAAATTGTCTCTACATTCAATAAATAAGAATGAAGCATTTAATTTTTTGTTCAGCATACTTATCTAAAATTCATAGCAATGTTTCAGATTTTCACATTTCTCCAAAATAAGTTTTTTTGTATAGGAAATGCAGGTGTTCAATGAATATCTCAAACAAGAGCACAAATGCATCTTTCAGTGTTTAACTTTATGCTATACAGTATTACAAGGTGATTTACAAATAAACACATACACAATCTCTCAAATATTTCTTTATCCCCATCAAAATCAGGACATACAAATATGGACACAGAGTTAAAATCTAAGGGCATTGATACATACATAGATACATTTGCTCAGTGTGAACAGTTTTAAAAATTGTGCTATTTTTTTTTTTTTTTACAAAATTACAGAATAAATTTGAAAATGTACAAAATGAAAAGATTTTGATTTCAGAAACCATAGGAAGTATGCCTCTTTCATATGTTGAATAAATAGAAAGTTAAAAAGTCTTCTATATGTCTTTGATTCTAAAACCATATTAACGATATATGGCTTTAAACAGGTATCCTCAACTGCTTTTTATTCATTTATTAGCCACTCAACTTTCATTCAAACATTAATATATTCCTTACACACATCTTCTATTTGGTAACAACATGCATACTTCATACCCAAGCAATACATGTATTATTGCAGATATTTTGCTAATTTATAAAACATCATTAAATGGGAGAAGTTAGCTTAACATTGGTTCTTTTCTGATGTGCAAGGTTATTTTTGGAAAAAGGAATATGCCATGTCAATTGCAATAGCATTTAGACTGATATATCATTTCATAGTGCTTTACATTGCTTTTTGAGCAGCTAACAAATGTCAGCATATTGTGCTAACAATTTGGGTCATAATTTTACCAACCTTGGAAGGATGGAATGCTAGGTCAACTGAGCCAGTCAGGATCGAACTCATGCTGTGGGCAGAGTTAGCCCGCTTTCTAATCACTGCATCACGACTTTCAAGCCCTGTTCAGATGCAAAACATAGCTGCCATTTGATCGAGGATTAAAAGTAGATTTTTCTAACTATGTTCCCTCTTTGTATGAACTGCATATCACTATCTATGAAGAAAAGGATAGGAATCTATTTCAGGATGGAAAAGCAGCAGTGATGGTAGGAAATTCCACATGCAACATTCAGGAGCAAATGGGGCAACTATTTCTTCCTTTGAACGAACTAGGAAAGATCACTTCTCCCACTGTCTCCTATCTGGTATGTAAAGAAAAGGAAAGTTTTGATACTGCATACTGATTTAACTCATAGTATAATGATTTTATTCTTTAACTACTGATTAAAGTAAAAGGTAGATAGATAGAAGATAGATAGATAGATAGATAGATAGATAGATAGATAGATAGATAGATAGACAGACAGACAGACAGAGATAGAGAGGTACGTAGGTAGGTAGGTATGTGTGTGGGTGTATATATGTTTGTATCTATGTATGTGTATGTATGTACTCTGCTCAAGAAAATTAAGGGAAAACTTAAACAACACAATGTAACTCCAAGTCAATCACACTTCTGTGAAATCAAACTGTCCACTTAGGTAGCAACACTGATTGACAATCAATTTCACATGCTGTTGCGCAAATGGAATAGACAACAGGTGGAAAGCATAGGCAGTTAGCAAGACATCCCCAATAAAGAAGTGGTTCTGCAGGAGGTGACCATAGACCACTTCTCAGTTCCTATGCTTTCTGGCTGATGGTTTGGTCACTTTTGAATGCTGGCGGTGCTTTCACTTTAGTGGTAGCATGAGACAGAGTCTACAACCCACACAAGTGGCTCAGGTAGTGCAGCTCATCCAGGATGGCACATCAATGCAAGCTGTGGCAAGAAGGTTTGCTGTGTCTGTCAGCATAGTGTCCAGAGCATGGAGACACTACCAAGAGACAGGCCAATACATCAGGAGATGTGGAGGAGGCCGTAGGAGGGCAACAATCCAGCATCAGGACTTCTACCTCCGCCTTTATGCAAGGAGGGACAGGAGGAGCACTGCCAGAGCCCTGCAAAATGACTTCCAGCGGGCCACAAATGTGCATGTGGCTGCTCAAATGGTCAGAAACAGACTCCATGAGGGTGGTATGAGGGCTCGACATCCACAGGTGGGGGTTGTGCTTACAGCCCAACACTGTGCAGGACATTTGGCATTTGCCAGAGAACACCAAGATTGTCAAATTTGCCACTGGCGCCCTTTGCTCTTTACAGATGAAAGCAGTTTCATACTGCGCACATGTGACAGACGTGACAGGGTCTGGAGATGCCATGGAGAATGTTCTGCTGCCTACAACATCCTTCAGGATGACCAGTTTGGCAGTGGGTCAGTAATGGTGTGGGGTGGCATTTCTTTAGGGGGCCGCACAGCTCTCCATGTGTAGCCTGACTGCCATTAGGTACCGAGATGACATCCTCAGACCCCTTTTGAGAGCATATGCTAGTGCAGCTGGCCCTGGGTTCCTCCTAATGTAAGACAATGCTAGACCTCATGTGGCTGGAGTTCCTGCAAGATGAAGGCATTGATGTTATGAACTAGCCTGCCCATTCCCCAGTTGAATCCAATTGAACACATCTGGGACATCATGTCTCGCTCCATCCACCAATGCCACGTTGCACCACAGACTGTCCAGGAGTTGGGAGATGCTTTAGTCTAGGTGTGGGAGGAGATTCCTCAGGAGACCATCCACCACCTCATCAGGAGCATGCCCAGGCATTGTAGGGAGGTCATACAGGCACGTGGAGGCCACACACACACTACTGAGCCTCATTTTGACTTGTTTTAAGGTCAGTACATCAAAGTTGGATCAGCCTATAGTGTTTTTTCTACTTTAATTTTGAGTGTAACTCCAAATCTAGACCTCCATGGGTTGCTAAATTTGATTTCCATTGATAATTTTTATGTGATTTTGTTGTCAGCACATTCAACTATGTAATGAACGAAGTATTTAATAAGAATATTTCATTCATTCAGATCTAGGATATCTTATTTTTGTATTCCCTTTATTTTTTTGAGCAGTGTATGTATATGTATATGTGTGTGTGTGTGTGAAACAAGCCACTTGAGGACTTCCGGCTGATGTCGCAACGGGATCAGTCATGGAGACCAGGTCTCCGCACTCCCGTGCTGAGTTCTCCCAGTTGGTGGGCTCCAAAAGGAGCCAAAGCCACTCTATAGGTGTGGCAAAAGCAAAGATAATCACCCTGTGAGGTCCAGAGAGTCACAACTCTCCTGCTTGACCTGGGCATTCTTTTTCCTCTCAGCCATGATGAGGAGAAGAGGCAGCTAAGCTGGGACAGCCGAAGAACAGCTATGACCAGTGCTGGAGCAGAGTTAGTGAACAGTATCTGGAATTGGGTGAGAGGATTCCTTTTTACTCAAAGCTTAACCCCAAAAGGAAAAAACCAGGAGAATTACTTGCTCAGAACTACTTGTTAAAGCCACAAGTGAGCATTTTGAGAAAAATACTAGATTAGAAAGAAAAGACCAAGGGAAGAAAAATTAGAAACCTTTAAAATTATAGAAAATTGGATTTTTAAATTGGAAAGGCATTGTTTGGGAAGACATTTTAAAATGCTGGAACTATTTACTTAAAAAGTCAACTCTGCTTTTATAAATTGAATTAAAATCAAATTGGATTGAAACTGGTTGGTTTTGTAATAACATTGAAATTTTAGATGAGAGTGCCACCTGCTGATGAAAGGAAATATAACATATATTTACAAGTCCGTCAAGATTTTTGATATGGAATAAACAATACTTATCTGGAGGACTGTGAAGATATTTACTGAGTTATATGCATCTACCCTATGACTACCAGAGATTTAAATGTGAGAACAAGGAAGATGTCTAATTAAAGTGACCCTGAATGTCATCATACATGATTGAATTTATTGAATTTATAATGGGGATTTAAAGAGATTTTGAACAACTTCCTGGATTACTTAAAGGAACTGAAGGATTAACTATGGAACATAAGGAATTATGATCAGTGTATTCTTGAAGAGCAATTTTAGGCTTGAATATATGCTTCCTGGACTACTGGATAAGAGTGGGACCTATTAAAAACAAGATGAGATGTTTCATTGGGGTTAAAAGAGTCTAAGTATTTCTTTCCTGGATTTTGAATGGTGTACCAGCTGACAGGAGGGGCCAACAAAAAGAATGGAAGGAAAAATATAAAAGACAAAGGGGGGGTCTGAACACAATGTCAAATCCAGCCAGCGACCAAGAAGACCTGGGAGCAACTGGAGGACAAAATTCTCTGCTGCTAGAGGAAGCAGGGGAAGCCGACTTGTTAGCAGAACTAAATCTTGGGGAAAAACCAGATATAAAACCCAAAAGGTCCCTGGGAGTTGGTTGGAAGGATCCTGATGAAAAGTCTCCTCCAGGAGTGACCACTACCCATTGGCGTGGAAGAGAGGAGCCATGGCAAGAGAAGGAAAGAAAGAATTTTTTACTAACTCAAGCCATGCATCTTCTAAATGAAACTATCAGAGAACCTCAAACTGATCAAAGGTATGAGGGAGAGGAGAGGAAGACAGCCCCAGCCAGAAGAATCAGAGCAGCCACCCCCATAAATCAACCTGGGCTAGCACAACAGGCAGCAGCAGCCCAGGGGCCCCCAATGGGAGGAGTAACTGCCAGAAAACGTAGAACTCCAAAGGTGCCTCCTTTGGAAGTAAAATGGGGGGATCCCAAGGAGTTAGGATTCTTCCTGGCACAAGTCTGGAGCCATATGGAGGAATATAGAGGGGATTTTTCCTCAGAAGCAGCCAAAGTTAGATGTGTTACCAGGGCTCTGGGGGGAACAGCTGCAAAGTGGATGGTGACTTTGCATAATGATAATGTCCCTCAGGTGATGAATTATGACCTGTTCATGACTGCGCTGTGGGACAGGTTTGAAGACCCACTTGCTGAACATAAGGCCAGAATTAGGTTGAAGACCATAAATCAGGGGCAGAGATCAGTGGCTGACTACACCAGGAATTTAGAGAGCTGGCGTGTCATATTCAAGGCTGGTCCCAGGGAGCCCTGATAGAAGCTTTTAAAGATGGGTTGAATGAAGATGTATATCAAAGCTGTATTGCCACAAGAGACCCCAGTGAGCTGCAGCTGTGGTACGTGCTGGCAGCAGAGGTGGAAATTGATCTGACCTGAAACAGACACCAGGGGTTTTTTGGTTGGAGCAAGTCCTCCCCCACCAGCCCTCAAGAAGCCTTAAAACCTCAAAAGGGAGGAATGGCGGCAAAACACAAGACCACTGCTTGCTTCCGATGTGGGAAGGAAGGTCACCGGGCTGCAAATTACTGTGCCAAGCTAGAGCCAAAGGGGGCGCCAGGAGAAGGAAGAAAACCTGAAAAAAACCCAGCAAAGCCTCCCGAAATGGCGCTTAAAGCAGAGGAGGTTGTAGAGATCACCCCTCTGAAAGGAGAGGAGCCGGGTACTCCAACCTCTTGTGAAGAGAGTGAATCTGAATCGGAAGACGACTCACTGGTAAGTCCAAACAACGGCCCTATGACCATTCCAGTGAGATTAAGGGTATCCACATCAGGAGCCAAAGGGGAAATGCTGGTCTTGTTAGATTCTGGGTGCACAAGGTGCGTAATCAGCTCGGAGGTAGTGGAGAAAATGGGCTTAAGGCTAAAAACTTTAAAAACGCCCATAGCCTTTCACCAATTGGATGGATCGGTAGCTGGGGGTGGCCCTGCACATTTCAAAATGGAACCAATAGAAATGACGATGCGGAAGCATAGAGAGACTTTATGTTTTATTGTGGCTCCTGGGATGGAGCGGCCCCTAATACTGGGGTTGCCCTGGCTCTGGAAAATGGAACCCCCACATTGATTGAAGGAGAGGGTCATTGCGCATATGTACTGACCAACACCCAGAAGGGGAGGGACAATTTCAACCGAAACTCAAGAATCCCACTGAAGTGGCTTCCACTGGCACCGAGAGCCTGAAGGGGAAGGAGAAAATTCCGGAGGAATATTGGGACTTAAAGGAGGTATTCAGTGAAAAGACCTCAGATGAGCTTCCCCCCCATTGTTCAACAGATTGCAGCATTGAAATTTTACCTGGGGTGAGACTCCCAAAACCAAAACTGTACTCGATGACACCGTGGGGGCTAGAAGAGCTGCAGTCATTTATCGATAAGAATTTGGAATGTGGTTTCATCCAACCCGCTAGACCCCAGGTAGCAGCCCCAGTATTGTTCCATGAAAAGAAAGATGGCTCCCTTCATATATGTGTTGACTACAGAAACCTCAATGCTATTTCAGTGGAGAACATGTACCCCCTCCCATTGATGAAGGATATGTTGGCCCACTTGGCCAAAGGGAAAATTTTTTACAAAACTCGACTTGAAAGAAGCATACGACCGGGTTCGAATTAAGGAAGGGGATGAATGGAAAACTGCTTTTAACTGTTCAATGGGTTGTTTCCAATTCAACGTTCTTCCATTTGGCCTACAGGGGGCCCCTGCAGTATTCATGCAAATGATCAATCAGGTGTTGCATGAACATCTATACAAAGGGGTGTTGGCTTATCTTGATGATATTCTTATCTACACGGTGACTCGTGATGAACATGTGAAACTAGTGCGGTTAGTTTTGGAAAAACTTTGAGCTGCTGAGCTGTATGCAAAGTTGTGCAAATGTGAATTCCACCAGGAAAAAACTGACTATTTAGATTATCGCATCTCACATGATAGCACAGAAATGGATCCGGGGAAGGTTTGTGCCATTTTGGGATGGGCCCCTCCCCACACCAGGAAACAACTTCAAAGTTTCTTGGGATTTGCTAATTTTTACCGTCAATTTATCCCTGCTTTTGTGAAGATTGCAATGCCTATCACAAATCTCCTAGAAACCAAAGGGGAGGTGAAACCAAAGCCTAGTAAACACTGGAGTGGTCCATGGAATATCAAGCTGCTTGTGAGAAGCTGAAATGACTGCTTGCTACTGAACCAGTTCTCAAGCACCTGGACATGGACACTCCTTTTGTAATCCAAGCTGATGCGAGTGATGTAGCAGTCAGGGCGGTGTTACTACAAGCAGATGAGATGGGGACTCTGCAACCATGTGCATATACTTCCTGTAAACTAACTGAAACTGAAAGAAGATGGGCCATCTGGGAAAAAGAAGCTTTTGCAGTTCGCTGGACTCTGTTAACCTGGAGGCATTTCTTAGAAGGGGCAAAACATCCATTTGAGGTGTGGACGGATCATAAAAATTTAGAGGCTTTGAAAAGGCCTTGGAAGCTGTCTCCCAAGCAAGTTCACTGGGCGCAGTATTTTAAGCACTTTAATTTTTCATTGAAGTACATTCCAGGGGGGAAGAACTTAATGGCGGATGCTTTATCTAGATTACTTCAATATAATAGTGCTCACTAAGAAGTGGTACGGCCTCTTGTCCCAACCAAACAGTTGGCAGCTCCAGTGGTTACCAGAGCCCAGAAAAAGAAGGAGGTTGATTTATCAAATGATTTGACTGCACAATTAAGAGATGCTCTAAAACTTGATTGGTTCCTTGCTCACTCAAATAACTGTACGGTTAGAGATGAATTGGCATGGGTGGTGGCCAAATTATATGTGCCAGCAAAGCTGAGAAACCAAATATTACAGCAAGCTCATGACTCTAAAGCTTCTGGACATTTTGGATTCGTGAAAACCTTACACTTGGTTAAAAGGCAATTTTGGTGGCCTACCTTGTAAAAGGACATTGAGACTTATGTGGCTAGCTGTCCTATTTCTGCTCAGCCAAACGGCCTCCTGGTAAACCAGCAGGCTTACCACAAAATGTGGCTAACCGATTGCTCCCTGGAAGGAAATTTCTATGGATTTTATAGTGGAATTATATTGAAAGTGAGGGGAATACAGTTATTTGGGTAGTAACCGATTTGTTTTCCAAACAGTTACATTTCATACCTTGTCTGAAAATCCCATCTGCGAAAACATTGGCTAAACTGTTTATTTTACATATCTACAGATTACATGGGGTTCCTGAACGCATAATCTCAGACAGGGATGTCCAGTTTACCTCAAACTTTTGGAAGGAGTTCCTGAAGTTATTGGGCTCCGCCCAGGGCTTAAGCTCCGCCCACCACCCACAAATCAATGGGGCTTGTGAGAGGACTAACTCAGCATTGGAACAATATCTTCGATGTTATAGAAATTATCTGCAAGATAAGTGGGCTGACCTATTGCCATTCGCTGAGGTGGCATATAATAATTCGGTACATAGTAGCACTGGGTTTACTCCATTTAAAGTGGCTTCGGGCGAAGACTTTGTACCCCTACCCGAGCTTCCATGGGAGAAACCCAAAATTCAGTCATTAGATGAATGGATAACACAGCTCCAGCTTACCTGGCCAGTTACCCGTAAAGCATTAGATTATGCTCATCAAGATCATAAAAAATTTGCAGATAAAAAGAGAATGCCACAAAAACCATATCAAGTGGGTGACAAGGTCTTTTTATCCACCAGATATTTGCAGACCACACAAAAGTCAAAAAAGCTTGGACCTAAGTATGTTGGACCTTTCTCAATTGAACGAATTGTGAACCCTGTGGCAGTCCAACTGAAATTACCAAAAACTCTTCGACGGATTCACCTGTTTTCCATGTTAGTTTATTAAAACCTCAACATACCTCTGACTTGAGACCAACTCAGGTTGATTCACTTGTACCATTGCTAATTGAAGGTGAACAACATTTTGAAGTTAAAGAAATTTTGGATTCTCGAAAACGAAGGGGTTGACTCCAGTATTTGGTTGCTTGGAAACATTTTCCTCCTTCCCAGGCTGAGTGAGTGAATGAGAAGGATGTTAGAGCTCCTACACTTATCAAGGCATTTCGTACTAACTATCCTGATAAACCCTAAAAATTACTATGATGCTGTTACATGTATATTTTCTATTACCTTCTATTTTTATCTTTTTTAGAACCAACATCTCTTTTCTAGGAGGGCCAAATGTCAGCCTTCAAGATTTTCTCCCTTTTCTTTGCATCTTTCAGCTGTCATAAGTAACAGGGAGAGGAGGGGGGAATGGTTATGGGAAGTGAACTGGTGGTGTTACAAACCAGAACTGTATAAGCTGTGGGGGGGTACATTCTTGCTTAGGTTTTTATCCTATGCTATGCGCAGCTGCAACTCTTTATCAAACTATGTCAAGGTCAACGGACAGAAGCCTCATCACCACCTGGAGATGCCCACATGATGATATACACAACTTTTAATTGGATGAACCAATTGAACTATTGGGGGTGGGAACGTTGCCATTACTTTGTATATGTGATTTATGCGCCAATTTGCTCAGATTCAGAATTCTTTTGTTGCTACCACTTGATTTCCAGTAAAAGATATCTTTACTTTGATTAAAGGAGTCTAAGTATTTTTTTTCTTGGATTTTGAATGGAGTACCAGCTGACAGGAGGGGCCAACAAAAAGAATGGAAGGAAAAATATAACAGACAAACCAAAAGAAGAAGATAAGAAGGAGACAACAATAAAAATAACAATGACTGATGAAATAAAACAAGGGATCTGGAAACATATTTTCGAAAGAGAGACAGGGGCATGGGATTCTTTGAAAGCTAGATAGTGGAAGAGAGTAGAGATGGGAGAAATTGATTGAATAGTCAGGATGTGGATGCATACAGAAACAAAGATCTAAGAGAGGAATATGGGAGGCAAGTCAAAAAACAAATAATAATTAAAATACTAATGTGAACAAGAGATGGTTAGAAAGGAATGTTTTTTAATACAAGGGTGGCATGATTAAAAGATAGAATAGAGATAGAAATACAAAATAGAGAAATATTAGTATATACACTTTTATCTAATAAAATAAAAGCAATAAGGTGGGAAAATTAGAGATTGAATGGTGTTATATATGTTTAAATAATATTTTGATTGGAATAGGAATAAGATATTGAAACATTGAATAATGAAATAGCATAGCTTAATATAAATATGTATATTAATATTAGAATTACATTAGCTTGATGAATGTAATGAATAAGATTAATATTACCATTGTTTTTGTATTAAAATGAAAGTGACTAAGAATTGAAGTATAAATGTGAACAAGAGATGAGGGTAAAAAGGAAATGTTTTTCAAATATAATGGTAGTATGATTAAAAATTAGAATGGAGATAGAAATAAGAGAGAGGGGGGATTATTAGTATACAATTTTTTATATAATGAGATAAAATTAATAATTAGAGGGAATATTAGAAATTGAATAATGGAATTATCATGTATGTTTAAACAATATTGTGATTGGCATTACAATAATATATTGAAACATTAAATAATTAAATAATGAAAGACTATAACTTAATACAAATATGTGTATTAACATTAGAATTATGTAAGTCTGATGAATAAACAAATATGATTAATGTTATTATTCTTTTTTTATAATACTTTATTGGGTTTTTTCTTTTTTACACATCTCCATTACTTAATAAACAGTGCTGTGACATTTTGTATATATTCACCTATCCTATCTGATACTATCTGTACATACTATTTCTATATCTTCTATATCTATTATATACATTATGTACATTTTCTTTTCTTGTTTCTATTGTTGATCCAGTGATAACAATTTTCCCATATTGCATAGTATTCCATATCTAATTTCCCTTTTAATTCTATGGTTAATTTATCCATTTCTGTGCACTCAAAAAAATTTTTTAATTATTAAACCTTCAGATGGTGTCTTTCTTCCAATACTGCGCATAGGAAATTCTTGCTACTGTTAATATATGTAACACCAGATACTTTATCTTTCCATTGTAATTTCTTTTTATTATCCGTAAAAGAAATAATTCCAGGACAAAATCAGTTTTGCTTCCAATTAACTCCTGTAACAATATTTGTATCACTTTCCAATATTTTTTCACTTTGGGACATAACCATCATGAATGGAAGAAGGTACCTTGTTTCTGTCCACATTTCCAGCAATTTGGTTTTAAATTTGAATAAATCTTAGCCAATCTTGTAGGTGCCAAATACCAAAGGTAAAACATTTTGTGTTGATTTTCCTTATAGCTTGCCGATTTTGTTACGTTTTATTCTGTTACGATTTTGTACAAATGGAAATTTGTAATTTCCAATATTTTCCCCACTCTTCTAAATCAATACTGTGTTCTATATTTTTGGCCCAAGCAATCATTGACCCTTTCATAATCTTTTCTGCTCTATCAAATTCTAATAGCTATTGATATATCTTTGATAATAGTTTCTCATCTGGGCCAATCAAAAGTCTATCTAATTTTTGTAGTTCAATATCTATTCCAAATTCCTCAATGTATTTTTTATATCTTGTTTGCATTTGCAGGTAAGGCCACCAATTTATATTTATTGCCTGCTCTTCCAATTCCTTTCTACTCTTTAATTTATCTAAAATTTCTCTGTATCTGGCCATCTTATTCACATCCATTGTATTAGGGAGGATCACTGCTTTCATGGGGGATATCCAGTTTGGGATTTTCAAATCATGTTTTTTCTTCATTTGTCTCCAAGTTTGTATCAGCGCATCCCTTATTGTATGTCTATAAAAAAATAGATGTGGTTTATTCCCACTATCCCACAGGAAAGCATGCCACTCTCTTTGGAGGTCATGCCCTTCTAATGTTAATATTATTTTATTTCTTAGATTAATTCAGTCTTGTATCCATACTAGTATTGCTGCCTTGTGATAGAGTTCCGAATCTGGGAGTCCAAGGCCGCCTTGCTTTTGCTATCCTGTAAATCTCTTAGTTTAATCCATGCTCTCTTAGATAAATGTTATGGTTATTCTATTTAACTCTGTAAAAAATTTCTTGTCTAATGTTATAGGGGTTGTTTGGAATAGGTATAGTAATTTAGGTAAGATATTCATTTTGATAGTTGCTATTTGTTCTAGTAGAGATAATTGTAAAGTCCCCAATTTTTCCAAATCTTTTTAAACTTGATTAAATAATTTCATATAATTGTTATCTTTTATTGAGAAGCATCTTGCTGTTAACCAAATTCCTAAATATTTATTTTTTTGTGATTTGTAATCCCGTTCCAGTTTCTAATTATTTTTTATTTTTTAATGATATATTTTTCACTAACATTTTGGTTTTAACTCTATTAATTTTGAGTCCTGAAACTTCTCCATATTTGTCTAATTCATGTATCAAAATTGGCCCTGACTAATGCAGTGGTTCCCAAACTTTTTCAGTCCACTGCCCCCTTCGTGCTACGAAGTCATCCTCAGTGCCCACCACACAGGGGTGGGATTCAAATTTCTGTGGATGTGGCCTAATTTGAGGGTGTGGCTTGCTGGTCACATGACTGGGTGGGCATGGCTTGCTGGTCATGTGACTGGCTGGTGTGGCTTACTGGCTGGGCATGGCTTGCTGGTCAGATGAGTGGGTAGGGTGGTTTGGTGGTCATGTGATTGGGTGAGCATGGCCAGGTGACTGGCAAACCAAATACAAATGGTCCTCACTTAATGGCCGGTTGTTTAGCAAGTGTTCTAAATTATGACTGGCCTCCCCAGAGCTACTTGACCTGTTTTTGAAGTTTTGACAGCCATGCACACGCATACACACATGCTCCCTTCTAACCCTGCTGGAGCAGGTCATTGGACTAGAATCGGCAAAGCATCTCTGATTAGATTCTAGTAGTGAATAGAATCTAATCAGAGATGCTTTGCCGATTCTTGTTAAATTGTTTTATTTGTATTTCTTTATTTTATATTTCTGAATTGCATTGACATGCATGTCCCTTCTGGTGCACAACGAAGTTTTCATGATTCTTTGCAACAAAAATTACCAACCTCTAGCTTTGCTCTACTTTTCAAACGGGCTGCCACTGCCATGTTCTAGATCAGGGGTTGCCAACCTTTTGGACCTCAGGGATCACCAAACTCATAATTTTAAATCCCAGGGAGCACTAACTGGTTTTGTGGGTGTGGCTTAATTTGTGGGTGTGGCTTGGTCATGTGACTGGCTGAGCATGGCTTGTATGTAAATATTATAAATATTCATATAAATATTGATTTTTTTTATTAAAAAAGAGCAACTTTTACCCAAAAGCAGGCAAAGCAGGCAGGCAGACTGACTTGCTCACAGAATTGTTCAGTGATCTATCTATCTGCCATCAGCTAGCTCAGTCTGTCACATAAAATTTGCTTGCAAGCAAATGCAGAAAATTAACTCACAACACACCATATACGTAAATATTGAATTTTTTATTTAAAAAAGAACAACTTTTACCCAAAATCAGGCAAAGCAGGCAGGCAGATTGAGTTGCTCATAGAATCATTCAGTGATCTATCTATATGCCATCAGCTTCCTGAGTCTGTCACATAAAATTTGCTTGCCATGAGCCTGCACTGAATAATAGAAACTTCGGTCTTAAGAGAGGTTCAGCTGTGCTTAAAAGCAGAGCTGAAGATCTAAAGACTAGCTAGAAAGCAAGAAATCCAACCATTTCCTGATTCTTAGCTAATCTAAATCTCCTGGCACAGCAGAACAGCTGATGGCCAGAAAAAGGAAAAATAGCAATTTAGCAGGCAAGTTTGCTGGGTAAGGAGTGAGTGGGTGGGGAAGGTTCCACAGGCCATATGGGCGGCACAGCCTTGTGTTTCTGCACAGCCTGGATTAATTGCTTTGGGGGGGGATGATCTGGGGGTAAGATTTCCCTGCGGCCCACCAAAATTTTCTCACAACCCACCAGTGGGCCACAGCCCACCGGTTGGCAACCACTGTTCTAGGTACCAGCCCGCAGGTCCACCCCATCGAGCCTACTGCACCAGAGGGATCTGCCCAAGCAAGTCTGAGCAGAGCAGTGCACCAAGTCAATGGGAAGAGCCTGAGAGAAGGAAAGAGAGAGAGAAAAAAAGAGAAAAGGGAAAGAAAGAAAAAGGGACAGGCAAAGAAAGAGGGGGATGGAAGGAAAGGACAGAAAGAAAAAGAAATAAAGGAGGGAGGGAGGGAGGGAGGGAGAAGAAAGATAATAAGATATCTATTCTAGTCCAATCACCTGCTCCAGCAGGGTTAGAAGGGAATGTGTGTGTGTGTGTGTGTGTTCTCCTTGTAATTTACATTTTGGTTTTGCCTTCTTCAGAATTGGCACTGTAATACACTGGGGGAAAGTACGTTTTAGGGTGGGGATCTGGTCCAATGAATCCTGTTTAAAGCCTCAACAAAATGTGAGAGCTTCCTGATAATCTTGACCATGTTTCATCCACAAAACCTTTACTAGAAGCCAAAGATGTTTCAATGTGCTGGCAAAGATATTTCAATGTGGAAAAGAGCCTCAGTCCAAACTAGACCTCATTTCAATCTGATGCATTAGGTCTCTCTCCCCACCCCTCTTTCTCTCTCTCTCTCTCTCTCTCCCTCCTCCTCCCAGACTGGCTTTGCTCTACTTTCCCAATGTGCATGCGGGGCCAGAGCTGCGAACATAGATGGATGGAGAGAGAGAGACAGAGAGATACAGGTAAGTAGGTAGGTAGGTAGATATATTGGTAGATAGGTAGGCAGGCAGGCAGGCCGGTAGGCAGGCAGGCAGGCTGAACTTTTGGATGAATGTATGGATAGGTAGGTAGGTAGGTAGGTAGGTAGGTAGATAGATAGATAGATAGATAGATAGATAGATAGATAGATAGATAGATAGATAGATCAATCGATATTGGTAGGTAGACAGGCAGGCAGGCAGGCAGGAAGACAGACAGAATGCGATGGAGGAGCCTCTTTGGGAAATTAGAGCAAAGCCAGAGTGGCTTTGATCTACTTTCCCAATGTGGTCCTGCCACTGCGTTCAACGCACCAGCTCCGCAGGCTCACCCCATTGAGCCCCTTGCATCACTCCGGTGCAACAGAGCTGGTGTGTCGAACGCAACCATGGCGGCATGTTGCTCTAATTTCCCAACGTGCCACTGCTGCCACATTTGAGGCACTGGCTAAAGAGCGGTGCAACAATCAATGGGGTGAGCCTGCAGGGCCGGCACCTCAAACGCCCCCCCGCCACCTCTTAGCATCCCCCTAAGGCAACCCACCCCACCAGGAGCAGTATCGCCCACTTTGGGAACTACTGCTCTAACAGCTCCTCAATAAAAAAAAAACCAAATTGTCCACAAATTCTTGTAATTTATACTCTTCTTTTTTGATTCTAGTTCCTTTTATTTCTAAATTTGTTCTAATTTGTATTAATAATGTCTCTAATGTCAAAATAAAGAGCAGAGGTGACAATGGAC
This sequence comes from Pseudonaja textilis, assembly GCF_900518735.1. The sequence continues at coordinate 5,563,868 of NW_020769346.1, read as the reverse complement.
ATCCCTGATGAACTCCTTTTGTTATTCTAAATATTGTTGTTATATCTTCATTTATTATTACATTGGCCTTTGGGCAGGAGTAGACCGTGTCTATCAATTTTTCAAATCTATCGCCAATTCATTTCTTTAACCTATCAAATCATGAATTTCCTATTTAATTATCGAATGCTTTTTGTGAATCCAGAAAAACAAGAGCCTCTTATTTCTCTGGATGCATTTCATAATATTCTAGTATATTAATTTCTGTTCTAATATTATCCCTTATTTGCCTTAATGGCAAAAATCCATTTTGGTCAGTATGAATAATCTCATTTAGAATTTTCTTCATCCTTCCTGCCATAAAATTTTGTAGTCAGCATTCAATAGCAAAATTGGTCTATAATTTTGAATTTGGTTGACATCAGTACCTTCTTTCGGGATCAAGATGATATATGTTTGCCTCCACAAGTCAGGAATTTTGGCATCTAACAAAGCCTCATTGCACACCTCCAGTAATACTGGTTCCAATAGTTCCTCTAAGTTCTTATATTATTCTCCTAGTAAGCCAACTGGCCCAGGGTCTTATTTGGCTATTGTTTTTGGATCACTTCCTTTAATTCTATTAATGAAATTTCTCGATTTAATATAGTTATTTTTTCTTCCTCTATTGGGGGCTTACTATCTCTTTTTAAATACTGGCCTATTTTATCTATCACTATTTTTTCTTGGCTAGAAAAATCTTCAAAGTATTTTAAGGTCTTCTTTTTCTCTTCTTCATTATTTTGTAAATTCCTGTTTTGTCTTGGAGCTTGTGTACTATTCTTTTTTCTTTTTCTTTTTTTTAATTTATAAACCAGCCATTTCCCTGGCTTATTTGCATTTTCAAAAAAGTTTTGCTTCATAAATTTAAGATCCCTTGCATTATCCTCTTGTAGTAAATTTAGTTTGTTTGGCAAGATTCAGTTTTTCATTAATTTGGTCACTCCCTGGTTTTGTTTGTAGTTGTTTTTCTAGATCTCCAATTTCTACTTGTAGTGTGTTGTGTTGCCCCATTTTTCCTTATTTCTTTTTGCCATGTAAGCTATTGTTACCCTCCTGGTGTATGCCTTCATCATATCCCATAGGATTTGTAATGAGGTATAATGTTTTTTGTTTTTATCAAAAAACAATGTCAGTTCTTTAATGAATTTTTGAGTATATTCTTTCTCTAATAATATATGGGGATTCAGAGTCTATCTTTTCCCTTTTTTTTCCTGGCCTCTCCATGCTACTATAATGGAGTTGTGGTTAGCCCAGGTGTGTCATGTACCTGTTGGAATCTGATTCTGAGGGGGAGGTCGAGCAGCTGACAGGGAGTATGAGTGTGGCTCCCGTGGCTGTGGAAGAAACTGGTTAAGGGAACAGCCGGCTGGGCTTTTAAAGGAAGATCCAGGACCAACCCCTCTTCATCCTAGGGCATGCAGGGAGAAACGGAGAAGGGAGCAGCATGAATTATCTTTGTTTGTCAAGTCTTACTGGGTTCTGGTGTCTTCCCAACTGTGTGTGTTTCATTATCTTTTGAAGTCTGCAATTCCTTATCGTGCCCTATCTCATTAATTACTGCAGCATGGTTTGTGTTGGTTTTTATTTATAATTTATATGTACTTTGGGTTTGGACTGAATTTCTTCCCTTTAAAAACTGTTCTTGGGAGAGTTTTTTCTCTAGCTGATGGTAACTGGACATTGGGAAGTATTAAAGGTTCTTTACCTGCTTTTGTGACTTTGTTGCTTTTGTGCCATGCCCCGGGTTATCACAAGATGCTCGGGGGGGGGGTTTCAATCTTCTCTATCTCTTTTCCTAAATCAATATTGCCCATACCATATCAACCCTCAAGTAAGATTTATGTGGGTTCGAATAAAAGGTATTATTTTGTTCTGAGGGATTTAATGATCTCCACACATCTATTAAATTTAGTTTCTCCGTCATATCAAAAAATGTTTTTGGTAGTATATTTCTTCTCTTTTGTTTCTTATTGTCACTAACATACTCTTTTGTGTTATCTACTATTCCTTATAATCTCCCACTATAAATACATCCTTTTGGCCTATTTCAATAATTTTTTCATGGAGTTTCTTATAAAATTCTTTTTTATTTTTATTGGATGCATAAATATTTACTAATACATCAATCTTTGTGCTATCTTTAATTCAATCATTAAGATTCTTCCTTTGGTATCTGCATAAATTTATTTCGCTTTTATCTCTTTGCTAATCTATACCACCACCCCTCTTTTTTTTCTCCACCAGTGCAGTATAGAGTTTCCCCAATTTATTAAATTCTAAGTACTTTTTATCTTGTCTTTTAGTATGCACCTCTTGGGGGCACACAATATCTATATCTTGCTTTACCAGTTTTAAAAGTGTTTGTTTTCTTTTCACTAAAGCATTTAACACATTTACATTTATTGACAATAATTTTAGTTCTTTCTCCATTCTCTTGTTGGTCTACCATTTTCTAATTTCTATTGGTTTTCTTATTTCTTTGAGTTCTTGTTCTGATGCCTTCTTTCTGAAGTTCTTGTGTCTCTTTAACTTTATCTTCCTGATCTTCTATTTCGGATTCTGGCTGATGTTCTTCTTGACTCCACTCCTCCAATTTCTCTCTGCAACTATCGTTCTCCTCTGTTCCTATCAACTGATCATATAATTCTTGGGCTTTATCTAGATTGTCTATTTTTATATTTTTGCTTTGCCAGGATACTAGCATGCCTTCTGAGATGATCCACCAAAATAGTATATTTCATTTGCTTCATTGGGATGCCAGGAAACAGTAATCTTTGCTTTGTTTTTGAATTCGTCTGGGTATCTGTTTCAGGTAACGACTTCCTTCTCCTTATACACTATGGGCTCCTCCCTTGTTATTTTTTAAATAATATCCCTGACATTCTTTTGGGCAAATCTGACATGTACTTCTCTGGGTAACTGGTGTCGTTTTGCATAATTTGTTTGGACTCTGTAAACTTCGTCCAACTCATTTATAATTTCTTGTTTATCCCTTTGCAAGGTTTCAGCTATCAGTTCCTCCATTAGTCTTCCCAGATCTTTATCCTTAGCTTCGGTAATGTTCTAGAATCTTAGGTAGAAAGAGTCCATTTCTAAATGGATCAAGGAATCTTCCAGATCCTTATTCACTGCCATCATACATTGATCAACCTGTTCCAATTTTTTTTCTGTTTGTTCTGCTTTTATTTCTACCATTTTTATTTTCTGATCATTTTTTTTTTTTGATCACCTGTTGTATTGAACTGACATTGTCATCCAGTTTCTGAATATCATGTCTCAATTCGCCCTGGTTTTTGGACATCATCTCCTGTAGCTTCACCATCATTTCTTGGATCATTAACAAGATATTAATATAGTATTCTGTGTGTGGTTTTATTTCTTTGTAGTTAGCATCCCTTCTATTGACCACTGCGTTGACCGAGATGCTGTCACTACTAATAGGTTTGATGATGTTTTCTTCCCTGCTATTAGAGTAGTCATCATGATACAGATCATTTCTTTCAAAATTTTATTCTGCTCCCCTAAGATTTTATACTTTCCCAAATTACCATGCAACCACTTTATTAATAGTAATACTAACTTTTTATTGTTCTTCCTTATTTCTATTATGTCCAAATTCTTAAGTTGTATTAAATTATGTTAATATGAGATCAAATCAATTACTACTCATTTATAACTATTCCTTTCTTTTTTATTTATCAATATTATAGCATCCACCATCTTAATCACTTAAGTTTGGAATGGAGAATGCTGACAACTATTCTATTTGCTAGAATGCTGACAACTATTCTATTTCTATTTTATAGACCATATATTCAATAATATACCCTTGTACAAAATATCAGTAATTAAATTTCATTAATATAAGCTTTAATAAATATAATATGCAATATAATATAAATGCTTAATATATAGTTAAAAAAGGTACTGATAGGTATTGAAAATGTTAAATATACTTTGAATATACCTGTAATATACACTGCTCAAAAATATAAAGGGAACACTTAAACAACGCAATGTAACTCTAAGTCAATCACACAAATCAAACTGTCCACTTAGGTTGCAACACTGGTTGACAATCAATTTCACATGCTGTTGTGCAAATGGAACAGACAACAGGTGGAAAGCATAGGCAGTTAGCAAGACATCCCCAATAAAGGAGTGGTTCTGCAGGTGGTGACCACAGACCACTTCTCAGTTCCTATGCTTTCTGGCTGATGGTTTGGTCACTTTTGAATGCTGGTGGTGCTGTCACTCTAGTGGTAGCATGAGACCGGGTCTACAACCCACACAAGTGGCTCAGGTAGTGCAGCTCATCCAGGATGGCACATCAATGTGAGCTGTGGCAAGAAGGTTTGCTGTGTCTGTCAGCGTTGTGTCCAGAGCATGGATGTGCTACCAGGAGACAGGCTAGTACATCAGGAGACATGGAGGAGGCCATAGGAAGGCAACAACCCAGCATCAGGACCTCTACTTCCGCCTTTGTGCAAGGAGGGACAGAAGGAGCACTGCCAGAGCCCTGTAAAATGACCTCCAGCAGGTCACAAATGTGCATGTGGCTGCTCAAATGGTCAGAAACAGACTCCATGAGGGTGGTATGAGGGCCCGGCGTCCACAGGTGGGGGTTGTGTTTATAGCCCAACACCATGAAGGACATTTGGCATTTACCAGAGAATACCAAGATTGGCAAATTCACCACTGGCACCCTTTGCTCTTCACAGATGAAAGCATGTTCACACTGAGCACATGTGATAGACGTGACAGGGTCTGGAGACACCTTGGAGAACGTTCTGCTGCCTGCAACTTCCTCCAGCATGACCAATGGTGTGGGGTGGCATTTCTTTAGGGGGCCACACAGCCCTCCATGTGCTCACCAAAGGTAGCCTGACTGCCATTAGGTACCAAGATGAGATCCTCAGACCCCTTGTGAGACCATATGCTGGTGCAGTTGGCCCTGGGTTCCTCCTAATGCAAGGCAATGCTGGACCTCATGTGCCTGGAGTTCCTGTAAGATGAAGGCATTGATGCTATGGACTGGCCCACCCGTTCCCCAAACCTGAATCCAATTGAGCACATCTGGGACATCATGTCTCACTCCATCCACCAATGCCACGTTGGACCACAGACTGTCCAGGAGTTGGGAGATGCTTTAATCCAAGTGTGGGAGGAGATTCCTCAGGAGACCATCCGCCACCTCATCAGGAGCATGCCCAGGCATTGTAGATGTGGGAATAAACTTTGACTTGGGTATTGGGTAATGATTAGTCTAAGACCTTATACATACATGCTTGCTTAAAGGTCACTGAGATAGTGTAAGGAAATTAAAAACAAACACTAGAAACAATCAAGCAGCTCAGACAACTGTAAACAAGTCTGTACTATATCTAATTATTGTAATCCACAATGTGACTATACTTGCTATGCTAAAAATCTCAATAAAAGGGAGCACTGGAATTTGCTCTGGGCTCTCATCCCGAGAATACTCACTTGTGTCTCATCTTTTCCATGAGAGACCACCACAGTAGGGAGGTCATACAGGCACGTGGAGGCCACACACACTACTGAGCCTCATTTTGACTTGTTTTAAGGACATTACATCAAAGTTGGATCAGCCCGTAGTGTTTTTTTCCACTTTAATTTTGACTGTAACTCCAAATCCAGACTTCCATGGGTTGCTAAATTTGATTTCCATTAATAATTTTTGTGTGATTTTTTTGTCAGCACATTCAACTATGTAATAAACAAAGTATTTAATAAGAATATTTCATTCATTCAGAGCAGTGTATTTCATTCAGTAGTTTTTAATTATAATCAGTGTTGTTATTTTTTTCAAAATAGTCAATAATTATAAAGTATCAAAATAGGCTATAACCGATGTAATATAATATTATTGATAATTAATATATAACTAATGTGGTTATTAATATGGGTGTTATAAATCTTAAATGTATTCTGTTATCTCTTAAATATATTTCAATCACTGGAATTCATAAAAGTACAAAAATTTATATAAATATTGTAATCAATGTAATCAACACAGTCACAACATTCAATATAATGATCCAATTAATTCTAGTAGACTTTATCTCTGTTTAGTATACAGTTACTTGGTTTTACAATGATCATTTCCACCTCCGAGTCAGCTGATATTTCTAGCTTCCCACTTGTTATTGACTCTAGTTCACACTCTTTTTCAGTTTTTGAATTCTGGGATTTGTTTCTCCTCTCTTTCACAGCTTTTCCTGTCTTTCACAGCTTTTGCTTGATCTTCTTCACTTGTCTCATTATCTCTGTGCTGCCAAAAGCACCTGTTTTCCTCTTCTCCACTCCCGCCGCTTTTCTCAACACGCTTTTCTTCACCATCCCCTCTGAACCTCTCTTTTTCAATCCTCGATCTATCTCTATATTTCAGCTTCTTTCAGTTCAGTTTGTTTGACCGTTACTTTGTTGCTTTCAGCACAAGTCAAGTCGGGTCACTGGATTCTCCTTCACTTCTAATGCCTTCTAATCTCCCACTTTCACTTTTACCATTCTTCTCTTTCCTTTCTCTCTGTGATCTTTACACCCCTCTCAGTTATTTTTGATCTCAGATTTCTTCTAGTTTTTTGGTTTTAAGTTCAATAAATCACAGCTCTTTCCTTTGGGTCGCCGCTAAACTTTTTGGGGTTAAAACCCTCCCTCTAGAGCTTCCTTTTTAACCAAAAGTTTCTGGGAATTACTCACTTTAACAGTTCAGTTCAATCCACTGCAGACATCGGATTTTCTCACTGGTCAGATTGCCACAGTCTGTTCAAAATGATCCTTTCTTCTTCTATTGTGACTAGTCACAGCTTCAGGTTCGCCATGTCAAAGTGACAAGGCAAGACACTTTCCACACCGGGTTTGAGGGAGATCCTTTCATTGCAGCCGGTGGTTGGCTTCCTTCTCACTTCTTCCCAGGGGTCCCCTCTGTAACATGTTGCTCTCCAAACTTTCTGCACCTTCGAAGGATCCCGATCACGATAAATCCAGAGTCAAAGTATAGAGATCATCCTTTTTGCTCTGCACCACCAAGATGTCATCACCAGAAGTCTAATATTATTATTCTTATTTGCACCAAAATGTATGATAGCCAGATGCTACACTGTCACGTATTGATGTGTATATGTCAAATAAAATAAAAAACTTGGGGGAGGGGAGTAACAAACCACTTGCAGTTTCATTCTCAAGTGTCTTCTTTTTTAAAATTGAAATCTGGTAGTCTTACTATAAAAAAATCATTTGCCTATCTCAAACATGTGTATAAACATTTTTTGGATATTTGTGTATCAAAACAACTCCTCCAACACAATTTTTAAAACCTCTCCTTCTCCCATTCAAATAACAGAATGAAAATTGAACAGGATATTGTGCGTGCATTAAAGCAATTGGGCACAGAAATGTTTATCCATGGTAAGCTTATGCAATGTGTATATAAGGAATATTTTGCCAAGCATGATAGCACAAACACAGCAGACCACTCCAAACTCTTAAAAGTAGTCATGTGACAATTTTAAAAACGATTTCCAATTGTCTGAATGTGGTCTGTGGGCACAGGCAACTTTTTCACTGAGGCTGCTAATGAAGCAAAATGATTGTTCATAAACACATGCAAGCATACAGTTATAGTCAGGCTTCAAAGTAGCCATTGAAGTCTTCCAGATGATGCAGCTGCTTGCATAGTATGCTGTGTGAAAACCCCTTTCAAATGATTTTCAATGCACCATTCCATTTATATTAAAGACAGAAGTAATAAAACAAGAAATTGTGTGTACTGCAGGGGATGAATTCAGTGATCATTTATCTTGTCAGAAGCTTGACATCACAGCAAATACTAAGGCTTTGCAACCCATCACTATAAGTACAGAACCATTTTTTGGCTATGAAAAATGTCAGGTGATAATTTCTTTTCCCCTCTAAGTATTCTGATATGAAAGGAGCCTATTCAAGTTCTATACTCACTACATAAAAAAAAAGGGAAAAGGTGAAACAACATGGCACAGAGTCACAAATGAAGCCATTTTTTCGGAAGATTCAATTACAACTCTTCTATATAGAACTTGATTTGTTATCATCACTGCTGACATATTTCTGTTTTTATTGTACAGCCTGAAATTCACAGCAAGTAGTCTACTTCTTTTTCAGTGCACTTAAGCAGAAGACTTTGAACTACTTCAAAAGCATAAAATCATCTAACATTTCTAATAAATCATGTAAAACATTTAAAGATTTCAGTGTTACAGGAAGATAAGAAATGTATTTTACAATTATGTGTCTGGTCTAGTTCAATGCAGTTGTTTGGTTATATATTTATTTATCTGTTTACAAAGTTGCCTCCTAATTATTAGATGAAATGTATATCACAGGTATATAAAGAATGCAAGGAATAATGAACAACTAATGGAATTAATCTGTTTATAAATACCAGTTGATATACTTTGAAGATGTGCACTTGAATTTTCTTATATTCTGGAAATACGGTATATTGAGTATCTTCAAGCATGTTTATATACTTGATATAGAAGTAAGTAAATGAAAAAAAGAAATAAATCTTAGTTATACTATATATGCTAGTCTGTGACCATTACAAAAATTTGATTGGTAGTTATAGTATAATAATTCAGATTTCAGGAGAGGGGAGGAGCTGGTGCCCTGATGATATGGCTTGCAATCGAGCTCTTCGATTGCAGCCGATATCTTTGCTTCCGGCCGGTCCAAACGGACCTAAACCGTCCCATAGGGACGGCTATTGTGAAGGGTATCCCCTGTGGACTCCAGGGACACCGCAAAGTCCCTGGATGACCCAGGAGAAGTCCCTTTTGCTGGCAGCGGAGAGGCAGCCCCCAAGCTGCTGAAGTCGGGGCAGCTCCAGAAAGGAAGAGGCTGAAAGAGAAAGTGTGTCGGCTGGGTGAGAAACTTTTTTTTTTCAATTTTTTGAGGTTTGAAAGGACACTTTGATTGCTAGAAGAAATCTGTGTGATTTTTGACAAAACTGATCAAGCGGCGTTTTTTTAAGGGAGACGTCAAAGCGAGGCTTTTTTATTTTATTTTATTTTATTTTTCGCTACCGGACTTCATTGTTATTTACTGGATAACCGGACTGTTCTTTTTTATATATATATTTTCTATTCTCCCTTTGGATTTCTTTTTTTTTTTCTTTAGGCTAGAGGCTCCCTTTGGTTATTTTTTTTTTTTCTTTGTATATATATGTATATACTTCTCGCGTTTTTTTTTTTTTAATTATGCTGTTTTGAGAGGAGGGGGGAAAGTGATAACTAAGAAACTTTGTAACACTGCCAACTAGAGGCTTGGAAATATTCTACTTGAAGTGGAAAGAGATGTGAAAGACTCCTTCTCAAGGACATTTCTTGATAAGATAGAGGAAAGAGCGCAGTAGAATATTATTACAGGTGCTCTTCTGGATTTCTGTCAACAATTAAATATTTATGGCTTGGCTTTGAAGCTTGTGGGAAAGGGAAGAGCCTTGGATAACTAAGCAGAGTGCAGTGTGTTGTTTCTATTTCCTCTTTCTAATCCTTTTTTTAGTTTCGCTACCCCCCCCCCCACTAGCATTATTGTATATTTTTATTCCAGTAAGTTCTTTATTTTTACTTTTTCAAGGGGAAACCTTAGAATTTTTCATTTTTATTTTATTTTCATTTTTTTTCTTTTTTCATTGGGATTTTTGTCTTTTTTATCTATGCTTTTGGATTATTTTGGTCTCCTTTTTTTTTTCAACTGAGATTTTTTGGCTGGATTAAGGTGTGAAGAACCTGAAGAAATTTATCCTTTTTTTTTCTTTTTGGCTTTGGTCTTGTTTATTATTATTATTATTGGGTCTTTTTTTATTATTATTTTTATTTTTTATTGTGGACTATTTTACAATTGGACTAGGGTCAGGAAGAACCTGAAGAATTTTTTTTTCTCTTTTCTCTTCTTTCTCCTTTATTATTGGGCTTTTTATTATTGGACTTTTTCATTTTGGATTATAATTGGCTATTTTCCTAATTGGATTAAAATTTGAAAGAACTTGAAGATTTTGAACCATCTAAAATGAGTAGGAAACTTATACCTTCGGGTGCCTCTGTGTCTACTTCTGCCTCCCCACCATCTGGACAACGTTCAATTCAGGTAATGTTAAAGCAAGACAAAGAAAGAGAACAAGAAAAAGTAACCTTACAGATGATTATGCAAGGAATTCAAGACCTTAAGATAAAAACAGACACCATTGAACAAAGAACAGGGAGGACTGAGGAAAAAGTGGAAAATATTCAACAGATAATGGCGAAGTATGATGAGAGACTCCAAAAAGTTGAAGAAGAGGGTAAACGAAGAGAGGAGAAGATTGGAAATATTGATAGCAGACTAACAGTGGTTAGAAAAAAGAAAAAAAGAAAAAAGTGGGATGCTGAAGTGGGAGATGGAGAGGTCAGAATTTTATCTTAGATTTCAAAATATAGAGGAAGAAAAAGGGCAAGATTTGGCTGCAATAATGATAGAAATCTTGGCGGACGCTTTGGAAATAACAGAGGAAAAGATGATGGATGGAGTAGATGAGATATATCGAGTCTTTACAAGATATGCAATGAGAAATAATTTACCCAGAGAAGTCCATATTAGATTTACTAAAAAATCTATCAAGACACAAATTTTACAAGCGGCAAGAGAGAAGACGTTGAAATATAAAGGCAAAGAAAACAAATACCCAGAAGAGTGAGAGAGATGAGAAGAGAATATTGATTTCTGACCAAAATGTTATTGAAAAAGGAGGTGAATTACAGATGGCTGATCCCAGAAGGATTGATGTTTACATGGCAAGAACAGAGACACAGAATTGATTCAATTGAGAAAGCAGAACTTTTTTACACAGAATTTTTTGGAAGGAGAGAAGAAGAGGCAGAAAAAGAGATTTCATTAATTGAATTCCAAGAGGAACAAATGGAGATTGGAAAAGAAGAAGGCGCAGTAGGTGGACAGGTGGATACTAAAGATCAGCGGGAACTAAGATCTACAAGAGCGGCTAAACCTAAATATAAAATATAACCATGGAAGAGAAAAAACTGATTACAATGAATATAAATGGACTGAATTCAGCTGCTAAGAGAAGGAAGATTTTTCATAAATTAGGGAAATTAAAATTTGATATAATTTGTTTACAAGAAGTACACATTAAAAAGCAACATGAACAACTGTTAGTACAACCAAAATTAGGGAAATTGTTTACTTCTTTGACCCAATCTAAGAAAAGAGGAGTGGTTTTATATATCAAAGAGGCCACCCCAGCAAAATTGATTTACGCTGATGAAGACGGGAGAATATTAATGGTGGAAATAATGGACAACAATAGAAAGATACTTTTGACTGCAATTTATGCTCCGAATGATAAACAGGAAGAATTCTATAAAAAATTACATATGAAAATGGCCGGACTGGACTATGCTAATATAATTATGATGGGAGATTTTAATGGAATCGTGGACAATAAACTGGACTATATAGCAACAACAGCAAAGTACAATAGAAAGATTCTTCCTAAATCCTTTTTTAAAATGACAGATGAACTAATTTTAAAAGATATATGGAGAGAAAGAAATGCTAAACTTAAGCAATATACTTTCTATTCAAATAGACATTTATCATGGTCCAGATTAGATATGATTTGGATTTCAACAGAATTAATATCTAGCATTCAAGAAGTAAACATTGAAACAAGTACTTGGGCTGATCATAATCCATTGACAATTAAATGGAAGGGACAAAAAAAAAGATCGAGATGGACGTTAAATAATACTATTCTAAAGGAGAAAGATTTTATACAATGGATGGAGAAAAAACTGGCCTTTTTTAAAAAAAGAAAATAGAAAAGAAGATACTTCAATACAGAATGTTTGGGATACAATGAAGGCATATGCTAGAGGTTTGATAATAGACTACGCAAGAAAAAAGAATATTAGGAAAAGGCAAGCCATTAAAGCCTTGGAGGATGAGTATAAAAGAATTGAAAAAGAATTACAGAAAATGCCACAGAAAAAAGACATCAAACTGAAACTGGACATAACTAAACATAAAATGGACTTAATAGAGAAAGAAGAACTGGCACAGAAAATTAGGAATGCTAAACAGAATTATTTTGAAGATGCAAATAAGCCAGGTAGATGGCTAGCATATAAGCTGAGAAAGGAGAAAGAGTCGAGGAAAATATCACAGCTAATAGATGACCAAGGTCGAATTTGTTATGGCAGCAAAGAGAAAAAAGAAATTATTCGAGATTTTTATGGACATTTATATAAGAAAGAAGATATTAATGAGGAGAAAGTTAAACAGTACTTGCAGAATGCAAATTTACCTAAGATATCCAAAGAGACTGAAGAAATGTTAGAAAGTAATATAACAATGATGGAATTAAGTCAAGCACTCAAGAAACAAAATAATGGGAAAGCACCAGGTCCAGATGGGTTCCCTGCAGAATTTTATAAAACATTTCAAGAGTCACTGAGTATTCCACTGTTAGAAGTTATGAATGAAGCTATGTCAAAGAAGATGATACCTAAAACATGGTCAGAGGCCTATATTACACTTATTCCAAAAGAGGAGGCTGATCCACTCCAAATTAAGAATTATAGACCGATTTCTTTATTAAATGCAGATTATAAAATCTTTGCTTCAATATTAGCAGAAAGACTTAAAAAATATTTGAATAATTATATTCATCCAGACCAAAATGGATTTTTGCCAAAGAGGCAAATTAGAGATAATATGAGAGTAATTCTGGACACTTTGGAATATTATGAGGCACATCCTGAAAAGCAAATGGCTCTGATATTCTTAGACGCCCAAAAGGCATTTGACAATGTGAATTGGAGATTTATATTACTCTTATTGGAACAGATGGGTTTTGCTAGAAGATTTATTCAGGCAATAGAAGCAATTTACCATGAACAAACAGCTAAGGTGGAGGGAGAATTTACAGACTCTATTAATATAAGAAAAGGCACAAGACAAGGATGTCCCCTTTCTCCTTTGTTATTTGTATTGACCCTGGAAGTGTTGAATAGAAACATTAGAGAAGGCAAAACTATAAAAGGAATGAAAATTAAAAAGGAAGAATTTAAATTACAAGCCTTCACAGATGACTTAGTTTTTATTTTGGAAGACCCTGTAGAAACGGCTGCGAAGCTATTGGAAAAGATAGAGACATATGGTGAAGTGGCCAGTTTGAAAATAAATAAAGATAAAACAAAGATTTTGTCAAAGAATATGCTACTAAGACAAAGAGAAGAATTGGCAGATTTGTTGAAAATTCAAGTTACGAATAAGGTTAAGTATTTGGGGATACATTTGACATCAAGATGTAGTGCATTAAAAGAGAACAATTATATTAAACTTAAACAACAGATAGCTTTAGACTTGAAGAAATGGGAAAATCTACAACTGTCATTAATAGGGAGGATCTCAACAATTAAGATGAATATTTTACCCAGAATCTTATTTTTGTTTCAAACAATACCAATTAGGCTCGGGAAAGACTATTTTGAGGATTTAAATAAAATTGTGTTGAAGTATATATGGCAAGGTAAGAAAGCGAGGATAAAGCTAAAACTCTTGCAAGATGCAAGTGGTTTTGGCCTGCCTAATTGGGAGCTGTACTACCAAGCTGCAAATTTGGTGTGGGTTAAGGAATGGATAACATTAAGGAAGACTAGATTGTTGACACTAGAAGGTCATGATCTGTTGTTGGGTTGGCATGCTTTTCTATGGTACAAGGGAACTAAGACACAGGGCTATTTTCGAAGACATTATATACGGGAGTCTTTGTGGTTAAATTGGGAGAAGATAAAAAAACAATGTTATTTGAAAATTCCAGTTTGGTTATCGACGATAGAAGCATTTTCTTATCCTATAATTTACAAGAAGGAACAAACAGTTAGATATGGGGAATTATTAGATGAAAAGGGTGAACTTAAATCGATACAAAATCTAGAGGAACAAGGTATAAAGATGAATTGGTTTTCATATGTGCAAATACACTCAAGGTATGATGAGGATTCCAAAACAGAGGGATTTTATGATAAACAGACTGATTTAGATAAGATTTTGATGGATACTGATGAAAAGGTGATTAAAAAATTATATGGTTATTTATTGGAAATTAAGCTAGAGGAAGAACAAGTTAAAGAAACTATGATTGCTTGGGGGAGGAATTTTGGATATGGGATTGATTTAGAGAAATGGCAGAAATTATGGTTGCAAAATTATAAAATGACAATGTCTACAGCTTATAAAGAAAACTTGTATAAGATGTTTTACAGGTGGCATTTTCCACCGACAAGGATAGCAAGAATGTTTAAGAATAAATCTGAAAAATGTTGGAAATGTCATCGGATACCTGGCTCATATTACCATATGTGGTGGACTTGTGAGGACGCTAGAAAATATTGGACTAAAATCCGCATGTGGCTGGAAAAAATGACAAAGTAACATATAGATTTGAAACCGGAGTTCTTTTTATTGGGAATTCTACCAGATGTATATATTAAAGAACTGAAATATTTGATTATAAATGTATTAACTGCGGCTAGAATTGTATTTGCTAAAAACTGGAAAAATGAGAAAATTCCATCGTAGGAAGAAATTATTAAGAAAATGTTGGAATGTGCTGAGATGAGTAGATTGACATTTGAAATTAGAGAGCAAGAAGATAAACAATTTTATAAAATTTGGGACCTTTTCTATCAATGGTTAGATGATGAAATATGATAATAGAATACCTAGAATTTTAGATAATAAGGAATATTCTTGTTTTTTTCTTTTTCTTTTGTTATTAGATACTATATCTATAAAGTGTGTTTTTTTTAGGATAGAATTGGCATGATTATATGATTTGTTATAGAATAAATTACTTAAATTATAGTTATCTCATAAAGTATGAATGAATAAAAGTATAGTCAAATGATTTTTTTTTAATAATGATACGAATATATATAAGTTAGGATTGAAAATAAGAGCTATTATGTAATATAATTGTAATTGAGACTACGAAATGGATGCACAAAACTGATGAACCAACCGACACACTGTTTGTTTATAAGTATGGAAGAGAGCTGATGCTTTTATGTTTGGTCTGTTTTTGTTTGTTTGTTAAAAAAACCAATAAAACTGTTTTCAAAAAAAAAAAATAATAATTCAGATTTCAATATACCACCAGTAGCAAAGCAGAAGAACTTGGAAAAGGCAAAAGCAAACCTCCAAATTAGACCAAATTATCCATTATAAAACGTGAAAAGCACGATTAGAAGAAAGGTATTGAGAAATTACATTAATTACTTGGGATAGTTGCTCAGTTGCAATTAAAATGATCATTATTGTGGTGTCTTTCTATGAAACCATTCTCTAACCATACTTAGACCATAAACTTTGTTTTAACACAAAAGTATATTGTAGCATTTTTTAAAAAATAATTAAGGGGACCTGAAACATTCAGAGGAATGAGGAAACCTTCCTGGCGGCTCAGTGCGTCTGCATGTGCAATGCTTTTTCCCAATCGGTGTATCAGCTGGTAGCTGTAGGCGGCAAGGAACTCGGACCACCTTGTCATCCTTGGTGACAATATGTTTGGGGTGGCCTTGTTCCCTGCCAGTATTCCTAGTAACGGTTTATGGTCAGTAATAATGGAAAAGGTCCTACCGTATAGGTATTCGTGGAACTACTTCACGCCAGTGATCGCTGCTAGTGCCTCCTTGTCCAGCTGGCTATAATTCCTCTCAGTCTTGGACAATGTCCTTGAGAAAAAGGCAATTGGCACTTCCCTCCCGTCTGGCAGAGTGTGGCTTAGGACGGCTCTGACACCAAAGGGTGAAGCATCGCGGGTCATGGTCAACAGGAGGGTTTTGCTGTACTGCATGAGGACTGCGTCTGATGTTAGCAGGTCTTTTATTTTCTGGAAGGTGCTTTCCTCCTGCTTTCCCCAGGACCAGGTGCCTGTTTTGTCCAGCAGCCTATGTAGGGGTTCCACTGTGGTTGCCTTCTGGGGCAGGAAAACATTGTATAAATTAATGAGTCCAAGAAAAGCCTGCAGTTCTGTTTTACTCTGAGGTCTGGGGGCTTCTTTGATGGCTTTAACCTTTTTTTCTGTGGGGTGGATTCCATTTTTGTCAAGTAGGTACCCCAGGAATTCTACTTTCTCTGTGCATAGTTGACACTTTTCTTTTTTAACCTTTAGCCCGGTGTCTTTAAATTTTTGTAGGACCTCCCTTAGGTGGCTCTCTAGTTGGTTTTTATTTTTAGGTGATACTAACACATTGTTGAAGTAGGGTACCACCCCTTTTATTCCTTGCAATAGTCTCTCCATCAGACTCTGAAATACCCCTGGTGCCACGCTGACTCCGAATTGGAACCTCTTGCATAGGAATGCCCCCCGGTGGGTCACAATGGTTTGCGCCTCAGCAGTCTCGGCGTCGACTGGCAGCTGCTGGTATGCCTGTGCCAGATCAAGTTTTGCAAAGACTTTTCCTTCCCCCAGTGAGTGTAGGAGGTGCTGTACCACCAGAACGGGGTAAGCACTCTGCTGCAGCGCATGGTTGAGGGTGGCCTTGTAGTCACCACAGATCCTTACAGACCCGTCTGGCTTAATCAGGGTGACTATTGGGGTTTCCCACCAGGCATGGTCTCTCGGCTCTAGGATCCCTTACACGATGAGCTTGTCCAATTGCTCATCGATTTTGGGTTTGAGCGCGAAGGGCACTTGCCGTGGCTTAAGGTAGATTGGGGCAATATTCGGGTTCAGGTTGAAGGAGATTGGGGACCCACGGTACTTGCCTAAGTCACCGTTGAACACCTCCTGGAAATCACGAGTGTCTCCCAGTTTGCTTCGGCGATGTGGTTAATGCCAGTCACCTCGATCCCCAATGGCGCAAACCACTCCAGTCCTAGCAGGCTTGGGCGGTCTTTATCCACAACGGTGAGCAGAAGCACCTCTGTATGCCCCTTGAAGGCCAGTTTAAAATGTCCAATCCCGACCACGGGAATCCGGTTTCCCTGGTAATCCTTCAGGGTCAGTTTCTGGTTCTCTAATTCGCGTCTGTGGATGGTGGGCACCAAACGCTTGATCGTATGCCACAAGACCATGGAGAGGTAGGATCCGGAACCTACCTTCATCCCGCATGGCTGACCCTCGATGCTTACCTCCACATGCATCTTCCGGGCATCGATTGTGTTCGAGTGCCCGATGATGACCATCTGATGGGTCTCTTCTTTACGCTGAATTTCACTGAATCGCTTGTTCCTTCCCTCTCGGCTCCACTGGCCTCTGGTCTCTGGTCCTGGGGGGGGGGTGCCGTCTTGTCGCCGGTGGCTGTGATTTCTCTTGTTCTGGCATACTTTGGCGATGTGTCCCCGTCTGTCACAGTGCCGGCAAATGGTGTCTGGGAACTGGCACTCTGAATGGGGATGGTCGCCTCTGCACCCAGCACACTGGAACCCCGACTTATGACCTCTCCGTTCTTGTCGGTCTCATTCTGCTTGCAGTCTATGAATCTCCTCTTCTCTTCCTCTTCCTCGGTCTCAGAGAAGGAGTCAATGTCCCTGTGGTGTGTAGTTGTGGCTTTGTGGCTGGCCTCTGGTCATTTTTCCGGGGTTGGCATCATTTCTGCGGTTGTTGGTCGGTCTATTGCATTCATCTGCCGCATCTTTGCTGCTGACTGTTTCCTGCTTCGGCTGCAGTTGCTTCGGCGATGGCCTCAGTGACTGAGATGTCTGTTTGTGCCATCAATCGGCTCTGGAGTATGGGGTCCCTAAGCCTGAGGACCACACAGTCTCACAGGGCCTCGTCCATGTCGGATAACCCACACATGCCCCCGAGGTTTCTCAAGGTGGCCACAAAATCGCCAATGCTTTCGCCCTCCTTCTGATCCCTCCTGTAGAACTTGTGCCACCTGATGAGGTTGGGCACGGCAGAGGCATAGTGATTCCACAGCAGTCAGTCTAGGTCAGTCCAGTCCATCTCCTTCACATCTCGGGGCTTGGTTAGTGCTTTGGCCATTTTGAACACTGCAGGCCCATAGTGTGTCAGGAACATGGCCCTCTTTCTGCTCGTTGGCATCTTTCAAGTGGACTGCTCTCGAGGAACATGAGGAATCGATCAATGTACGATTCCCAGTCCTCAGCTGCTTGATTGAAGGGTACGGGTGGCGAGTTACTGCCGGCCATCTCTTCGGGAGTTCAGCGTTGATTTGCCACGTGCTTGGCTGGTCTTTCTATCTCACGATCCCATCCTCATCGCCAGTGTTAGATCGGGTACGAAAGAGACGCCAGACCAGTGTACTTCAAGCTCTTTATTTCATGTATAGATCTGTACAAGATCTTGGAGCCGCGGCAGCCCTTCATATAGGGATTGCTTGCAGCTCACCCGCCAATGACAGGTCCTTGAATCTCCCGTGATTGGCTTGGCCAATCGCGGTTGATTCCTAGAGAACCAATCACTGCCTTTTAGTTGACCAATCATAATGCTGTATATGTGGACCAATCAGAAGTCAGTATTTGGAGTATGTTAATACAGAACACTTCCTATATAGAAAAATTACAAAATCTAAAGCTATAACAGTTTATCCAGACAGTTGCTTTAATGTGCTTTCCTTCCTTCTTTGAAAAGAAAACTACTGATGTAAATTACAGGTTTTCCAGAATCAGATCTCACTCTGCCTCAACAACAAGGCACTTAGAATTTTTAATACCAAAATGTTTCAGGATCATCATAGATTCTCCAGTGTTATTTCTTCTCTTATTCACTTTCAGAAACCAACAGAAACACAACCATCAATTGCTCTAGAAAATGCATACATGGTAGGATTAGCTCCTGACCAGCCAATAAAACCAGCCAATGTTTGTTTTTTCAAAATGATTGATCTTCTTTAATACTGATATTAATGATAGGAATTAGTATGAGAAACAAAATACCACTATAATTGAAAGAAAAGGGAGCAGTCTCACTTGCCAAATAACTACTGTTTTCTTCATTCTAACAGAACTAATTATTTCCTTTGAGTTCAATCAAAGCTGAGAGAGAATGAATAGAACTTATAGTTCTTAACTGCTACACTAAACTGGTGTCTTAGTTAGCTAACAGCACTTAATATTAAATGACTAGCAGATTGTTTCAGAAACAGTACTAGCAGTTCGTTCTTCATTTCAATAAAGAGCCCTAGTCAAAACTATTCTACAATCTACACAGAAACAAACAAAAGATGAAAAATTAGAACTGCATCCTCATAATCAGGAAGGTATTCCTCTTTACCAGAAGTCAACAGGGTACACTAATCTTCAAGGCAGTATTCCTGGCTGTTTCTAGAATGTAAAGAACTATGATGGAAGAAGCTTATTCTTGGCTTCAGCAATAGGACAATGCAATAGAAGTACCTAAACTATGGTGGCAATTGAAGAATCTTTGTCTCTTCAAAACTTCCTCACCCGGACTTCTGGTTTGCAAGGCTTCGGCAGTGGCAGGAATCCGCGATCATGCGCGGTTTCTGCTGCGCTTGCCACTGGAATGCCCCCAATCCAGCCGGATTTGGGGGCTATTAGTTACCCCGTAGAGGTAACTGAAGATAAGGGAGATCTGGCAGGGGTCCAGGGGAATCGCAACCCCCTTCCTCAGCTGGCTTAACTCCCTTTTCCGAAAGTGGTGGAGCAGCGGTCAGCAATGGCCACCACAAAGAAGCTTTCATCCAGATAAGAATGTGCAGGAGGAAGCTGAGGTGAAAGTTTTTGGCTGACCAGGACAACAAGTAACATTTAAATACCCTGGAATTTAAACTTCATTAAGATGCATCGTTCCCAAAGAAGATCGAAAAAAGCAGCGAATGAAAGTAAAAAGGGAAAGTTTGTTTTTTCTCACTCTCCTTCCTTATGGTGATAGCAGATGGAAATTGGAAAAACCCATTTTGGCATCAGCAGGTAATTAAATTGGAAAATTAAAGCCAAGGGGACATTAAAGATTTCTGAATATTGGGGGGAAAAAACTTTTTTTTGCTATAAGTGGGAAGGGAGAGGAAAAGAATTAATATTAAGATTTTGCTGGAGGAGGCTGCTTGGAATTTATAAGACTAGAGTTAAATTGTAACAAGACTACTAAAAGATATATTTTGGAACTTTGCAACTGAACTGTAACCCCAGGAAAAGAAAGTATAAAAAGAAGAAAGTGCTAAATGAAACAGTCTGCGTGTATTTGGATTGCTTGGTGACTTTGGGATCTTTGGAAATTATTATTTGAAAGACTAAAAACATTTGGGTTGTTTAAAAATTTTTCATAATGGTATTATTTGTTGATGAACTGAAAGTGGAATTTAAAAAGCTTAAAGAAGAGAAACAAGAAGGGAAGGGGCTCTTCTGGATCTGTTTTTCATTTCTTAGAAATGGCGATTTCTACCTATCAGAAACTACTAGAACAAGAAGATTGGGATGAAGAAGAAGCCACCTTTAACGAACAAGCAACTCTAGCTAGGGGGAAAAAAGGAAAGAGGGAAAGAGAATGGAGAATTTAAGACTTAAAAAAACAACCAAAAAAGGGAAAAATAAGGTGAAAAATCGATGCAATGTCAGAAAGCAACAGAAAAGAGGAATACGGAAGAGAGTGGAGATTAAGAGACAAGGAGGTAAAAAGACTTGTTTGGAGAAGAAAGGAAGGGGAAAAGGGAAGAGAAGTTACAAAGGTTTGAAACAAGATGTAAAGAAACAGGATTTATTCAGAGATAATGGGTAAAAATATAATTTAAAAAGAGATTCTGCAAAAGTACATAAGATTGTATTGTTGTATTTGTATTTGAAATAATGTTAGAAAACTGAAATATTATATGATTATAAAATGGGATAAAATATTAAAAGGAATGTGTAAAATGCTTAAGATTTAATGATAGAGTTTAATTTGCTATGGATTATTGTTTTAATTCTATTATAAACTTATTCTTTCTTATTTTAAAATATAGTATATAGCTTTAGAATGTACTAAGTAGAATCAGAATGAAAATTATATATTATTTTAAGTGTTAAATTTAGGGGAAAGATATAAAGGCGTCATACTTCAATCAGTGATTACAGGAGAAATTTTGTGTTAATGAGAAAAGATAATAGATAATTGAAATAGAACAGACAAAAGATATAAGCATAATGATTTAAATTGAGATGAAATAAATAAAACAGAATTAAGAGAGTGAAAAGTGGGGAGAAGCTATATAGAAAATGTAGAATGGTAAAGAAGATATGAAATGGTATATAAAGTGAGCATGAATTCGATTTATGTCTGTACAAAAAGATGTAAACTGGGGCTAAGCCGCTTTCCAAAAAGAAGTTTTATGTTTTCATGTTTTGTGTTTTGTTTGTGTATGTTTGTTTATTGAAAATTTATAAAAAATGTATATATATAAAAAAACTTCCTAACCCATACTTCATCATCAATGTTTAAATTTTCTTTTTCAGTATAAAGCCAATTTTCCTTAAAGTTCCCCCTTCTCTATATTTGTTTTATATTATAATAAATTTTGGGGTTGGATCTTGACCTAGACAAACATTAGGAAAATATAATCTCAAGATCTGGCAACACATTCTTCTAATGTAAACAAAAATATGACCAAATATGACTTTTCACAATGTACTAAGAAGGTTATTTGATTGAAAAATGAAGTACCGGTAAATTAATCTGGCAAGGTTTATGTTTTGACAAATCTACACTGATTTCTGCAAACTAATCTTAATCACTGCATCACTTTCACATATATTCTGATCTCTTTATAATCTGCTATAGAATCCTCTCAGATATTAATGTCAATTTAACAGTTTTGTATTTCTAAATCTAGAGCCTCTATTTCTCCCCTCTTTCTTATAAACTCAATATTTGCCCTCCATAGTCCTTAAGCACCTAATTAATCAAATATAGTTCATCTGGCCCTTGAGAGCTTTAATTCATTCAAAATAATGCAATATTTCCTGAATATGTTTCTAGCAATCTAATGCTTCAAATCTGCCTTTTTAATCTTTCTTTTTAAAATTACTTGTTGAATTACTTGTAAGAAGAAAAAAACAAAATAGCAATTGCATATTCTGAAAAATTAGATTAGTGTGTCTGTCTGCTTTTTTGAGGGAACTTGATATCCTATCTAGCAGACAGTAATATAACTTTTTATCCTACATAAATTTTATTATTTTTCTATTTTTTTTTCTATTTTGAAAATATACTTAAATACAGATATGGCTTAGAATGTATTGAATGTTTATCATCAATCAATTATTGTGAAGACTGAAGAAATGTCATACATTATTGTTTTATTTTGGGGCCCTTTGTTTCACAACATATCCTGCATTTTCTTTCTTGCCCTACATATTTCTTTTGGAACCTACTGCTTCATTGCTTCAATGTAGACATTTCTATTCAAGAAATAATACTGTGTGATAGTCTGGAAGTGGCATTAGTCAGCAATTTATATGAATCCCAAAATATAACTGTTCAACAAGCTGACATTACATTATGTTACTTGCCCTAGAGGAATAAATTCCAATTTGTCTTGAATAATAAATAAATTTAGTCAAGCCTTACAGTATCATGCATGAGTAAAAATATTCAAATATGATTTTCTTTTTTTGATAGCATGAAAATAGCTTCATGAATTATAGGCTATTTTTACAAAAACAAATTTTCTTTCCTTTTAATGCTATGCTAACACAATAACATAATTCCCTCATTAGGAAGGGCAAATAATTGTATATATTTGCTTCTTCACTTGCTGGATTAATAACTTAAGAAAGAAAATCATTCATTAAAAATAGATCCCTTTTTTATATTGTGGAAAGGGAACTTCACGAGCACAGTAGTATCACCCAAGCAGGAAAAGCCCAAAGGGAACATCAAGCCAGCCATAAAACAAACTTGCATAGGAAAAGGAATCAAATAAAAGGTATTAAAGAAGCCCCTTAGACAAAAGCCCAAATAATTAAGAAAACTAAGGAAACAAGAAAAGAAAACCCTTACAAACACAAGACATGCCAAATCAGCAAAACAAACAGACAAAAGACACAAAATATATTGCAAAGGAGACAGACAGGAGATCGCCACAAAACAAATATTAAGCAAAAAAAAAGAAGACTAGGACGAAACTGATAATCCAATCAAACCACCCTGTGGAGTTTACCCTCCGGCGGAAATGAAGACAACCCCTGACAGGATTTAAAACATTAAGAAATACAAACACAAGCACACACACACAAAAGGAGAAAAGGTATAAAAAATCAGAGGCTTATCATACAAAACTAGCTAGCCCCAGGAACGCAGACTTCTTGCTATCTCTTGCCTTCCTGAAAATAAAAAGATCCAGCTTTCAAGCAGTTGTCTGTATCCTTGCACCGGAGCTCTCCCAGCAGGAAAATCGAATCCTCAGAAGAAAGGCATTTTCCAAGCCTTTCAACAATATCAAACATATTTCAAAATATCTCAGAAAACCATTATCTCTACATATTGTACAAAAAGACATTTGGAATGTCAAAAATGTATTTAAATAAAGAAAACTATCATTTTACAAAACTAGAGTTTGTAATAATTGAATGATAGCATATTACTGAATTATTTGCTTGTTTCTATTATTAGCAGAAATAGTATATTGTTTATTATAAATAAACTGATTTATATAGTTTTGCCTTGTTTGGCAAATAGACATCCAATAAAAAGAAATGAAGCTGTTTTGCTTTATAAGAAAAATGCAGAATCTACAAATGATATTTCATTGGGATAAATTCAAAATCACAAAGTTTAATCATTTGTCTAACTTGCATGCTACAAGGCTTCTAGAATCAGGATTATTTTTAAAAAAGACTAAATTATATAATATAACTTTAAGTGGATTTTTTTTAAAAAATGTGGTTTATATGTATCAAAGTTTAATATATTGAATACTATTTAAAACTACTGTGCAGTATGGGAAAGAAAAAGTGGAAAGTCAGTATTTTCCCATTCTCACCTTCTTCTACTCTCTGTGCTGTCATCATAACATGGCATCATGGTCATCATTCTCCACTTAATTGGGAAAAGTTAATTTTTTAAAAAGTGCATTTCTCTAACTACATAAAATTTTTAGTTGTGTTGAGAAAAAATGGTTGTTTCATCTTGAGATATACTGAATGATAAATTCTATTATTCCTTGTCTTAACTTGTTTTGTTAGTTATATGATGATATTCTGGGAGATAGTTCCAGAAAACATAACTGCATTCTGTATCAATACAGTATATGTAAGAAATATATGAAAATCTTGAAATACTGATTTCTCATTATCAGATATTACAGATTTGAGGATCAAATCAAATGATGGAATATTGTTTAAAATGTTAAAGGAAATGATTGTTCAGCGAATGGCAACCTTTCAGAAGAATATCAGAAATATGTATATAATCAAAACTGTAGAACAATTGCAAAAAACATGGGAGCAGTGATAGTAAATACAATAGTAATTATCATTATACTGAAATCAATTCATTGTATGCAGAGCTGTGTAATGGTATGTGGGAATGACTCTGGGAGATAGGAGAGCGAGACATAGACAGGACAACCAGCCTGTAAGAGATTGGGTGATGGCATAGGAAGTCTTCCAGAAGAGACCCTTTCTACTTTTCTGCTGGTAAAAACAAAGGAGAGGAGAAATACTTTCACTCTTGCAGGACCTGATAATGTAATTGAAGGCAAATTTATTTATTTATTTATCATATGGACAATGAAATTCACACTTGTCCCCTGGGTGGTGCCAAGACAAAATATCTGAAATCTGGAAGACACAGCAGTCAGTTTATCCTAGCAATCTGCTGGTTATATCGCATCACATAATACTAAATTGAATGCAAAAATAGAAAGGGACAACAGAGCATGAGATGGTTAGATAGTATCATTGATGCAATGAACATGAATTTAGGCAAGCTCCAAGAGACAGTAAGGACATGGGGATCTGGTGTGCAGTGGGGGGGAAGTGTTGCAAAGAGTCATACATGAGTTAATGGCTGAACAACAACTACTTTATAATAAAGATGGAACTAGTACCTTTCATTGATCTTGTATATATTACCTCACAGGGTTGATAGGCTGCTACTATTTTTTCCCAGTTCCTCCAATTTTTTCTCCCCCCCCTTCCCCCAGCAATGGATTCTTAGGAGAATTGTTCTGCCATTGTTTAGGATGCTGATGATCTAATGCAGCTGTGCGTTACATTTAGTAGCAAACCTGTAATTTTAGTAAAGAATCACTTAATTATTAAGCTACTTAATGGCGCATTGAAAATGCAATCCTCACCAAGCATCTGCAATGCATATGGTGCTCCACTGCTTTCTTGCACTGAAATATTCCTGTCCTGTCGTGCTTATGCAGGACAGCCATCTGTTCTGGCCATAAAATGGAAAATAGTCCATGATTACTTGAGCAGTATACTGCTTACATTAAGTTCCTGACAATATTGAACATGTTTACAAGGCTCCATATTTCAATAAGAAATATTTACTATGTCTGAAATAATTTTATAAGATTTCAAGTCCTTGACAAAAGCAAAAGTTATCAAAGTGATAGTAATAGTAACAGACGTAGCATTTCATGAGATACTTCATTTACTTTATTTTATATATATTTTGTCTTCCCAAAGTAGGCACTTAAAGCTATACCATCCTGCCCAATTCACAGACTTTTATAGGAATCCAGTCATGACGTTCTCATTTTCCTACCATTTAATCTATAAATAATCAATTTCTTGTTTTGATTTTTTTTAACTGCATGTATAATTCTAAACAATATATTGTTAAGATTCCTGTTTAGTTTTTGTCAATGAAAACAGCATTCTCCTCAACATTCCTTTTGGTCCATTCATTCTATTCTACTAATAATAGAATGTAAAATAATGACTCCTGAAAATCACTGCACCGATTTATGTCAAATCTGTATGGATATTCTTCATGAATAATGCCTGGAATATTTTATCTCTTGAATGTTCGCTTCAGATTTGTTTCTATTCTTCCATCTTAAAGCTTACTCCGAATTTTATTATTTCTAATCTTAATTGATCTTGAATTATTGTATATCTTAAATTGTTTATCTTAATTAACTGGAAGGAAACTGCTTCAACAAACTGAAATCTTGCAAGGGGCTCTGGTATGATCAATCAGTTTAGTTCTTCTGAAATGTATTGACAAGGCCAAGTGGAGTAGCAGGAGGTAGATAGCATTTTCAAAGGTAAATGTAAATGGTATAAAGATAGATTAGTACCCAGTCAAGCAATTTTTAGGAGAAACCAAGTTAGCAGATCAAACATATATAGTTACTTTCAACATTAAATAATCTGTATAATTATGTAATTTAAAATATCTAAATATTTCAGGTAAGTATAGTAAAATACTCATCACTGAATATATTAAGAACAAAAAAAAACCCACCCTTATTTAAATATATATTCTTTTTTCAGAGAATTCACATAATCAGAACAGGTTTCAATTATTATATTTATCTACAAAGTAAACTTTATTCATTTATAATTTAAACTTATAAAACCACTCAACTCAACATATTTATTTCATATATTTTATGCCTTTTTTTCCCTATACCAGGAAACTTAAGATATCATAACCAGGATGACAGAACAGCATTAACTATATTTAAAGATGCACAGTTTTAGCAGAATACTTGCATGGATCTTTTAATATATTTCATAAGATTTAAAGGGAAAATTAGACACATATTGTATGGGGGGAAAGAAAAGAAAAACAATATTTTATAGAAAAATAAGTGTAGAATCTGTACTTGGAATGGTTTCCATAATTTTGTTCACATATGCATGTAGTGTTATCTTGAAATGGATAATTGGAAATATATTATACATACAGAATGACAGAATAACAAAGTTGGAAAGGACTTGGATGTCTTCATTAAGCAAGATACCCTTTGCCATTTCAGACAAATTTCTGTCCAAGTTTTTAAAAACTGTACTTAAAAAAATACAGATAATGCTGTATTGTTGGAGCAAATATTAGTCTGAACAGTACAAAAAGGAGTATGGATCTGAATATTAATAAAGAGTAAAATATTCATGTTTGAGAGAAAAAAATAGAGTGACAATTTCAAACAATAGATAAATAGTGAAAAATTGGAAATGTGATGAACTTGTGTACTTTGGTACATTATTGATTAAAGAATAATAAAATGAAGAAAGAGATTTTAAGTGCAAATGCAGTTAGCAAGGCACCTAGTATGGAATCTGTTGCAAACTAAATAAGAGGCAAAATTAGCTGTGTATAAATATATGCATCATTACACATTTTGTTGCATGGAACTGTGAGTTAGGGATCTCTGGAGAAGCATAAAAGCAGGTAGAATCTAATGGGAATGAGATGGGTAAAACAAGAAAAGATGGGGTCAGGAATTGAATGGGTCATGAATGAATGTGGATTGAATACACAGTAAGTTACCAGCATGAAAGAAGTACGTTGAGGGCATTTGGACATATTGACAAAATTAATATGATCCAGATCACAAAACAAATATATGATGGAAAGATTAATAAGCATTTGGACACATTGACAGAATTAATATGATCCAGATCACAAAACAAATATATGATGGAAAGCAAAGAGGGAAAAAAAATCCAAGAAAAAATAGGTTGGATGAAGTTGATAAAATTGTCAGAAAGAGACAAGTGAGAGGTTTAAACAGAAAAGGTAATACAGAGAACAGTAGATGGATGTGATGGATGGTTTACAAGGACAGAAAAGTATTTCAAAGTATAGACTGCTTGTGATGTAAACTACATTTAGCTATATTTCAAATACATGTAGAGAAGGCAGCTCAGGAAGAGATAGCTTGCTTAAGCAATTTCTTAGGTTTGCAAGAGGGGAAAAAGGAGGGAATGAAAAATCTTTATTTATTTATTTATTTATTTATTTTATTTTGTCAAGCAATTATTAGATAACAGGAATAAGTATAAACATGGTTATGAATACATGAAATAGATACAAATAAGAAAAAAAAGAAACAACAGGACAGGGACAGTAGGCACGTTGGTGAGCTTATACATGCTCCCTACAGACCTCTTAGGAAAGGGGTGAGGTCAGTAGTAGACAGCTATTTGTTTGGGGTTTGGGGAAGAAACCACAGAGTCAGGTAGAGTATGCCAGACATTGACCACTATGTTGCTGAAGTCGTATTTCCTGCAATCAAGTTTGGTGCGGTTAACCTTGAGTTTGTATCTATTGTTTGCTCTTGTATTGTTATGGCTGAAGCTGAAGTATTCATTGACAGGTAGGACATTGCAATATATAATTTTATGTACTATACTTAGATCGAACTGAAGGTGGCGTAGTTCTAGGTTGTCTAGGTCTAAGATTTCAAGTCTGGTGGCATAAAGTATTCTGCTATGAGTAGAGGAGTGGAGAACTCTTATTGTGAAATATTTCTGGACTTTGTATTAATATCAATTAATATTAATTGATAATACTATACAATTAATATTAATTGTATTAATATCAGATATGTAATGCAGGTTCCAGACTGATGAGCAGTATTCAAATATTGATCTAGCAAATGTTTTATATGCTCTAGTTAATAGAATGATATTACCGGAGAAAAAGCTATGCAGGATTAGGTTTACTACTCTTAATGCCTTTTTGGCTATGTAGTTACAGTGGGCTCTAGCACTTTGAGATGAGTACTCCAAGGTCCTTGACAAAGTTTGGGTCATCAACAAGGTCTTGACTATTCAGCTTGTATTTTATTTTCAATTTTTTTTTGCCAATATGTAAGACAGAGCATTTATTTGTTGAGATTTGAAGAGTCTTTTAGTTTGTTGTTTACAAAATTGTAGAAAGCGTGGGTGGAATTGGTACATAGAAGGTTTTCTTGTTTAATGTGATAATTAGTGCATTCAGTCTTTATCTGGTGACATAAATTTTTGTATCAGCTTTTAAAGTTGGCAACGTGACCAGATTTGTTTTTCCGCCAGAAGGATTTCTTTTTGGATTGGAGCTTCCTTATTGTTATGGTTTGTTTTTCTAGTTTTGGGAGTTGTTATTGGTACATATAGTTTGATGACTCTTGACTTCAAGTAAAAATATGTTGTAATGGTTTTCAACAGTATTGCATCCAGTGAATAGAATTTGCCAGTCAAGAGATGAAAGATCGTTGTCTATAAGATCATGGTTGCCTTTTTTGAAGTTATAATTGGGGATCCTATCATTATGGTGATTTATGTGAGGATGTATGTTGAGACAAAAGTCAATCATGCTGTGGTCACTGTTGGAAAGGGGTTCATTAATTTGTAGTCCGTGAATTGAATTCAAACTGTTGCAGAAGATGTGATTGAAGCAGTTGCTAAGTCTAGTATTGTTGGCTACTAGCTGTTCCAGTCCCAGATTTGTTACAGCATTGTAGAAGGTTGTATATATGGGTTCAGTTGTACATTCGTTTGCGGTCCAGTTAATACGAGGTAGATTGAAGTCACCAAGAAAGATAAAAATGTGTGGGCAGGAGGTTGCCCATGTTAGTAGTGAATTTAACTTGTTCACATGTTCAATGTCATAATCAGGGGCTCTGTAACATAGTAAGAATTGAAATGTGATATTTAAGGACAGTTCACAGATGATGATCTCCAGAATAGCAAGCTCCTGGGTAATTTGGATGTTTTTTAGATGTAGGGACTTTTTATAGAAGATAGCAATACCACCTCCTCTACAGGTTTCACAATCTGATCGGTAAACATGTGGTAATGGAGTCAGAGGGGATGCTTTGAGCCATGTTTCAAAGGCAAAGATAATGTCAAATTTAGCCGTATTTAGTAAGAGGAGAAATTCAGGTATTTTATTCACAAGGCTTCTTGCATTGAGTAGCTTGCATTTCAGGCCAGTTGTAGTTGGAATTGAGTTAGTTAGGGGTGTGCGTGCCTAGTTTTGGGTGATGGTGGGTTGGTTGAAGTAGGGTTGGATGCTAAGTTGTGGGTTGTGTGACTTACTTTTGATACAATCAGCATGGTAGTCAATGTATAAGTTCTTCTCTCCATTGTCTAGATGTTTTTTGAGTTCTGTGCAGACTTCACAGGATTGGATTGTTTGCAGTATGGATAAGTCTGGTCATGAGCAAAGTTTGTTATGGGTGGTATTGGTTTTAGCAATGGCGTTTATTATATGAATGAATATCCATTTGCTGGACTTATTTTTGCAAACAACTCTACAAAATCTTGGGGCCACCGAGCTATCATTGTATTTGAACTTGGGGCCATCTTTGGTTATTTCAATGATATCTTCAGGAGAGATGTTTGTTGTATTATGATATTGCTTACGATATTGCAAACTTTGGTAATATCATCAGATTCTTTGGTGTCTTCAAGACCAAATAAGATGGCATTTGGAAGTTTCTAATCGTGTTCCATGATGTTTCTGATGAGTAAGGGGACATCATTTGTGGTATTATTTGATGGGATAGTGATTATTTGTGGCTGTGGTTTGGTGGTTATTTTTGGCTGTTATCTGACTAGATAGCAGGAATCAGCAATATTTGTAGTCTCTCTATGTGTGTCTCTCTCTCTCTCTCTCTCTCTCTCTCTCTCTCTCTCTCTCTCTCT
>NW_020769346.1:5498345-5533210 GCF_900518735.1 Pseudonaja textilis | reverse complement strand
TCTCTCTCTCTCTCTCTCTCTCTCTCTCTCTCTCTCTCTCTCTCTCTCTCTCTCTCTCTCTCTCTCTCAAACATAAACACACACACATGTCTGCTTAGTAACCATTTTACTTAGTGACTTAGCATCTTTATAACAGGATCAATATGGTAATATATTCAATAACACTACCAATTTTCCAACTCCTAGATGGAAGAAAGTAATCAGTTTAGATCAGAAAGGTCAATTTTATAGGGTAAAAATGATTGAGTTACAAATGTGATCATGCCAAACTGGTGGCAGAAAACCCCATGGGAACAGATTGTGTGGCCTCATACATTAAACTTTTAATAAGTTATATCAATATTCTTTATACACTTTGCAATTATTCTTGCCTGCTTATAAGAGCACATTATTATGAAAGAGCCCTCCTGGGACATTCACAAGATGATTATAGTCAACATATTTTAACATATTGTTTTTATAGTCATTGCAATTTAGTACATGTTTATCTAATCCACAGCACTATTGTGAGATTTAAATTAAGGATAATAGTTCTGAAAAACTGGAAAAAATAAATTATAAGAGCTATATATTCATTGCTACATATATAGCTTGATTTCACTGTTTAGTTAAATTCATTTCATCTGCATGATTTTGACTTAAAATAAATAATGATAAGTATACATACAATACTTTAAGTTATAAACGCCAATCATAAATGTATACCTGTGTCAGAAAGAAAAAAACAAATAATAATGGGATGGGATGGAATAGAATAGATTAGAGTAGAATAACAGAGTTGGAAGGGACCTTGGAGGTCTTTTAGTCCAACCTCCTTCTCAGGTAGGAAATCATATACCATTTCAGACAAATGGTTGTCCAATCTCTTTTTAAACTTCCAGTGTTGGAACATTCACAACTTCTGGAGGCAAATTGTTCTATTGATTACCATATTTTTTGCACTATAAGATGCACCTGACCATAAGACACACTTCAGACAGGGGGGTGACTTATGGAGTGAAAAATACAGTAATTGTTCTAATGGTCAGAAAATTCATCCTTAGTTCTAGCTTGCTTCTCTCCTTGATTAATTTCCATCCATTGCTGTCCTGTCCTCAGATGCTTTTGAGAATAGTTTGACTCTCTCATCTTTGTGACAATTTCTAAGAAAGTGAAACACTGCTATCATGGCACCCCAGCCCTTCTTTTTATAAAACTAGATATACCCAATTCTAGCAACTGTTCTTTATGTTTTAGCCTCCAGTCCTCTAATCATCCTTTTTCCTTTTTCCTGCACTCTTTCTAAAGTCTCAACATCTTTTTTACATCGTGGTGACCAAAACTGGATGCAGTATTCAAGTGTAGTCTTACCAAGCATTATAAAGTGATATTAACATTCACGTGATCTTGTTTCTATTCCTCTGTTAATGAAGCCTAGAAATGTACTGGCTTTTTTGGCAGTTGCTGCACACAGCTGACTCATATTTAAGTGATTGTCAACTAGGACTCCAAAAACCTCTTTCACAGTTACTACTATTGAGTAAGGTACCATCTATACCAGGATTATCAAACTCGCAGCCTGTGGCCTGGATGCATCATGTGCTGGTCACACCCATGCCCAGTTTAGCAAAGTGGGGGGGGGAGTCATGATATGTCACATGATGCTGCTGTAATGTTTGACATCCTGATCTATACTGTATCTGTGCATTTGGTTTTTCTTGCCTAAATGAAGAACCTTACTTTTTTCACCATTGAATTTCATTTTTTTAGACAGCGCCCAACTGTCTAATCTATCAAGATTCTTCTGTATCTTACGCCTACTTTCTGGAGGTATGAAATATGAAGATATTAAAGAGTACCTCGACCTAAAACAGATGTTTGGGGTACCAACCAAATACTTCCCTCCATGTAGATGAAGTTCATAGAGCATTACATGTTGATTGTGGTTGGTCAGCCAGTTATGAATCCATGTGGTAGTGATGCTGTCTTACCCACATTTTTCTATCTTATCAAATAATAGGTTGTGGTCTACTTTATCAAATGCCGTACAGAAGCCCAAGTAAGTTATATCCACAGAATTCTGCTGGTCCACTAATTTTGTTACTTTGTCAAATAATGTAATAAGATTTGCCTAGCATGATCTGTTTTTGAAAACCCATGTTGGCTTTTGGTTATGACTATGTTTGCCTCTAGATTTTCACTGATTTGTTGCTTGATTATCTTTCCAGAATCTTCCCAGGTATTGAGGTCAGGCTGATAGGTCTGAAGTTTCCTGGATCTATTTTTTTCCTTTTTTGAAGATGGGAGTTACACCAGCTCTTTTCCAGTCTTTTGGTAGTTCCCTGGTGCTCCAAGGTCTTTGAAATATATAGTTCAGCTTTTTCTAAGATCATGCCTGCCAATTCCTTTAAAAACTTGAAGTGTAATCCATCTGGTCCTGTGATTTGAACTCATTTTCTTGCCTATTTTAGTTTCTGTTCCATTAACGTTTTCTTGCCTATTTTAACGTCTGTTCCTAATCTGTTTTTTACAGTGGTGTTTTGATAGGTTGGACTGTTTTCCTTTTGTGTAAAGATGGGTAAAAAAATGGGGTTAGGTAATTCTTCCTGTTATTTGTCTCCTTCTTGCCACTTTCTCCCACTAATGGACCAATTGTTTCCTTGACTTTTTTCTTGTTTTATAAGATGTGCTTTAAATGAACAATTCATATAAACATATATATACATATGTTATGGATGTCATGCACTCAGAAAGTTTATGTCAGTAGTATGGTATAAATAGGAAAGCATAAATATGAAATCATTGTGGATTTTATTGATGCAATAAAATTATTAATATAACCCTTAACTTGCTTAGATTATCTTCTGATCATCTTCTGAAAATGATCATCTTCTGGAGAAATACTCAAGTTTAAAGTAGGAAATATTAATTTTATTAATTTCTGAAGAATTCTTGGTGTTTTGTTATCTGACTAGGTATATAACAAAATATTTATGAACAAAGAAGAAAACTCTGAGAGCACTAAAGAACTCAACATTTCACATTTGAACTATATATATTGTCTTCTATTAATTTCATTTTTTTGCAACTGTTTTCTTCTCTTGGAAACAAGTTCTATTGGAAACAAAACCTTAATAAATTTAATACAAATAAATGTATCTGTTTAAATATTATGAGTTCCTAGGAATTAGAATTGTCAACCTAATTGAATTCTACAGTATTTGAATGAAATGATAAATTTAGAGAAGGCAATCCTTTTCAGATAAGCAAGGATATCCATAGAGATGAATGCAAAACTCAACTCATTATTTATTTACATGTTATGTCATGACACAGGGAAGGGAAATGCTCAAGCATGATCTCCCAATTCAGTTGAATTTAATAAATTGAAGTTCAAAATCTTATTCTTGTCCTCTGAGTTATCCCAGAATGATATATTCTGTAGATACGATAAGGATCCTTGTTATAGTCAACCAAATAAATAAAAATGTTGAAGAAACAGTTGCATGAAAGAACCATTGCTAAAAATCTCATGCTGAAAATTCCTCCAGCTTGATGAGCAATAAGAATCATCATCCTAACATTGGTTAATTAAATCAATGGAGTGTAATTCAAAATCATTAGTGCAATAATATAAAATCTATTATGCAAAGACTGCTTGGTATAATGTGTCCCACAACTATAAGTAGTTATTTTAAGTCAGGCAAATTAATTTGGGAAAAATTCAGTGGAGGATTTATAGACTTTTATAAATCCCTTTACTTGTAGAAATTATGGTATATTAATATATTTTTACATATTGTGTATGTTATATTGAATATGACAGTTGCAGTATGTCAGGGTGATCACTATTTTTGACCTTCCCAGCCAACTTCCACGGACAAGTAAAATCAATGGGAAAAG
Source organism: Pseudonaja textilis (assembly GCF_900518735.1). Next base: position 5,529,328 of record NW_020769346.1, on the reverse strand, counting down.
CCAGATTCACTTAATGATTTCATGATTCACTTATAGATCATAGATCAAAATAACTCATGATAAAAGGAAAGTAAAATGAGTTTAGGTTATCTCCAGGTTTAGGGTTGAATGTACCAAGGCAAGGCAATGATATTCTGTTACAAAAGTTAGTTTGGTTTCTTCATGCAACAATTAGTGAGACATTAGACAGTCCTTAAATTCATACTTAGTTCTACCCGGGATTTCACATCATTTATTTTGTTATGTCGAACTTAGTACTGACCTTTTATTTTGAATTGAGTCATGAGTCATGCATAACTACACCTTTTGATATAAAAACAAGTGTAACCATTCTCTCCTTTCTTTATTCATACCACCACTTAGTAAAAGTATTGAAAATACCTTTTACACTTCTTCATTGAACGGCTATAAAATATGAATGTTAGAGATGTTTTCTCCCTTGCATTATCCTATATATCTACTCATATATCACTTTAAGACTTATATTCCTTCATTATCCTTTGTGTTCTTTCCCATATATCACATCACTGTGTAGCAATCTTTCATGTTTATATCTCTAATGCTCCAAAACATGTCACCCAAAGATTAATTAGAAGTATCTCTATGTATTTTGCCTATAAATTGTTCTAAGATTCCAAAAATAAAACCAAAGAAAGGTCTATTATCTTAGAAAGGAAGCCTAAGAACTATAGGTGAAACTCGAAAAATTAGAATATCGTGCAAAAGTTCATTTATTTCAGTAATGCAACTTAAAAGGTGAAACTAATATATGAGATAGACTCATTACATGCAAAGCAAGATAGTTCAAGCTGTAATATGTCATAATTGAGATGATTATGGCTTATAGCTCATGAAAACCCCAAATCCACAATCTCAGAAAATTAGAATATTGTGAAAAAGTTTGATATTCTAGGCTCAAAATGTCCCACTCTAATCAGCTAATTATGCCATAACACCTGCAAAGGGTTCCTGAGCCTTTAAATGGTCTCTCAGTCTGGTTCAGCAGGAATCACAATCATGGGAAAGACTGCTGACCTGACAGTTGTGCAGAAAACAATGATTGACACCCTCCATAAGGAGGGAAAGCCTCAAAAGAAATTGCAAATGAAGTTGGATGTTCCCAAAGTGCTGTATCAAAGCACATTAATAGAAAGTTATGTGGAAGGGAAAAGTGTGAAAGAAAAAGGTGCACAAACAGCAGGAATGACCGCAGCCTGGAGAGGATTGTCAGGAAAAGGCCATTCAAAAGTGTTGGGGACTTTCAAAAGCAGTGGACTCAGGCTGGAGTCAGTGCATCAAGAGCCACCACACACAGATGGATCCTGGACATGGGCTTCAAATGTCGTATTCCTCTTGTTATGGCTCCTGAACAACATACGTCAGAAGCATCTTATCTGGGCTAAAGAAAAAACAGAACTGGTCTGTTACTCAGTGGTCCAAAGTCCTCTTTTCTGATGAGAGAAACTTTTGCATCTCATTTGGAAACCAAGGACCCAGAGTCTGGAGGAAGAATGGAGAGGCACACGCTGCAAGATGCTTTAAGTCCAGTGTGAAGTTTCCACAGTCTGTGTTGATTTGGGGAGCCATGTCATCTGCTGGTGTTGGTCTACTGTGCTTCATTAAGTCCAGGGTCAACACAGCCATCTACCAGGAGTTTTTGGAGCACTTCATGCTTCTTTCTGCAGACAAGCTTTATGGGGATGCTGGCTTCATTTTCCAGCAGGACTTGGCACCTGCCCACACTGCCAAAAGTACCAAAAACCTGGTTCAATGACCATGGGATTACTGTGCTTGATTGACCTGAATCCCATAGAGAATCTATGGGGCATTGCCAAGAGAAAGATGAGAGACATGAGACTGAACAGAAGAAGAGCTGAAGGCCGCTATTGAAGCATCCTGGTCTTCCATAACACCTCAGCAGTGCCACAGGCTGATAGTTTCCATGCCACGCCGCATTGAGCCAGTAATTGCTGCAAAAGGGGCCCAAACCAAGTACTGAGTACATATGCATACTTCTACTTTTCAGAGGTCCGATATTGTTCTATGTACAATCCTTGTTTTATTGATTGCATGTAATATTCTAATTTTCTGAGATTGTGGATTTGGGGTTTTCATAAGCTGTAAGCCATCACCATCACAATTATGACAAATCACGGCTTGAACTATCTTGCTTTGCATGTAATGAGTCTATCTCATAGATTAGTTTCACCTTTTAAGTTGCATTACTGAAATAAATGAACTTTTGCATGATATTCTAATTTTTCGAGTTTCACCTGTATGCTAATGAACCACAGTGAAAAGCAAACACTGCATTGTTTTGTATCTGAACTTGGAGCAATTGAGCTAAAGACAGCTGGATAAATGCAGACATAAAATCCGTATAGGTGAAAGGCCCATTAAGCAATCTCTTTTACTTAAAACAGAAAGAACCAGGTGCTAAATATTTGATCTGTCCACTGCTGTGATGGGGATGTTCTCTTTATGCTGGATATATTCTAGTAGTTAATGCTTTCTCATTAGCATATAGTATGTCTGTCCTGAATAGCTATGTACTTGTCAATGATCTCTCTCCATTAGTGTGTAATAATCACCCCAGAAAGATATAAAAATGCACTACTTGACCCATTCCATGCTGCCTATTCACATTACCATTTTTTGCTCTGTGGCAATTTTCCAGATTTTCCTCTTCACTACTTTCTCTGCATTTTCTGACTGACTGAATTCCAGTATTTGTTCTACTGTAGCTCAACATTAAGCACTTGATTTCTTTGTCAACTTTGTCCCATCTGATTTTCAAGTACTTAATCAATGCATCTCTCAATTAAACTTTATAGATATTACTTTCCCTCTGATGTCAGACTAAAATCTGTTACACAAGACCAAAATAATGTATGGTGTTATCAGCACTGGCTAATCTTGCTCTTCTTTTATGACAATTCTAGAACAGAAAATAAGTATTTCTACTTCAAAAATCCTAAAAACAAAGATAAAAAGGTGCAATGAAACAACATCCCAAATAATTATGTCATGAGATATTTTGAAAAAAGTATTTTCATTCATTCTATATAGTGGCTAAAATAACTTCTTCTCAACCCTCTATCTGGAGAGGTGGAATTAGATCCACCAATATAGGTATTTATTCCTAAAAAATGATGGAACTATGCAACATGAAACAAACTCCATCCTTTGTGCTAGCATCATAACATATTATGTAACAACAGAAGAGGTAAAATCCATATTACAATGTCAAAATGCATTGTCACTTCCCACCCCATCCCTTGCTGGAGACATTACTGTTCAGATATCTCAGCACATAACTGTGGCTAATGTTCCAGAGATTACCTTATTTGATTCACATACCTACTAATCAAGGCTTCAGCAATTGCCAAATGAAAGTTCACATAATTGGTTTCCCTCTCATTAGTGTCAACGTGAAAGACTTTTATTGAGAAGAAAATGCCACAGATGCTGGAACTCCTCACCCTGAACATTATGAGTCAGCAAATTAGGAAATAGCATATAAATTCTATTTGGAATTGCTTTCTTGGCATTTCATGAGAGTTTATTTTACAATTCCAACTGTTATAAAACTGTGAATTATTTTTCTAAGAAAAGAAAGTAAACACACACTTCTCAGGAATGTACACAATATTGAATATCTGAGCCTTGAAGGCCATCCAAAAAGCATGTAGGGTCACAGCAACATGAATTGGGGGGAGGGAATTCTCTTCTAAATGGTAGGCACAGTAAGAGAAAAGACATTCTCCTAAGTCCACTGTTTAAATGAAGTGAACCAAAACAGACTCACTCTGTCTGATCCTTTTGCAATCAGTTGTTGTACAAATAACCAAGCCCTGCACCATGAATGGCTTTATAGCACCATTATAGGCTTTATAGGTCAAAGCTTGAATTTCACCAGGACTACCAATTCATAAGCGGCAGTGTTATATCAATATATTAACATATGCTCATATTTATTGATGCCACTGTATTCTGGACCAACTGTAATTCCCAAGTGGCCTTCAAGGACAGCCCCTGTAGACCATAATGTGAAATGCAGATGAGAGAAAATCAAGTTGTAAAGCTAAAATTGGGGTGCAAGTTGGATTTGACAAAGACCGTCTAAGTCGCAGTGACTACCCGCTCTCTGAAAGGAGTCATATGTCCAAGCAGACTCTCTGAGTCTGTCTGTGCAATGTGACCTGATCCAGAATCAAAGATGGAAATTCCCTGGTTCTAGGTTGATCCCAAATCACATTCATTCTTGCTATGGTTGAGACTGAGCTTACTCTCACTAAAACCCCACAGCCTTCAGACACCAAGTTAGAGCTGCAACAACATTGCTTGCTTGACCAAGAATCTGAGATATATAACTAGATATCATAACTGTAATGATGATACCTAACATTGTGCTGACTGATGCCCTCAGCTAGAAGTTTTGTACAGATGTTAAACAGGAATGGACATAGAATTTGTACCTTTTCTTAGCTATAGTATATTTACCATGAAATAAATAAATAAATAAATGTGTGTGTGTATGGCATTCAGCTTTGTTCGGGTATTTTCCCACGTCATTGTAGTTGTGCTTTTAAAGTTGTAGCAACGTTCCAGCAGAATCTCATCTGCCATCATCAGGCTTCTGTGCAGCCTATACAGCCTTACAAAACTTAAGAAAACAAATACATTATATCTATCTGTCTGTCTGTCTGTCTGTCTGTCTGTGTGTGTGTGTGTGTGTGTTTTCTTAAGTTTTCGCGGGTACTTACTTGTATGGCATTCAGCTTTGTTCGGGTATTTTCCCACGTCATTGTAGTTGTGCTTTTAAAGTTGTAGCAATGTTTTGGCAGAATCTCATCTGCCATCATCAGGCTTCTGTGCAGCCTATACAGCCTTACAAAACTTAAGAAAACAAATACATTATATCTATCTGTGTGTGTGTGTGTGTGTGTGTGTGTGTGTGTGTTTTCTTAAGTTTTCGCGGGTACTTACTTGTATGGCATTCAGCTTTGTTTGGGTATTTTCCCACGTCATTGTAGTTGTGCTTTTAAAGTGGTAGCAATGTTTTGGCAGAATCTCATCTGCCATCATCAGGCCTCTGTATAGTGTTCATCTGTGAGTCAGACTTTTACAGTGGTTTCAGATTTAAATTTGGTGCAGCCTATTGCTGTGCCAGAATAGTTTTTTCTTCACCCTGATTGGTTGGGAGTCTTGTGTTTATTGGTCTTGGAGTTTGCTGTGTTCTGCTTGATTGGTGTTTCTCATATCTTCTGTCTGTTTTGTGGCTTTTTTTGTATCTTGATTGGCTGGCAACATTGTGTTACTTTATTGGAGGCCTTTAGTACAGCTTGGCTCCAGGTAAATGGACGGCTATCATTAGTTAGGAAGCTAGGTTTCATCTGTGTGCCTGGTTGGGGTGTGTTTGAGCTGGAGGTATCAGGGGGGATCTGTTTGTGCCCAGGTTTTTGCCTGGCTTGTGGTGTGGAGATTTTGTTTGTTTGTGAGTGCAGGCTTCCAAATGATTGACGGTCTGGTGGAATCATCTCTTCTATTCATGCTTTCTGGTCTTTTTTCAATCTCTATGGCTTCTCTGATGATTCTGTGGCTGGGGTTTTCTATAGTGGCTAGGGTTTTGGTGCCATTGAAGTTGATGCTATGACCTGTGGCTTCCATGTGTTGGACTAGTGAGGAAGTGTGTTCCAGCTTTTTAACTGCATTTTTGTGTTCATCCAGGCGGGTACTTATTCTTCTATTGGTCTGTCCAATGTATGTGGCCGGGCATGATGCACAGGGGACTTCGTATATGCCTTGGTTTTCCAGGTCAATTTTATTTTTGGGGTTTCTAAGGATGGCTGCTATTTTTCTGTCTGTTTTGAAGGCAGTCTTGATGTGATGTCTGTGTAGTATCTTACTGCTTTTGTCTGTAGTACCTCTTATGTAGGGCAGGACAGCTGTTCCAGTACTTTAGTCAGGGTGTATAGTTCAGTCTTAACATGTCTCTTGTCTGCCAGGCGTTTGGTTCTAGTAATTAGTGTTTTATCCACAGAGTTTATCTGTGCTGGGTGGTGGTGGGATTGGGCATTGAGGTAGCGGTTAGTGTGTGTTTTCTTCTGGTAGACGGTGTGTCCTAGTGTTCCATCTGTTTTTTTGTAGATTAGTGTTAGGTATAGCATTGGTCACCTAACTAGTTTGGGTAAGATAATGTATGTATAAGCTATGATTCTTAGTTTAAAGTGTATATTACTTTAAATGCAAAGCATGTATTTTGGGTGTGGTGTGAAACCACCATAAGAGGGAACAAGAGATGCTGATGAGACGCTGACGATTCCCTCACGCTTTGCTGGCAATTACTGGAGTTGCAAACGGAAGAGAGGAGTTTCTGAGTTTGTGCATATCTCTCTCTACTGCGAAGAGATAAATCACCGGACTGTTATTTTGTAAGTGTACTGACCATTTTCGACATTGGAATTTTGCAAATGAATACTCCCTGGACGGACTGAAATAAGTGTATGATATATGGACTGTTTTGACTATGCTTTAACTCTTGCTGGAATAAAACTACTTTAATTGGCACTGTATCTGTTCTTACTGAGTGTAAGCTACACAACACTTATCTCACATATTTTGCCTGCCTGCCTGACTGCCCTGCAGATTCTTGCTGGGGTATATCCCTAACACTGGTTATGGGCCCAGCTGCACAGTCAGACTAACCAGGATATAACAGGCTTATATAAAGTGAGAGCTAGTGTAGTTACACAATACTGTAAACAGACAGCTGTGTTTAATTATAGTTTAATATCCAGAGAAAGATGGCAGAAGTCAATTTACCAAGTTTGTCTCTAATATCCAAACTGGATGGAACAAACTATGTTTCATGGTCTATGAAATGCAGCCTACTTCTACGCAGAGAAGGTTTGTGGAATATAATACAAAACCCACCAGAGGAAGATGCTTGGGATCCAGAGGATGAAGATGATGCCCAGAAGTTACAAGAATGGAAACTGAAAAATGAGCAAGCTCTCTGTATAATAGGTCTGACACTCAGTGACCAGCAGCTTGTCCATATTCGTGGAGAAGAAACAGCTGCTAAGTGCTGGGAGAATTTAAAGAAGATTTATGTTCGAGACAGTGTAGGAGCTCATATAAATCTTACACGGAAGCTGTTCAGAACACATCTTCAAAAGAATGGAGACATGTTAACTCATATAAACACTATGAAGAGAATTTTTCAAGAGCTGCATGAAAAAGAGCTTATCTTCACTGAACTGCATCAGGTTTATATAATTTTGTCTTCATTACATGAGAACTATGATGATTACGTAACTTCATTGGAAGTGCTGCCGAAGGACAACCTCACATTAACTGATATTACTGGCAGGTTAATTGAAGAAGCCAGGAGAAGGCTTGAAAGGGATCAACTCAGAAGGGAACAGCCACAAGAAGAGGAATTATCTTCGTCAGCCTATACAATTAGAAAATGTTTTAATTGTGGAAGAAAAGGACATTTGGCTAGATTCTGCAAGAAAGAAAAAAGCCAAAATGCCAGCCAGAATGCAAAAAGGCATCAAAAGGATAAAAAATGCTTAGAGTTAGCCATGTATAGCAACCAAACTGTGAACAATAATAATTTTTGGGTTGTAGATAGTGGAGCATCGCACTGCATAACAAAAGATAAGAAAAGATTTATTAAGATGTCCACGAGTTCACAGCAGATATCTTTACCTAATGGCTGGAGACTTAAAGCAAAAGCTCAAGGTACTGCATATTGTCCTTGCATAAAAGAAAATGTAAAAATGTTATATGTACCACAACTTAAGTTTAATTTGCTTTCAGTTAGAGTTTTGATTAAACTAGGTTATGTAGTTACCTTTAGGGGAGAAAACTGCATAATAGAAAAGGAAGGTAAAAAAGTAACTGCAACTTTAAAAGATGAATTGTATGTGTTAAATGATAATCAATTAGAGGTGGCTAACACAGTGTATAATAACGTTAAACCTCATGATGAATGCATACATCTGTTACACAGACGTTTAGGGCATATAAATTTTAAAATGCTCAAGCAAACTGTTGAACTGTCTAAAGGTATAAAACTGAAGCCTTGCAGTAAGTATTTGCACTGCAATGCTTGCAGTCAAGAAAAAAGCAAGGTAATACCAGCAAATAGAGTTAATGGATTTACGACTAAGGAGCCTCTAGAGGTCGTATTTGCTGATATTATAGGTCCTAAAAAACCAAGTGTGGGAGGTGCTCGTTATATATTAAGTATAATGGATCATTACTCTAGATATGGTTTCTGTTATTTAATGAAGAGTAAAACGGAAACATATCAAAATTTCTTTAATTGGTTGAAGTTTGCAGAGAGAAAAACTAAAAGGAAACTAGTAACTCTTGTAACTGATAATGGTACGGAATTTATAAATAATAAATTCCAAAATAGACTGAAGATGGCAGGTGTAGAACATAAAAGGTCTGCACCATATAGGCCACAACATAATTCCTTTATAGAAAGGCGAGGCCAAACACTGCAGGCAATGGCTCGTACTATGTTGTCAGATTCAGGATTACCTGAGAATTTGTGGGGAGAAGCAACAATGTGTGGTAATCATATATTGAATAATGTTGTTAACTCAACAACAGGTGAATTACCATTCACACGGTGGCATGGTAGAAAACCTGACCTAAGCTATATGCACACATTTGGTGCACCAGCATGGGTGCATATTCCTACACAACTGAGACATAAGGCACAGCATAGGGCTAAAAGATTATATTTTGTAGGTTACGAATCAAACCATAGATCTTACAGGTTCTGGGAAGAGGGCACAACTAGAATTTATTGTAGTGCTAGTGCTCAATTCCTGGAACATGTAGGATGGCACAAACTGGAACACGATTCGAATAAAAGTGTAGTCATAGAAACCTACAAGGGCCCGAGCCACCATACTAGTGATGATGAAAATCCAATTGAAGAAAAAGTAAAGGAAGAGAAAATAGCACCAATTAAGGAAGAAATAAGTGAAGAAGAAATAGATGACCAGGAACAGGTTATAGATAAAAGTCCACTTGTGAGTCCTGTTCTACCTAGAAGGTCAACACGAGTGAGTAGACCACCTGATAGGTATCAGGCAAGTATGGTGTGCCAGATTAGTAAAATTCCAACCACTGTGGAGGAACTAAAATTGTATCCTGCGAAGGATCAGGAGAACTGGCATATAGCAATTCAAAAGGAACTGAATTCATTAAGACAGATGGGAGTGTATGAGAATGTAAGATTACCTCCAGGTGAAAAGTCCATTGGATGCAAATGGATATTTAAATTAAAAACAGGTACAAATGGGACTGTTACCCATAAGGCTAGGTTGGTAGCTCAAGGATTTAATCAAACTGCATGTGATTATGATGAAGTGTTTGCACCAAGTCTAAAAGCAACAACCTTGAGAGCAGCTTTAGTTTGGGCAGCTAAGAAAAACTATATCATAAATCATTTAGATGTAGAAACTGCCTATCTGCATGCACCATTGCAGCACACTATATACCTAAAGAAACCTGTAGGGATTAAGGATGATAAAACTAATAATGACTGTTGGAAACTTAAAAAGAGTCTCTATGGATTAAAACAATCTGGTTATGAATGGAACCAATATATTGTTAAGGAGTTAAACAATATAGGGTTTAAAGCAGGTTTAGCTGATCCATGTTTATTTAAAAGAGAGACAAATGGGATAGTGTCATTATTATTGTTGTTTACAGATGATATTACATTAATTACAAAAACTAATAATGAAGCAACTGAAATAATATCATTATTAGGAAAGAGGATAAAATTAAAGCAATTAGGAGAGATAAAAAGGTATCTCGGATTGACAATAAATAAAACCAATAGTGACTATAAGATATCTCAAGAGGATAAGATTTATCAATTACTAAAAACATATAAGATGGAACTTTGTAAACCAGCAAAAACTCCAATGAGTCAGGAATTTTGCCGGACTGATGTTCTATCGTACATTAGTAATTGGTCAAGGCCAGATATTGCCTATAGCATTAATCAATTGGCTCGTTTCAACGCTGAACCAAATGAACGACATTGGCAAGCAGCAAAACGTATCTTAAGATATCTTAAAAGGACAATGCACTATGCATTGTATTTGGAGCCAAAAGATGATTTGATTTTAAGTGCATATGCTGATGCAAGTTTTGCAACAGATATAAACACTAAGAAATCAACTTCTGGAATGGCTATACTATTAGGAAAAGCATTAATTGGTTGGAGGTCAATTAGACAGCAACACATAAGTATGTCCACAATGGAAGCAGAATTTTCATGTCTATCTTTATTATGTACTGATTTAATTCTGTATAAACAGTTGTTGTTAGATATGGGATTAACTGTTAATGATTCCATTGTTGTGTATGAGGACAATCAAGCAGCCATACAGATGGCTACAAATATTGCTGTAAAAACAAGATCTAAGCATACAGATCTTAGATATCTGAATGTAAGACAATCTGTAAAAGATGGTTTAATAAGATTGGAATATTGTATGACTGAGCAAAATATTGCTGATCAATTTACGAAAGCCCAAGGTGCAGTGAAACACAAAGAGAGTTGTGATGACTATGGGTTAAGATTGTAAATAGCTATATATATTATTATATTACCCAAAAGGGGAGAACTTTAATTGGCACTGTATCTGTTTTTACTGAGTGTAAGCTACACAACACTTATCTCACATATTTTGCCTGCCTGCCTGACTGCCCTGCAGATTCTTGCTAGGGTATATCCCTAACAATTAGTACATCTAGGAATGGTAGTTGTTTGTTTCTGTTTCCATGGTGAACTTGATTTTGGGGTGTGTGCTGTTTAGGTGTGTTAGGAAATTGTTTAGGTTTTCTTTTCCATGGGGCCAAATCACAAATGTGTCATCAATTTATCTTAACCATAGTTTGGGTTTGTGGATGGCGTTGGCCAGGGCTCTGGATTCGAATTCCTCCATGAACAGGTTTGCAATGACAGGTGACAGTGGTGATCCTATAGGGGCTCCTTCAATTTGTTTGTATCTTTGTCCTTTGTATATGAAATATGTGTTGGTTAAATAGTGTTCTGTTAGTTCCATGAGGTGTTTAGCTGGTTGGTATTTATTTTTGATGATTTCAAGGGTCTCTTTTATCAGGACTTGAGTGAATAGTGAAACCACATCGAAACTTACAAGCAGATCTTCTTGCTCCACATGTAGATCTTTGATCATTTCCATGAAGTGGTATGAGTTTTGTACATGTGAAGCTGCTGTTTCAGCATGGGGCTGTAGCTGTTTTGCTAAGTGTTTAGCTAGGTTTTGTAGTGGTGCTCCTCTGGAGCTGACTATGGGTCTGAGAGGTATGCCTTCTTTGTGTATTTTTGGGAGGCCGTATAGTTTGGGGCATCTGGAAGATTTTTCTCTTGGGATGATCATCTGTTGGATCTCTTTGCTCATGTGGCTAGTTATAATTTTCTTCTTGGTTAATTTTTCCAGATATGTGGTTGGGTCTGTGTTTATGGGTTTGTATGTGGGGTCTTGGAGTAGGTCTGTCAATTCTGTTTCATAGTCTTTTCTGTCCATTACTACTGTTGGCATTCCCTTTGTCTGCTGGAAGTATGATTATGCTGATATCTCTTTTCAGAGTTTCCCTTCAAGAAATTAAAGCGCTACAAACCCTGAAAAGAGATAGCATCTGCCATCATCAGTCTTCTGTATTGTGTTCGTCTGTGAGTCAGACTTTCTTTTTTTATATATATATAAACTTTATTAGTTTTACTTTTTAAAAAACAACAACAACACAGCTACAAAGTATATACAACAAAAAGACGAACAGGTCTTGGCATGGGCCAAGAGGGAAAGAGAGGAAAGCTTGAGAGAGGAAAGAGGGAAAGGGAAGGGAAGGGTGGGGGCGGGGAAAGTGGGGATAACAGAAGTAGAGAAAACAATTATAATAAAACCATATTTTTGTGACTGTCTGTAAGGTCTTTTGTTCTTCCAGACTATCGTCGGCAGTGCTTTTCTTTATCACTGCCTCGGAGGCCTCGGCCTTAATTTTCTTAGAGGTGATCTATCTTTGATTAAGCCAAATGTACAAAGGATTCCAATTGCTATAATAGGTTGAAGATTCTTTATTTTTTAATGCTTGGGTTAGTTTGTCCATTTCGGCGCATTGTAAGATTTTCTGAATAACCATAAGATCAGTGGGGATAGGCAAATGGGCAAATGCCAGTCTGGCCGCGGTTAAGATGTGGATTGTAATATACTTTGACTTTTTGGATATTTGTTTATCAAAAATTCCTAGAAGGAAGGACTCTGGTTTGTACTCAATTTGTTCCATGGTTATTTCCTCTAGCCAGTGCCTAATTTTTTGCCAGTACTTCTGGGTTTCCTTGCATGACCACCACATGTGAAAGAAGGTACCTTCTATGTATTGACATTTCCAACACTTGGGGCTCGTGTTGGGGTGCATCTTCGCCAATCTCGAAGGGGGCAGGTGCCATCTATAAAACATTTTATATAAGTTTTCTTTATAAGCTGCTGATTTCGTGATCTTAATGTTCCTGTTCCAGATCTTTTCCCATTCTGCTAGGGTAATGCTCCGACCCACATTTCTGCTCCACGCAATCATATTTCCCTTGACAATTTCTTGTTCTAGTTCTGTTTCTAATAAATATTTGTAAAATTTAGATATATTTTTTTTACTTGGTCCTAGTAGAATTTTGTCTAGGGTCTGTAATTTATTGTAGATTCCAAATTCCTTAATGTCTTGTTTGTATTTACTATGAATTTGAAGGTACACCCAGTGATCAATTATAAATCCTCGCTCTTGCAGTTCTTGTCATGTTTTCAATTTTCCTTGTGGGTCTAATAAATTTTCGTACTTAATCATTTTGGTTATATCCAGATTATTAGGGTGTACTATCGCTTCCATTGGGGATAGCCAAATCGGTATTTTTAAATAAAGCTTTTTACGTACTTTTTTCCAATTAGTTAATAAAGAGTCCCTGATAAGATGCCTATGGAAATATGATTGCCTGGGTTTCCCAGATTCCCACAGAAAGGCATGCCATCCTTTCTGCATATCGTGGCCTTCTAATACTAGTGTTCTTTTGTTGGTTAGGTTCACCCAATCCTTTATCCCTAGTAGGGTGGCTGCCGTATGATATATTTCCCAGTTTGGCAAGGCTAACCCTCCTCTGCTTTTCAAATCTTGTAGGGCTTTTACGTTAATCCTAGCTTTTTTCCCCTGCCAAATAAAATTCAATGTAATCTTGTTTAGTTCCGTAAAAAAAAATTTATTTAGTTTAATTGGTATTGTCTGGAATAAATATAGAAATTTTGGCAGAATATTCATCTTAATCAAAGCAATCCTGCCCAATAAGGAAAGTTGTAAATTGCTCCAAAAATCTAAGTCTTTCTTAGTTTGTTGGAGAAGTTTATCATAATTGTTTTCTTTTAACGATTTGCTTTGTGGAGTTAGCCAAATTCCTAAGTATTTAATTTTTTTTGTCACTTGTATTCCCATTGTTGTCTCTAGCTCTTTATTCTGGTCTCCTGTTAAATTTTTAGTCATTAATTTTGTTTTTCCCCTGTTTATTTTAAATCCCGCGACTTCTCCAAATCGTTCTAGTTCTTCTAATAAGTTGTGTCCTTTTTCTATGGGCTCCTCCAGAAAAAAAACCAAATCATCTGCGAAAGCCTGTACTTTATATTCTTCTGATTTGATCCTCAAACCTCTAATTCTCGAATTTTGCCTAATGTACGTCAGAAGAGATTCTAGAGCGAATATGAAAAGCAGAGGGGAGAGAGGGCAACCCTGTCTTACCCCTTTTTCTATTTTTATCGGGCCAGTTTGTTCCCCATTTATTAGAATGTTTGCCTGTTGAGTGTGGTAAATTGTAGTGATGACATTTTCAAATCTGGTGCCAAGATTCATATTATATATTTTTTGAATTAAGAAATGCCAATTTAAATTGTCGAATGCTTTTTCAGCATCCAAGAACATAAATGCAAATTGTTTTTCCGGGTGGGCTTCATAGTATTCTGAAATGTCTATCACTGTTCTTAAATTATTCTTAATTTGTCGAAATGGGAGAAATCCGTTTTGATCTTCATGGATATAAGTGTTTAAAACCTGTTTTAATCTATTGGCTATTATAGAAGAGAATAATTTATAATCTGCATTCAGGAGCGAAATTGGTCTATAATTATTAATAAGTCTGTGGTCAAGGTCCTCCTTCGGGATCAGCGAAATTAAGGCTCCCCTCCACGAGTCCGGCATCTTGGCTGCTAACAGTACCTCATTAAATACATCCAGTATCAGTGGTCCAATTTGTTCTATGATAATTTTGTAAAGTTCTACCGGTATCCCGTCTGGTCCTGGTGCTTTATTGTTACTTTGCTTCTCTATTGCTGACTTCAGTTCGGACCATGTTATATTTTGGTTTAATAATTCTATCTCTTCCTCTCCAATTGCTTTGTCATTCGCTTCCTCCAAGTATTTCATTATTTTATCCTCAGAGACTTCTTCTTTTTTGTATAATTTCCCAAAGTAATTAGAAGTGATCTCTTTTTTCTTCTCTATCTCCTCTTGCATATTGCCCCCCTCATCCATTAATTGGTGTATCAATCTTTTTTCTTTCATTTTCTTAAGTTTGTGGGCTAACCATCTCCCTGGCTTGTTTGCATGCTCAAAGTAGATTTGTTTAGTCATTTTCAGACTAATCTCCAATTTTTCTTGTTCCAGTAAATTTAGTTTGTGTTTAGTTGTTATTAACTGGTTCTGTATTCTTTGGTTTTTGGGGTTCTTTTGTAATTGGGTTTCTAAATCCTTAATTTCTTGTTGTAAGTTACTTTGTTGGGCATACTTTCTTTTATTTCTCATAGCATTGTAAGAGATTGTTATTCCTCTTATAAATGCCTTTAATGTGTCCCATATATTTTGTTTCGAAGTTAGATCATTATTATTTTCCTTTAAGAAGAAGTTCAGTTCTTCTTTCAATTTATTAGTATATTCTTCTTCTTTTATTAAATGAGTGTTAAAAGTCCATCTTTTCTTTGGTTTTCTTCTACCCCTCCAGGTTATTTGAATTGGGTTGTGGTCAGCCCAATCATTTGGTAAGATTTCGCTATCTTTGATTTCATTAAATAATTCACCATTTATCCAAGCCATATCTATTCTTGTCCAAATTTTGTGTGGGTTAGAATAATAAGTAAACTGTTCTTTTTGGGGATTTAATTTTCTCCAGATATCTACCAGATTCATTTCATTCAACATATCCTTACATGGCTTAGAGAATTCTCTATTTCCTTTTTTGTTCTTACTCCTATTACTATGATCCTTCCGATAGTCAGCAATAGAGTTAAAATCGCCAATCAGAATAATATTACCATTTTCAAATTCTGTTATTTTTTGATGGAGATGTTTAAAAAATTTACCTTGATCATCATTTGGGGCATAGATTACTACCAGTAAGAGTGTAATGCCATTAATCGAGATTTGTACCACCAGAGTTCTTCCTTCAGGGTCCGCCCAGATTAACTCCGCTTTTAAGTCATCTCTCACATAGATTGCAATACCTTTCTTTTTGTGTTTATCAGCTGGTGCTGTAAATAATTTTCCCAGTTTCGGACAATCTAGGAATTTCTCCTCACTTTTCCTAATGTGTGTTTCTTGTATGCAAATTATATCAACATTTTGTTTTATTAGTTTGGTTAGAATCCTTTTCCTTTTAGCTCTTGAATTTAGGCCGTTTATATTAATGGAAAGAATTTTCCTTCCTTCGTCCATTTACTTAAGTCTGCCTCACTTTTTGTCTCGTAACTCTACGGCTCTCTTCTTGTGATTGATATGGAGTTGTTTCTTCTCTTTCTCGTTGTAAGTTGTCTTTCCCTTGAATTTGGACAGGTCTTTCTTCTTTGTTCCTGTGGCGGTTACGATCTTCCTGCATATTCCTTTGGATTTTCTCCCTAGTGAGTTGATCCTCCGTGGTTGTTAGCTGTTCTAGGAAGTTTTGTGCTTGTTCTTTTGAATCTATTTTAATTTTTCTTCCCTTCCACGATATTAGCATCCCTTCTGGGATTAGCCATTTAAATGAGATTTCATTTTTATTTAAGTAATTGGTTAAAAATTTATATTCTTGCCTTATGGCCCTCACTTTTCTTGGAATCTGCTTGAGAATTATGATCTCTTTGCCCTTATATAATATTCTCTCATCTCTGGCCTTTCTATGTATTAGGTCTCTCATGCATCTTCTAGAAAAGCGGATATGGATCTCCCTTGGGCAATTGTGATGCCTTGCATAACTGGTGTTCACCCTATAGATTTCATCAAATTCCTTGAGTAAGTCATCTTTCTCTTTTTCAACTAGTTCAGCCAACAAACCTGCCATTAATTGTTCTAATTCTTCATTTTTGGATTCCTCCATGTTTTGGAACCTTAAGTATGCAGCTGCTCTGTCCATCTCAAGTTGGACCAAGGAATCTTCCATTTCTCTATTTACATTTTTAAAATCTTCCTCAGTCCTTTCTAGGTTTCTCTCCGCTTGTTCCGTCCTCTTCTCTATTTCTTTTATTTTTAATTCAGTTCTTTCCATGGCCAATTGCATTATCCCAACCCTATCTTCAACTCTCTGTATATCTACTCTCATCTCCTCTTTTAATTTACTCATTTCTTCTTTCAGTTCGCTAATATCTGCTCTGGTCTCATTATGATTCCTAATCATAATCTCCTGCATTCTAGACATTGATTCTTGCATTGATTCTTGCAGGGATAATAATGTCGCTTGTAGGTTGGCATTAGTAACAGTCGGTTGTTTTTCTCCTACCAAGGTCTCTTCTATAGTTTTCTGCATTGTTGGGGAGGCAGTTGCCAGAGTTGTCATCAAGGTCTGGTTGTTCTTCCTTCCTGTTTTCAGGGCCGTGGTTGTTGTGGAAGTCATCTCTGATAAGATTTGTTTTTGCAATTGGACTATGTTAAGAATATTATCCCAAATCACCATTCGATGTATTATGTATTATTCTCTATATTAAATTCAAATACCGGAGTTAATTGTATTTTACCCTTAATAAATCATACTTGTTTAAAGCATACAACCAACTCTAGAATATCTCACTCTATATATACTTTTGTCCTATAGTGTATATTAATATTTAAGATTCCATTTTATCTGAGACAACCCTATTAACAGTCCTTAAAATTTTTATATATCCAAGAGAGTCTAATCTGTAAACCTTAATAACTGTAACAAGCAGTTTGCCTTTATACTTAACTATTATAGAAAAAAAGGAAAGAACAAAGAGAAAGGGAGAGAGAGAAAGAATGCAGGAAGAAAGGGGTCTTTTCAATTTTAGGGAATCACAAAGCACGTATCTGTAGGATTAGTTCCATAGAAAAACAAGTCTGAGTTGGGGTTGGCGTTTTAGTCTTATCGTCTCTCCTCCTGGGCGCACCAAGGAAGCAGGGGGAGGAAGTGCTGACTAATTGCTGTCAGCAATCAGCGATCAGTCTTGGCCAGGCTTCCGTCTGTCTCTTCCTTCTTCTTCTTCCCTCCTGCCAGCAATTGTCAATCCACAGTCACTTTGGGCATCTGCCTCAGATCGATCACTTTAAAAATCAGTTTTGTAGGCAGTAATGCTAAAAGGAAAGGATCTTGCATATAAAAGTCAGTACGTCGTGTTCTGGCTCTCTACCTCTCGCTCTGCCCTCCTTCACAGCTAAAATCCTCTCCTAGTCTTCTAGCCTTCTCACACGCTGATCCGAGATGGCAATCCACTCCTGAGCTTCTTGAATTCCCACTGCCTTTTTCTCTCCTCGGCATTGCTCCAATCCACACTTTCACTCTAAGTGTCGAGCCACTCTATCCCCCTTTCACTTTTCAAACTGCTTTTCTGGCCGCTTGTCTCCAGCTTCCCCCACTGTTACTCACAGTGAAACAGGGAGAATCAGACCGATCTCTCTCATGGCTTTGTAGTCCTTCTGCCCTTTTCCGCTCAGACCCTTCAGGCAGTCACTTTTTGCTTCATCAGTTCAGTGGCAGACCGGACTTTGGAGCCGCCATTAGCTGGCAGCTGGCTCAATCGCGCTGGTCTCAGAGGCTCTTCCTTCGTTGCTGGGGAGTTGCCTACCCCCAAACAGCAACCCGGGGGTCCTCTATTCTGACACGAAGCTCTACGGGTTTCGGGTATCCACTGGGGATCCCTCCAAACGCGAGAAGAGGTGTTCGAAAGCCCCAGCTGGGCTTCTCCACCTCTGGACGTCCCTGTCCTGCCACCAGAAGTCCTGTGAGTCAGACTTTCACAACTGTTTCTATTTTAAATTTGGGGCTAGCCTACTGCTATGCCAGAATGGTTTTTTCTTCATCCTGATTGGTTGGGAGTCTTGGTCTGTGTTTATTGGTCTTGGAGTTTGCTGTGTTCTGCTTGATTGGTGTTTCTCATATCTTCTGTCTGTTTTGTGGCTTTTTTTGTCTTGATTGGCTGGCAACATTGAGTTTCCTGTATTGGAGGCTTTTTGTGCAGCTTGGTTCCAAGTAAATGGATGGCTATCATTTATTAGGAAGCTAGGTTTCATCTGGGTGCCTGGTTGGGGTGTGTTTGAGCTGGAGGTATCAGGGAAGATCTGTTTGGGCCCAGGTGTTCACCTGGCTTGTGGTGTGGAGATTTTTTTGTTTGTGAGTGCAGGCTTCCAGATAATTGATAGTTTGGTGGAGTCATCTCTTCTGTTCATGCTTTCTGATCTTTTTTCAATCTCTATGGCTTATTTTCAATCTCTATTGACCTGGAAAACCAAGGCATATACAAAGTCCCCTGTGCATCATACCCTGCCACATACATTGGATTTGATGCTTATGTAATTTAATAGTTAAATATAGGTTAAATATAGTACCTATGTGTTTTACTTCTAATCTATTTCAAATGTTTAAAATCCAAACTATTGTACTACTATGTCAGTCTAAAGAGTGATCACAGAATTATAACAAAATAATGTGTTACATCCAATTCTCAAATTTCTGTTCAAACAGAATTGTATTCTCAATAACCCCACATCTTCTAATTTACATTGAACAAGATGTTTAGATATCTTTATTCATTAAAAGCTTTATGATATTGTGTCCTATTTCATTACATTGTATTATCTGTCCTCAATAACCAAAATAATGTCAGTATGAACAATTGCTGAATTTAACTTTAGGTCATACTATTAAAAATTGATTCAAATATACAACATAAAAGGGAAAAAAGACCAAAAATATACCAAATAACCCATAAAATGAGAAGTAATTTTTAAAAAGAATGGGAAATGCCACCATGTGATAATTTTTATATCTCAAATTATTGTAAAATGATTCCAAATGAAATTAAATCGGAAATTATATATCTGTAGAAGGCATAGAAAATGGCTAGAAAGGCAGGAAGAAGAACAAATATCAAGGTACTCAGATAAGGGGGAGATCTGAGCCTGGGTCCAGAAAATGAGAAACACATCAGACAAATCCTTCCCTATTTCATATGAACATAAAGAGAGTGAGAGGCAAAGTACATTCAGACTTGCAATATTTTCTTACTTTAGTGGTTACAACTAAACAGTCTTGACCTATATGGCCTACCCTGCAAGTTGGACTGATGCTATCTGAATATCTCTTTATGGTTAATTTATATCAAGTCTATAAAGTCAAATAACTTTGTGAATAATTGAAAAAGTATGCTTTGCTTTGGAGTTAGGCAGCACTAATCTGCAAAGTAATTTCCAATTTTCCACTAATAGAAGTATACATACAAACTCACACAGATAGGAGGGAGAGAGAGGTCATACTTTGCAGATAGCTATTTTTTTTTAATAAAATGGAACATTAAATGGCATGCTTTTCCTTTATTAAAATTTGGATGGAATATCAGTATGTTTTTTTAACTGCAAGAATGGAAAGAGTAACATTAAGATCTATTTTTTAATGTAATGTAAAGACATATTTTAAATAGATGTTTACCATGGACTCTCAACATATTTTCATGGAATATGGGCTCCCTCTGGTGGAGAAGTTAAACACCCACAGAATTGCACAGCAGTTCACTTTAAAACTGTGTAATGTAATGAAGACATTGTAAGACATATTTTCTGAAATGCTCTGAATTCAAAGAATAATACTACATTGGTTATTTTAATTCAATAAAAGAATATATTTCACTCAAGAGCTATTTACATCCAGCTGTAAAGTTTATGGGACCTGATACTAGTAGGCAGAGCATGCTGTTGTAGGTTGTTTGTGTGGAAAGACTGTGTGTTCCTTTCAGGAGGTTTGCCTATATGCATTCTTTTTTTAATTTGAATGGTTTCTGAAATGTTTGCTACCCATATGTCCAACTGAAGAGAATTTAGGTAGCTCAGGGATGTACTGTGGAACTCTCCCTACCTTAGTGGTTTGCTTGCAGACATTTCGTTACTTGACTAGGTAACATTATCAGTGCTAATGAATGCGGGATTTGCCGCATTGATGCTCTCTGCATTAAAACATTTCTAACTAATCAACATACTACAGCACAACCAATCCAAGCTATGAAAAGGATAACACTGCCATACATCAAAAACATCTCAGAAACAACAAAAAACTATTACGATTTCATAGTATCACTGTATCATAGTAGCACACAAACCAATTAAAGCCATTTAATACATCCTAGTAGCCCAAGAAGAAGAAAAATAGTCATCTACAACAGTGGCCCCCAACCTTTTTTATGTCGCGGCCCGGTACCGGCATCACAAAATGATCTGCGGCCCGGTACCAGCATCAGCACGCATGGCAAGTCAAGGCAAGCCGAGCAACTGGCCAGCCAGCCGTCCCCCGCTTCTCCCCGCCACCTTCAACTCCTCCTTTGTCGATGGGCTTCGCTTCGGGACGGTCACTCAGCTCGCCTTGCCTTGGGTGCTGAAAGAATCCTCGCGCTTTAGTTTCGTTCGAAGCCGCCTCCCCCTTCGATGAAACTAAGGTGCGAGGATTTCTTCAGGACCCAAACGCCGCTTTCCAACTGGAAAAGCTCACCCAGAAGCACTTTCTCGTCAAACAAGAGGGCGGCACCCAGCAAACCGGCGGCCTGGTAGGAAATGTTCCACGGCCCAGTACCAGTCCGCAGCCCGGTGGTTGGGGACCCCTGATCTACAATATACAATGTAAGGACTGCAACAGCTATTATTTAAGACAGATGGCAGAAGACTATCTTATTGATGGTCCATGAACACCAACCAGCAATCAGCAGACACAAAGAAAACTACTTAAACTCAAAAACTTGATCAGAGTTTCAACTAAGAAACTGTAAGCATCCTAAACCAAGCTAAATCAAAAAATGCTTGGGAGTTCTGGAAGCTTGGCATTCAGACAATTTGCCATTAATAGACATATAGGGATATATATCACATATATACACCATTCAAAAGAACAATGAAAAGGCTAAAAAGGGAGAGAGAAAAAAGGCCAGATCACATGCCTTCCAGAAAGTAAAATACAGATAAGCAGGGATAAATACCAGGTAACACCAGGTAACAATGAAGTACTAAGGAGAAAACCAGATAAAGTTTTTCCACCACCAACCTTGGCAGATAAAGCTGCTATATAAAAACAAGTAACAGATTTCACACTCAGTCACACTGATAGTATTACCTAGTCGGGTAATGAAACATTGGCAATATTTTAATTTAATAGGATATGTTTATTGGAATATTACAATGCTCTTTGTTAATAACTTACTTTGTATAAATGTATGAAAAGGCTTCAGTGTTACATTCTCAGGCTAATTAACCGTTTTTTAAATGTGATGTGCATTATGATTTGAATTCAAGAGCTCAGTTCTACACATTGTGCTGTATTTATAAAGTAGCATTTTCAGAAAAATATCTAATTTGGACTGAAATATCAGAATATACAGAATATATCTGAGATTCCTAAATATTTCCTGGTAATTGAACAGTATACGTGTAGGTAACATGTCTTTTGATTACAATTTCTGTTGTTAAATGAAATATTTGTTAAGTGAATTTTGCACCACTTTATGACCTTTCCTGCCATAGATTATTAAATGAATCATTGCAGTTGTTAAGTTATTAACAAAGTTGTTAAATGAATCTTGTTTCCTCATGGATGTTGCTTGGTAGAAGGTCACAAAAGTTGATCATATGACCCTGGGACAACACAACCATCATAAATATGAACCAATTGCCAAGCATCTGACTTTTGATCATGTGACCATGGGGATTTGCAACAGTCATAAATATAAAAAAAATGTCATGTCTTTTTTTAGTGCTGTTGTAACTTTGAATTGAATGAACTGATGAAAGTCTAGGACTACCTGTATTATGTTTATAGAATTACATAATTGATGCCATTTAATTCCTTCCTTTAAATTACACCTTGTTTTTAAACGATCATAAGAACTGTTGTTATTCTGTATATGTAATCAATGCAGAGTACAATGTGTGAACAAAGCATAAATTTTGTTAGCAATGGCTCCATTCTAGGCCGCTGTATTTTCTAAAAGCTCTTTGCTAATGCTGGAATTTAGTCATCAATTTTCCAGCAACTAATATTTAATTAAGAACATGGGACACATCCCCATTTCTAGGTTATTCCAGCATAATTACAACCATCTATACTTTCTGAAGGGCAGTAATGCATGACTGTCTTTAATCTTACCCCAATAACAAACTACACTTCTACCCATATGGTTAATTTTTATCTGAAAATCTATGATTTTTAAAATCTTGTGCTATCTTAGTAGTGCTGTCTACTTTGTCCCTCTTCAATTTCTTGTAAGAAAACTCCTCCAGTCCAATTGACAACTGTAGTAGAAATGCCTCCTCTTCTCTTGTCACTTTTAACTATCCTCTTTTTCCTTTTTGTCCAAGTTCACCAGCAGAAAGAAAAGAAGGATAAATGTTCATGGATTGGACAATGCCACTATAGATTTTTTTAAAATAATAATAATAATAATCAGATGAAAATGATATCAATTCTGCAATTTTCCCTAATTCAAGAACACCTCCTCGGTTCTCGCCCTCCTCAGGCTATAAAAGGATCTATAAGGATCTATAAGTCAATTAGATGATTACTATCAGCTTTATAGGATCCTGATTAGTTCTAGCATCTTTCTCTGCACACAATACATATTTATGAATATGTAATACCCTTATACCGCTATCTTCACTGAAGATTTAGATCAAGAAACATGTCTCTTTTTCTAGAAACTAGGTCAATTTAATATTCTCATTAATTAGACCTGGTCTTTGACAAACAGGAGGAACACACAAGTTCTAAGGAAATAACATTTGTTTCAAGTACAGAGGTATCTGACTAGATAAGAAGTGACAGGTATATACCTATGAACTGTATAATGTTAAACTTCACCTAAATCAGCAGATCTATAAATATGTGACAGAATATTCTCTTGCTCATATAATTCCACAGTTGTTTCATATTCATACAAGTTTGTGGATAAACTTCAGTATGATATTTTCTGTGTTTTACTTTTCTTTGCCCTGGGGCTTCTTATATCCCATTCCAAATTAAACTGTCCTCAAGTCGTCAGTTCTTCAAACAAATTCAAAGACTTCACTTACTCAGACCTAGACAACCTACAAATATATCTATAATTCCCAGCGTCCTTTTATACTGGAAAAGAAACTGTGTGTTAAGAAATTCTTTTATGTTCTTAAATGCCTTGGAAGTTCAATAAACTTCAGAACAGAATGATGTTATGCTCTGCATCATGCTGTATTCTTTTATGTTCTCTTGAGAGTGTGAAAGAAATGTCTAAGTTAGCAATCTAAAGGCAGCATCAGAGCAGAAATACAATTAGAATAGGCAGAAGGAGGGGTAGGAATAAGAGAGATTGCTAATCAAATAAGTAGAGAGAAAGCTGGTAAACAATATGGTATGAAATAGAAAAGAAAGAAAAGGCAGTGCTTATTGATATAAGAAACTGGTGAGAGGAAACATGAATAACTTTTTCTGTTTCTATCATTTTAACATGCATTGGCTCAGTTGCTCTCTTGTTTGTTTTCTGGGGAATTAAAAGATGTACATTTTATTTGTTTAGAGTGGTGACATTGGATCCAGCTGCATATATTAGGAGAAAAGTTAAAATTAATTCTGTTTAGAAAGCGCCTAACTTTTCCTTTAGATTTAAAATTTAAATTGCCCCAATTAGCATTAATGTCTTTCTGATTCTTCTGTTGCTAAGGAACACTGCCATAGGAGATGTTAAAATTACCTGCTATTAAGGTAATCAAGGAAGCTAAAGCTGGACAAAAGAATCAAACCTATTAAATTCTATAAATACTTAACCAAATGCAAATGCGCATGCCAAATGTTGTGGAATCTTTTTTATTTTATTTTTTATTTATTTTGATTTGTCAATCACTTACAAGATAATAGGTATAAGTATATACATAGTTATGGATACATGAAATGGGTATATAGAAGAAAATAAAAGAATCAATAGGACAGGGATGGTAGGCACATTGGTGTGCTTAGGCACTCCCCCTACAGACCTCTTAGGAAAGGCGTGAGGTCAATAGTAGACAGTCTAAGTTTAAAGTTTTTGGGGTTTGGGGAAGAAACCAGAGTCGGATAGAGTATTCCAGACAATGACCTCTCTGTTGCTGAAGTTGTATTTCCTGCAATCAAGTTTGGTGCGGTTAACCTTGAGTTTGTATCTATTGTGTGCTCTTGTGCTGTTATGGTTGAAGCTGAAGTATTCATTGACAGGTAAGTCATTGCAATGTATGATTTTAATATCATACTTAGATCGGACCGAAGACGGTTTTAATTCAAGGTTTTCTAGGTCTAGAATTTCAAGACTGGTGGCATAAGGTATTCTACAACGAGTAGAGGAGTGGAGAACTCTTATTGTGAAATATTTCTGGACTTTCTCAACTGTGCTAATATCAGATACATAATTGGGTTCTAGACTGATGAGCTGTATTTGAGTATTGGTCTAGCAAATGTTTTGTATGCTCTAGTTAGTAGTGTGATATTACCAGAGAAAAAGCAACATAAGATTAGGTTAACAACTCTTAATGCCTTTTTGGCTATGTAGTTACAGTGGGCTCTAGCATTTAGATCATTAGAGATGAGTATTCCAAGGTCCTTTACAGAGCTTGGATCATCAACAAGGTCTTGACTATTCAGCTTGTATTTTATTTTCTGATTTTTTTGCCAATATGTAAGACAGAGCAATTATTTGTTGAGATTTGAAGTTGCCATTTGTTTGACCATTCTGATACATAGTAAAGATCTTTTTGAAGGGTAGCAGTATTGTCTGGAGTATTGAACAGCTTTACATCATCAGTGAAGAGAACGTAGTTGCTCTTTTTCTAAAAAAAAATTTTATTGGTTTTTAAAACAAACATTAACAAACAAAACATAAAAACATCAAATCATCTTCCATATATGTACATACAGTGTGCCATTTGGTTTACAAATTGTTTTGTGCTTCCATTTCATAGTCTTCAATTATAATTACGTTGTATATAATCTTGTATTTTCAATCAATATATTAAATACATTAATATCATTATTAATCAATCATTTGACTATACTTTTATTCATTCATGTTTTCCAAAATGATCATATTTTACTTAATTTGTTTTATAACAATTCGTATCATTGTCCCTAATCTATCCTAGAATCATTTTGTAGATATAATTAGAAAAGAATACATCTTTATATATTTATTATTTTCTAAAAGTCTACATAATTCATTACTATATTTTATTGTCTAACCATTGATAGAATAGATCCCAAATTTTATAAAGTTGTTTATCATCTTGTTCTCTAATTTCAAATGTCAATGTACTCATTTCAGCACATTCCAATATTTTCTTAATGATTTCCTCCTGTGATGGTATTTTCTCATTTTTCCAGTTTTTGGCAAATACAATCCTAGCCGCTGTTAATACATTTACAATCAGGTATTTCAATTCTTTACTATATATTTCAGGTAAAATTCTCAATAAAAATATCTCTGGTTTCAAATCTATATGCTTTTTTGTCATTTTTTCCAACCACGTGTGGATTTCAGTCCAGTATTTTTTAGCATCCGCACAAGTCCATCACATATCCAGGTATCTGATGACATTTCCAGCATTTTTTGGATTTATTCTTGAACATTCTTGCTATTCTTGTCGGGGGAAAGTGCCATCTGTAAAACATCTTATACAAATTTCCTTTATATGCTGTTGACATTGTCATTTTATAATTTTGAGACCACAATTTTTGCCATTTCTCAAGATCAATCCCATATCCAAAATTCTTCCCCCAAGCAACTTGTTCTTCTTCTAGTTTAATTTCTAATAAATATCCATATAATTTTTTAATCACCTTTTCATCAGTACCTGTCAAAATCTTATCTAGGTCAGTCAGTTTATCATAGAAACCTTCTGTTTTGGAATCTTTATCATACCTTGAATGTATTTGTGCATATGAAAACCAATTCATCTTTATACCTTGTTCCTCTAGTTTTTGTATAGATTTAAGTTCACCCTTTTCATTCAATATTTCACCATATCTAACTGTTTGTTCCTTTTTGAATATTATAGGATAAGAAAATGCTTCAATAGTCGATAGCCAGACTGGAATTTTCAAATAACATTGTCTTTTAATCTTCTCCCAATTTAACCACAGAGACTCCCATATATAATGTCTTCTAAAGTACCCCTTTGTTTTAGTTCCTTTATACCATAAAAAAGCATGCCCCCACAATAGCAAGTCATGTCCTTCTAAGGTCAACAATCTAGTATTTCTTAATGTTATCCATTCCTTAATCCACATCAAATTTGTAGCTTGGTAATACAACTCCCAATTAGGCAAACCAAATCCTCCTCTTATTCTAGCATCTTGTAAAAGTTTTAACTTTATTCTCGCTTTCTTACCTTGCCATATATATTTCAACACAATTTTATTTAAATCTTCAAAGTAGTCTTTTCCAAGCCTAATTGGAATTGTTTGAAACAAATATAAAATTCTGGGTAATATATTCATCTTGATTGTTGATATTCTCCCTATAAATGACAGTTGTAAATTTTCCCATTTCGCCAAATCTAGCACTATCTGCTGTTTAAGTTTAATATAATTATTCTCTTTTAGTGTACTGCATCTTGCTGTCAAGTATATCCCCAAGTACTTGATCTTATTTGTGACCTGAATTTTCAATAAGTCTGCCAATTATTCCTTTTGTCTTGGTAGCATATTCTTTGTCAAGATCTTTGTCTTATCTTTATTTATTTTCAAACAGCCACCTTTCCATATGTCTCTATCTTTTCTATCAATTTTGATGCTGTTTCTAGTGGGTCTTCTAAGATAAAAACCAGATCATCTGCAAATGCTTGCAACTTAAATTCTTCCTTTTTAATTTTCATCCCTTTTATATTCTTTTCATCTCTAATATTTCTATTTAGCACTTCCAAAGTTAACACAAACAACAGAGGTGATAGTGGGCATCCTTGTCTTGTTCCTTTTCTTATATCGATAGATTCTGTCAGTTCTCCCTCTATCATTACCTTTGCCATCCGCTTATGATATATAGCTTCTATTGCTTGAATAAATTTTCTAGCAAAGCCCATCTGTTCCAGCAGTACTAACATGAATCGTCAATTCACATTATTAAATGCCTTCTGTGTGTCTAGAAATATCAAAGCCATTTGTTTTTCAGGATGTGCCTCATAGTATTCCAAAGTATCCAAGATTACTCTCATATTGTCTTTGATTTGTCTCTTTGGCAGAAATCCATTTTGGTCAGGATGAATAAAATTATTTAAATCTTTTTTAAATCTTTCTGCCAATATTGAAGAAAAGATTTTATAATCTGCGTTTAGTAGGGAGATAGGTCTATAGTTCTTGATTTGTAATGGATCGGTCTCCTCTTTTGGAACAAGTGTGATATAAGCTTCTGACCATGATTTAGGTATCCTCTTCTTTAACATAACTTCATTCATAACTTCTAGCAATGGAAGATTCAACAATTCTTTTAATGTTTTGTAAAATTCTGCCGGAAGTCCATCTGGGCCTGGTGCCTTTCCATTATTTTGTTTCTTAAGTGCTTCAGTTAACTCCATCATCGTTATATTGCTTTCTAACATTGTTTCAATCTCTTTAGGTATCTGGGGTAAATTAGCATTCTGTAAATACTGTTTAACTCTTTCCTCATCAATATTCTCTTGTGTGTATAGTTTTCCATAATAATCTCAAATAATTTCCTTCTTCTCTTTACTACCATAGCAAACTTGGCCTTGGTCATCTAATTGCAATATTTTCCTTGATTCTTTCTCCTTTCTCAATTTATATGCTAACCATCTACCTGGTTTATTTGTGTCTTCAAAATAGTTCTGTTTGGCACCTCTAATTTTTTGTGCTAATTCTTCTTTTTCTATTAGACCCATTTTATGTTTGGTTATATCCATTTTTAGCTTAATGTCCTTTCTCTGTGGCATTATCTGTATCTCTTTTTCAAGTCCTTTATACTCATCTTCTAATGCCTTAGAGGCTAATCTTTTCATGGTATTTCTTTTCCTTGTATAGTCTATTATCAAGCCTCTGGCATATGTCTTCATTGTATCCCATACATTCTGGATTGATGTATCTTCTTTTTTGTTTTCTCCAAAGAAAAAGGCCAATTCTTTCTCCATCCACTGTGTGAAGTCTTTTACCTTTAATATAGTATTATTTAACGTCCATCTAGATCTTCTTCTTTGTCCTTTCCATTTAATTGTCATTGGATTGTGATCTGCCCAATTATTTGTTTCAATATTTATTTCCTGAATATTAGTTAACAATTCTGTTGACATCCATATCATATCTATTCTGGACCATGATAAGTGTCTATTTGAGTAGAAGGTGTATTGTTTAGTTTTAGCATTTCTTTCTCTCCATGTATGTTTTAAGTTTATTTCATTTACCATTTTAAAAAAAAGATTTAGGGAGAGTCTTTCTATTTTGCATTATTGTTTTCTGTGTTGTTTATTTTATTTATTTTATTATTTATTTTCTGTCCAGTTTATTGTCTACAATTCCATTAAAATCTCCCATCATAACTATATTAACATAATCCAACTATTTTCATATGTAATTTTTTATAGAATTCTTCTTGATTGTCATTCGGGGCATAGATTGCAATCAGGAGTGTTTTCGTATTATTGTTCATTATTTCCACCATTAATATTCTTCCGTCGTCATCAGTATAAATCAATTTCGCTGAGATGGTCTCTTTAATATATAAAACCACTCCTCTTTTCTTACATTGTGTCAAGGAAGTAAATATTTTCCCTAATTTTGGCTATATCAACAATTTTTCATATTGTTTTTTAATATATACTTCTCGTAGGCAGATTATATCAAATTTTAATTTCTCTAATTTATGAAAGATTTTCCTTCTTTTAACGGCTGAATTAAGTCCATTTATATTAATTGTAATCAATTTTTTCTCTTCCATGGTTATATTTTGTAAGTAGGTTTGACAGCTCTCGTGGATCTTGGTTCACGTTGTTCTTTGGCTTCCTCCTTTCCACCTACTGTACCTTCTTCTTTTTCAGTCGTCATTTGGGAGTCCTCTTGGAATTCAATTAGTGACATTTCTTTTTCTGCCTCTTCCTCCCCTCTGAAAAATTCTGTGTAAAATGATTCAGCTTTCTCAATTGAATCAATTCTATATCTCTGTTCTTGCCATGTTAACATTAAACCTTCTGGAATCAGCCATCTATAATTTACCTCTTTTTTAAGTAACAATTTGATCAAGAATAGGTATTCTCTTCTTATTTCTCTCACTCTTCTAGGTACTTGTTTCAAAACCACAATCTCCTTATCTTTGTATTTCAATGTTTCCTCTCTTGCCACTTGTGATATTTGTGTTTTAATGGCTTTCTTTGTAAATCTGATGTGAACTTCTCTTGGTAAGCTATTTCTCATCACATATCTCGTGAAGACTCGATAAACCTAATCTATTCCATCCATCCTCTTCTGTTATTTCCAAAGCTTCAGCCAATATTTCTATCATTATCTCAACTAGATTTTGTCCTTTTTCTTCATCTATGTTTTGGAATCTAAGATAAAATTCTGATCTGTCCATCTCCCATCCCAGCTACCACTTTTATCTTGTTCAACCACAATTAATCTGTTATCAATGTCTCCAATCTTTTTGTCTCTTGTTTATCTTCTTCTTCAATTTTTTGGAGTCTCTCATCATATTTCATCATCATTTGTTGGATGTTCTTCACTATTACATCGGTTTTCCCTGTTCTTTGTTCAATATTCTCTGTTCTTTGTTCAATGTTCTCTATTCTCTTTTCAATATTCTCTGATCTTGTTTGCATATTTTGAATTCCTTGCATAATCATCTGTAGGGTCACTTTTCTTGTTCTTTTTCTTGCCTTAACATTGTCTGTATTGAACATTGTCCTCCAGATGGTGGAGAGAAGTTGAGGGACTAGGAGCTATTAATTTCCTACTCATTTTGAGCAATTCAAAATCTTCAGGTTCTTCTAGACCTTAATCCAATTATGAAATAACCAATTGCAGTTCCAAATAAAAATAGTAAGAAAAAAGAAGCCAAATAGTAATAAGAAAAAAAAGAAAAAAAATTCTCAGGTTCTTGTATACCTTAATCCAATCGATTGGTTAGATAACAATAAAAATTCAAAAATGAATTTTTGAAGGAAAAGACCATAAACACACACAAAAAAGAAAAAGTTGTAAAATCCTAAAAAAGATGAAAAAGTGAAGAATAAAAGGCTAAAAAAAGAAAGGAAAAATTATTCAGGTTCTTCCACACCTTAATCCAATTAAGAAGTCTCAAATATAAAAGGATGCATAAAAAATAAACCAAAAAGAAAAAAAATCAATATGGAAGGTAGATGGAAAGACAAAAATACCAGAAAGGGGGGGAGAGAGAGAGAGAGAGAGAGAGAGAGAGAGAGAGAGAGAGAGAGAG
>NW_020769346.1:5450353-5498245 GCF_900518735.1 Pseudonaja textilis | reverse complement strand
AGAGAGAGAGAGAGAGAGAGAAGCTACTCCCTTAAAAAGAAAAAGAAGGGCCTTCCGGTTTGACAGGCTTCGGAGGCAGCAGGAATTTGCGTTTGTGCGCGATTCCTGCTGTGCTCGCTGCTGGAGTGCCTTCGATCCAATTGGATTAGGAGGCTATAGTTATCCTGTAGGGATAGCTGAAGAGAGGGGGGATCTGGGCAGGGGTCGGGGGATATCGCACCCCCCCTTCCCAGCCAGCTTAACTCCCTTTTCCAAAGGTGGTGGAGCGACGGTCAGCAATGGCCGTCACAAAGAACCTCTCAACCGGACAAGTTATGTGCTGGAGGAAGTGAAGACAGAGAAAGCTTTTGGCTGAACCAGTACAACAATTAACATCTGAATACCCTGGAACTTTGGCTTTTTAAGTGATATATTGTTTCCCAGAGGTTCATTAAGCTGTGGTGGAAAGTAAAGGGAAAGTTTTTTCTCTCTTCACTTTCCTTCCCACGGAGACAGCAGATGGAAATTGGAAATACCCGCTTTGGCAGCAGAAGGTACTAACTCTCAAAATTGAAGCCAAGGGGACATTAGATTTCTAAACACTGATATTTAAAAACTTAAATCTTTTTGTTTTAAGTGGGAAGGAAGAGAGGTAAATGATTTATACTGATGTTTGTTGAAGGAGACTGCTTGGAGTTTTATAAGATTAGAGATTAAATTGCAATAAAACTTCCAAAAAATGCCTTGGAATTGTGTAATTGAATGTTGCCCCAGGAAGAGAAAGTAGAAGAAAGTGAAACAGACTGTGCTGACTGTGCTGATTTTGATTGCTTGATGACTTTGGGACCTTAACTATCTTTTGAAAGACTAAGAAAACATTTGGATTGTCTAAAAAAAAAATAATTTTTTTTTACAATGGTATCTGTTGAAGAACTGAAAATGCAATTTGAAAGACTAAGAGAAGACGAAGAGGATGGCATGGGCTCTTTTGGATCTATCTTTTGCTTTTTAGAAATGGCGATTTCTGCTTACCAGGAAATGCAACAAGAAAAAGGCTGGGATGATGAAGAAGAAGCCATCTTTAATGGACATATGATTTTTAAAAAGGGTAAAAAGAAGAAGAAAATGAAGAATTCAAGTTCTAAAAAAACAATCAAGAAAGGGAAAAGTAAGGTGAAAAATCGATATAATGATAGAAAGCAACAGAAAAGAGGAACACGACAGAGAGGGGAGACTAAAAAGTTGGAGATTGAGAGGGGGGGTAAAAAGGTTAGATTTGATAAGGAAGGAAGGGATAAAGGGAAGGGAAGTTATAAAGGCTTAAAACAAGATGTTAATAAACATTTTTTTTTCAGAGATAAAGGGTAAAATATAATCTAAAGAGAGATTCTGCAAAAGTACACAAGATTGCATTTTAGTATTTGTATTTGAAATATGTGTTAATAGAATACTGTAGGGATTGTGTAATTAATGTTTAATTAACTAATTTGCTATGGAACACTATTTTTAATATACTATAAGATTATTATGTTTTATATTTTAAAATGTTATGTAGAATGTACTAAGCAGAATCAGAATAGAAACTATGTCTAATTTTAAGTGTTAAATTTGGGGGGAAAATAGAAAGGTATCATACTTCAACCAGTCATTACAGGAAAAAGTTTGTGTTAAAGAGAAAGATAAATGGATAATTGAAAAAGAACGGACAAAAGATACAAGTGTAATCATTTAAATTGAGATTAAATAAATAAAATAGAATTAAGAGAGTGAAAAGAGGGGAGAAGATATATGCAAAATGTAGAATTTTAAATAAGATATGAAATAGTATATAAGCTGAGCATGAATTTGATTTACGTCTGTACAAAAAGTTATAACCGGGGGTTAAGCTGCTTTCTAAAAAGAAGTTTTATGTTTTTATGTTATGTGTTTTGTTAGTCTATGTTTGTCTATTGAGGAGTAATGATGTTAGATAAGAACATATGAAATAGTAATAATATGAAATATAGTAATATGAAATATATGAAAGTATAAGTTTAATGAATAAAATTGAACAGAAATAAAGGAAAAAACAGTGAGAAGATGGAAAACAGTAATAAGATATGAAGTTGAATATATAAGATGCATATTAAATTGTGTGTGGAAACGTGATAATTTAGAACTATATTGTACTTAAATGAGATGTCTTATTTGTTTTGTTAAGTAGTTGTTAGAAAAGATGTTTTATGTTCTTATGTCTTATGATTTGTTTGTGTACTCTCTTTGAAAATTAATAAAATTTGTTTTTTTTAAAGAAAAAGAAAAAGAAGGGAAACATTAATGCTAAAACTTTTCCTTTAAAATAAAAAGCAAGCGTAGAAATTTAACTTCCAAAGACAAGAAAAAAAAAAACAAAGACAGGTTCCAAAGAGCCAAAAATCCAAATAGCTATTACAAAAAAAAGTAAACTGATGAGGAGGGGTAGCACAACTTAGAAAAATTAGAGCACACTGCACTTTGTTTAATTATCCAAGGCTCTTGTTATAACTCTCTTCTCCAAAGACTTATCACCTTTTCTTTTCCTATAAGCTTCAACACCAGACTCCAGCTGTTGATAGAAACCCAGAAGAGCACCTGCAATAATACTCTCCCATGGTCTTCCCTCTATCTTATCAAACAGGTAATGTCCTTGAAAAGAAGTCTCAGTTCTTTCTCATCTTTATCTGATCAAAAGAAGATAGAATATTTCCAAGCCTCTAGTTGGCAGTGTTACAAAGTTTCTTTAGCTTTCACTTTCCCCCTCCTTTTCCAAGTAAAATATAATAAGAATTAATTAAAAAAAGAAAAAGATTTAAAAAAAAATAACTAAAAGGGAGTCTCTGGCTTAAAATATTATAAAGTCAAAAAGGAGAAAAGAAGAGATAAAAAGAAGAGAAAAAAAACAGTCCCGTTTCAAAATATAAGATCACGTGTAGAAAATCCAGCAATGAAAAAAAAAATTACTTTGACATTCCTGTTTAAAATCGCTGCTCAATCAATTTTGTCAAAACTTTTATATATTCTTTCTTTTCCTTAGGGTGTCCTTTCAAATCGTAAAATAAACAAAAAGTTCTCACCAAACTGGCACACTCTCTCTTTCCGTTCTCTTTCGTTTTGGAGCTGTCCCAACTTCAGCAGCTTTAATGGCTGCCTCTTTGCCACTGGCAAAAAGAGCTTCTCCTGGATCTACCAGGGACTTTGCAGTATCCCTGGGATCAACAGGACACACTCTTTACATTCACCATCTCTTCAGGACAGTTTAGATCCACTTGGACCATCCAGGAGCAAAGATATTAGCAGTGATCTCAGACCTCCAAGATCGCATGCCGTATCGTCGTGATGCCAGCCCCACCCTCCGAAAATGCAGTTGCTCTTAATATGATCACAGAGGTCATTTATGTAGAGTATGTAGAGAGTTGGTCCTGGAACACTGCCTTGGGGCACACCACTGTTGACAGGTACAGAATTTGATAGGACACTCCCAATTTTGACCATTTGTTGTCTGTTTGACAGGAACGCTTCTATCCAGTTATGCAGTTGTCCAGAGATATCATAAGATTTTAGTTTTAGGAGTAGTTTGTCGTGTACCACTGAATCAAAGGCTTTACAGAAATCTATGTAGATTGCGTCTATTGTTTTGCCCTGATTGAGTTGTGTAGTCCATATGTTTTTGCAGTGTAAGAATTGTAGATTACAGGATAGTTTTTTCTGAAACCAAATTGTTTATTAGAGAGTAGGTTGTTTGTCTCTAAGTGGAGGATAATGGATTGGTTAATAATTGATTCCATGACTTTACTGGTGACGCAGCATAAGGAGATTGGTCTGTAATTTTCAACTAGGCTGGGGTCTCCCTTTTTGAAGATGGGGATGACCATATTGTGACCATAGTTTTGGCAAGGAGCTGGTCCTGAAAGATTTTTCAAAGATTCTGCTTAGAGGTTCTGCTATGGCAGTGGATAGCTTTTTTTAAAAAATAGGCACATATTCCGTCTGGTCCAATAGATAAAGATGGTTTTAGGTTGCATTGTGCTTTTTCAACATTGTCTCCTGTAAAATTGATATGTATTAGATCATTGTAGTTTTCTGTGGTTCGGCTAGGAAATACTGGGCATGATCCATTGCTGTTTACAAATACTGAGCCAAAGAATGTGTTAAACAGGTTGGCTTTAATGGTGTCATCGTTGCAGTCTTTACCATTAGGCCCTATCAGGGGTGGGATGGACCTTGAGTCTTTTAGTTTGTTGTTTACAAAATTGTAAAAAGCACGGGTAGAATTGGTGTATAGAAGGTTTTCCTCTTGTTTAATTGTGCATTCAGTCTTTATCTGGTGGCATAAATTTTTGTATCGGCTTTTGAAGTTGGCAACGTGACCAGATTTGTTTTTCCACCAGAGTGATCTCTTTTTGGATTGAAGTTTCCTTATTATTATGGATAATCTGTTTATTTTTTGTTGTTTTGGGAGTTGTTGTTGGTACATATAGTTTGATGACTTTTTTGACTTCAAGTAAAAATATGTTGTGATGGTCTTCGACAGTATTGCATCCAGTGAATAGAAATTGCCAATCAGGGGATGAGAGATCATTGTCTATAAGATCATAGTTGCCTTTTTTGAAGTTATAATTGGGGATTATGTCATTGTGATGATTTTTGTGTGGGCATATGTTGAGACAAAAGTCAATCATATTGTGGTCACTGTTGGAAAAGGGTTCTTTAATTTGTATTCCGTAAATTAAATTCAAACTATTGCAGAAGATGAGATCGAGGCAGTTGTTAAGTCTAGTATTGTTGGTTACTAGTTGTTCCAGTCCTAGATTTGTAACAGCATTGTAGAAGGTTGCATGTATGGGTTCAGTTGTACATTCGTTTAGGGTCCAGTTAATATGAGGTAGATTGAAGTCACCAAGAAAGAGAAAAGCCTGTGGGCAGGATGTTGCCCATGTTAGCAATGAATTTAGCTTGTTTACATGTTCGATGTCATAATCAGGTGCTCTGTAACATAGTACGAATCGAAATGTGATATTTAAGGATAGTTCACAGATGATGGTCTCAGGAAGAGCAAGCTCCTGGGTAACTTGGATGTTTTTTAGATGTAAGGAGTTTTTATAGAAGATAGCAACACCACCTCATCTACAAATTTCACGATTTGATCGGTAAACATTGATAGTCTTTTACTGTGGTAATGGAGTCAAGGAGAGATGTGTTGAGCCATGTTTCACAGACAAATGCAATGTCGAATTTAGCCATATTTAGTAAGAGGAGAAATTCAGGTATTTTACTCACAAGGCTTCTTGCATTGAGTAGCTTGCATTTAAGGCCAGCAGTAGTTGGAATTGAGGTAGTTAGGCATGTGCGTGCCTAATCTTGGATGATGGTGGATTAGTTGAGGTAGGGTTGTGGTTGAAGGTTAAAGCTGAGTTGCGGGATGTGTGACTTACTTTTGATACAGTCAGCATGGTAGTCAATGTACAGGTCCTTCTCTCCATTGTTCAGAATCCATTTTCATGGGTAACATAAAAGGAGATGTGATTACACAATATATTAATGAAGGAATGTAATGGTCAGTTGGTGGGACATATAGCCTCTGCCTAATCGTTTACCCAAGGTGACTGTTTTCTGAGCTCTGGTGTGATAGAAAATATGCCCAGTGATGGATACAGAAATCCAAATGTGAAAACGCCCACATGCTGGTGAGAACGCATTTTAGTTTACACAGCAGTGATAAGAGCAGTGAATTCTTTTTTATGCTTATTGCAAGTAAAATGAACACTGGACCTGTTTAATATAGGCTGGTGAAAATAAGCAGTGGATCTGTAAAATATGGGGTGGTGGACCTGTTCAGTTCCCATTCCTTTTGGGAAAGATGAGCAGTACAAAACGCACCAGATAATTTTCAGGGTTTGGGGCAGATAAAGTTGTTTATTTCTATTCTGGACTGATTGGCAGATGGTAATCAAGATAGTATTTTGTGTACCATGTGACAGTTTGCTGCACTTTTAAAACTTGAAGAAGGGGGTAGGGCTTCCTATAGAGTTCTACCATCTATTCTTTAATACCCCGGATTCTTCTTGGCAATCAGAAGGGACATGAGCAGTAAGATATTGAAGATACTTAACACTTAACTGGGAGAGCATGGAACGTCATTTGCCTCAAATGAATCAGTAATGTAACATTTCCTGAAGAAGTAATCTCTGAATTGAGATATCTGTGCTATTTTTTCTGGTCCCTAACCTTCTCTTTCTTGGGAAACTTGTTGAGGAGACAGTAGCAAATCATTTAGATAATCGTAGAAAAACTAAAGCATTTTTAATAACATTGTTAAGTTTATTCATAAAACAGAAAATTGTCATTTTTTTGTATGATCTTGTCAGAATCTTGAGAAATGCATCCCTGTTAGTCATATTGGACCTCTGAGAAATATTTGATACCATTAACCATTGTATATTTACAGCCTTTATACAAGAATTGGGAGCTGAATGTCATGTTATGATGGTTCAGATCCTATTTGAGTGGGTGGTCACAGTCAGGGATCATACCCACGTATACTGCAGAATATAGTTCTTAATTCACTACTCTTTTTCATTCTTTATACCATAATACTTATATCAAATTGCTGAAAAGTTTGGGTGAATTGTCAATAATATGCCAGTTATACAGTGCGCTATAACTGGGTCAAAGTAGAGGTGCCATGGGAAGTATTAATTTGTTGCCTGGAGATTATGAGGCAAGCCAAAATAAGACTATAATATAACCAAGAAAGAATTGCTACTTATCCATAAATGCCTGAGCACAATAATATCTTCACCTCTGCTAATGACTTTAGACAGGGATTCATTTTCCCTGAGGGAAGATGCTTGTGATTTGTGTGTCTTCTCAGGCTTGAAGACTTCTAGGATCTGAATCTGCCAGAATTGAGAGATCAACTCAAAAACTGTCAAATTATAACAATACTAATATTAAAAATCACTGCACTTGTCAGCAGTAGGATTCTGGACTGTTATCATCCCTAAACCCTATGCATTGGTATATATCAAGCAATACTTTGCAGAATGGAATCTACTATCCACTTGGAGAATGCAGAGAGGGCCTATTGAGAATTCCTGCTTTTTGAGAAAATCATGTGCAAAGAGTAGGAAATTGGTCCCAATATTCCCTAAATAGCTCCTAGCTTGCTTGTGTGTAGGAAACTCTTCCATTGAGCCCTTCATTCTAGCTGATTGTGTATTGCTATCAGAGAGAGTATGGTTTATGTTGGCATTTGCATTGATTTTTCCCCAATGTCAGGCTTATTGTTTTGATTTAACTTTATGCTTAATGCTTTTATAGACTGGAACAGATTATACATAGTTTAAGTACATGCTGGAGTAATAAGGAATGTGGAACTATTAAGATGTTAAGGGAAACCATTCTGAGAGGATCATTTTAACCTGTGGGGACCCTCATAGGGAAAACAATTTTATCTGTCACTGGCTCCTTAAAGAAGCACAATAACTAATCATAGTAGCTGTGTGGTTCTAAGAAAATATGTATCTGAATTTATTTGTTCAAATTATGCGATCATCCACTCACCTCGCAGCATTAAGACATTAAGAATTAATGTGAAATATCAATGAAACAAACCTGAAAAAAATCTGTGAACAATAATGTGGACTAATAATAATTTGTGAACAATAATGTTTAACATTGAATACTTAAATTGAAAATAAAGCATTTGGGGTTCAATGTATTGAAGACATTGCTATTTTCCTTTTAAAGTTGTCAGTCTTCAGTATAAAATTAACAAATCCTTCTAATATAATTAAATATGCATGCACACAAAAGAGGATCTCTCTATTATATAGTTTCTCTATTAATTTAATGTTAACTTCTTAACTGTTTGGCTTTTGACATTGAATTTAAAAATCTTAATTCATGGGTATTGCTACTGTGGACTTTTCCCCTTATGATCATGGTATCATTTATAACTCACATTTCATAATGATACATCTGTTAAGATTTTTCCCATCAGTGGTTGTTGAAATTAGACTTGCTACTGCATTATTTCTATTCTCAAGCACATTAATTCAAGTCCAGAAATAATCAGTTTGCATTATATGACCTTTCATGTAATATGAACAGATTTAAAGCTTGGTTGCTTCTCTTAGTCTCATTATTGTAAGACAGCTTCTAAGCATTTAGCTAATATTACTATACACAATCACTGCTTATATATGTGTGTGTTTGTCTTCATATTTCATAAAATTGTGATAATAAACTTATTAAAAATATGTCATAACTTATCCAAGGCAACTCACTATCACAAATGTTACACAATACCCATTATAAATACAAATGAAAGTAAACTTCAACTATCACAAGATAGTTTTAAAAATTACATTATTGCCCAACTTAGGCAAACTAGGTAAAATTAGGTTGAATAAATATATTTTACAATTGTATAATCCTACATTATCTTTTCTAAGAATACATGTAAGTATTCTTAGCATCATGTTTTTTCATTATTCCTCATATGTAGGAATAAGTATTCTTAGTATCATGTTTTTTCATTATTCCTCATATGTACTGATAAAGGTTGTACCATTAAATAAAGATACAGTTTAAAATTTCCTAATTGGACTGAGCCTCTACCAAACAATATTATATTAATAATAATACTATTCTGGTCTCTAATACAAAATCCCATTACGGGAAAATCTAATTGCAATTTACTGTAAATGTATTTCCACAGAAAGTTACATTTAATCTGAAACACCCAAAAAGTAAAAAAAAAATGTTTATTTTAAAATCTACTTTAAAATTTACTTTTGTAAAAGTAAAATTTATAAAGGAATACTCTATTTAATTTTGATGAATGCATTATTTCATAATTTAACAGAAACAAGTACAGTTTTTCAGTTAGGAAACAAAAGTTAAAATCACAGGTATGGGATGTAGGGCTTCTGAGTTGTAATGATACAAATATGAAATGGCAATAAGAGTTGATTAGAAACTAAATTAACAATGTGATGTTACTGCAATAATTACCAATGCAATATTCATAGTTTGCTTTCCAAAGGACCCTTCAAATGAAGAAGAGAAAGAATTAAGTACTGATTCTCACACAAGAATTATGATTAGATAGAAAATACAATCAATGTTAACTTGCTGATGAAACATTTTTAATTTTAACATCCTTTTGCCAAAGATCAATGAAGATTAATACTATGATTAAAAGAGCCAGCTATATTTTAATTTTCTAATTCAGAAACAAAAAATTATAAAACATCTTATATTGTTTTATTTTATCATAATGAACTATAAAAATATTTTAAAAACAACCAAAAAAGGAAAAATATTAAAAATTTCATGATCTTACACTTTTTATTATAATAGATACAAGTTATCTCAAGAGCAGTCTAATTTCTGATAATGAAAAGAAAACTAGCAATGAAAATCTTGTTAAGTCTCTTATGACACGGAAACTATTACAGAAAAAAACTGGAGAAAATTTCCTAAGCCTGTATTCACTGATTATTTTACAAAAAAATCCCCAAACCACTAGGATGATACTGAGAAATGACAAACATAAATAAGCCACTAACAATTGGCAATACAGTCTCAGATAGTCATTCAGAAAAAAATATTCAATTTTGTCCAAAATAATACAACAATGTGCAATATAACACTGTACATTCTGCCAGAGATAATAGCTTATGACATGTTATCATCATAGTTATGAGGACAGAAGTAATGAACATAGTAAAATTTATTTTCCCCCCACTGTGAATGCCTGGCTTCAGTCTCTTAAACACTCATCTTTCTTCTGTCTGCCTAGTTTTGTAAACTTGATTTTCTTGTGTGCTTACTCTGGAGGAAGTTCCACTTAAAAGATATTTATATCGTTTGCATAAGAACTGCAATTATGCATTGCAATACAATTTTCCTTATTAATTCCCATACAGCTCAATAGGATTTGTATTAAATAGGTATACACAGCATCATTAAAGACACCTCTTGAGAATATCCATGTGTACACACACTAGGGGTGGGATTCAGCCAGTTCGGGCGAACTGAATGTTAATTTTACATCCAGTTTGACGAACCGGTAGTTCTGAAGACCAGCTGGCACTACCCCACCCCACCCCTCCCAGGAGTCCCCATGCACCTGATTCTGGTTTCCAGACAGGCTTCCTAGACCCAAAACATGGTGGGGGGGTGCAGTGGCACCCCCATGCCCCATTTTGACTCTCTTGAGGCTCTGGGGAGGCTTGCTAGGCCCAAAATGGAAAGAAAGGAAGGAAGGAAGGAAGGAAGGAAGGAAGGAAGGAAGGAAGAAAGAAAGAAAGAAAGAAAGAAAGAAAGAAAGAAAGAAAGAAAGAAAAAGAAAGAAAGAAAGAAAAAGGGAAGGAGGCAGTGGGAAGAAAAAGAAAGAAAGAGGGAGGGAAGGGGGAAGAAAGAAAGGGAAGGAAAGAAGGAGGGGAGAATGAAAGAAAGAGGGAGGGATGAAAGGGAAAAAGAAAGGAAAGGAAAATAGAAAGAAATAGAGAGGGAGGGGGAAAAGAAAGAGAAAGAAATAAAGTGGGGAAGGAACAAAGAAAGAAAGGGAGGGAAGGGAGAAAGAGGGAAGGGAAGGGAAAGTGAATGAGATATGAATGGATGGATGGATGAATGGATGGATAGAGGGAGGGAGGGACAGAAAATAAAGAGGAAGGAAGGACCACAAATCCTGGCACTAGACGCAGCTTCAGAGAATGCTTTGAAACAGCACAGCAATCCAGGGCTGGAGAACCTCGAAGGTCATCTAGTCCAACTCCCTGCTCCAAGAACATTGTTAAACTGAGTTTCTCTCTTTTAACCCACCCAGTCACATGAACACCTAGCATGCCCATCCAGTCACATGACCACTTAGCCAAGCCCGCCAAGCCAAGCCCACCAAGCCATGCCCACAGAACCAGTTGTTTAAAAAATTGAATCCTACCCCCTGACACACATATATGCTATCTATAGTAGGAAAATAAAGACAGAAGAGCTCACCGTGAATTACAAATACTATGGAAGTTGGGAGGCAGACAGGAGTTGGGTTTAGTGCATATGCATATGGCAAGGAAAAAAACAATTAACAAACAAATGAGTAGTGATAGCTAGATGCATACTCAGGGAATTTTTTCCCTTAGTCCCTCCTCCCCTCTGCCACTATAGACCCTTATTGTGACAGTATTCAATCAAGTCCCAATGGAACTGTAAGTAACCCAGGTTGAAAAATTCTGATATGGAGACTGAATTAGGATCAAATCTCATGCAGAAAAAGTGAATGGTTAAGATGAAAGGAAAGATCAGGAGAATTGTAGTTGACTTTCACTGATGTAATCATTAAATAGGAAACAGTGATAATTTTGAAAAATAAATACAAAATTATGAATCAGTATAGGGACATGTAAAGTAGATTTTCTATAATCATATCCATTTTCATGTTCTTTTCTGTACTTTTGATCCTGGCTAATTAAAAGTTTTTTCTTACATTGCCACTAGAGCAAGCAGACGGTTGTTATTCCTAGTTTTTAACAATATTATATGAGAAAGGCCACTTGATCTTTTGTATGTATGTTTATATTTCTTTTCATATCATTTTTTAGTTTTATGTAAATTTGTATGTCTGTAGAATCAACTCAAAGCTGACAC
The DNA here is from genome assembly GCF_900518735.1 of Pseudonaja textilis. The sequence continues at coordinate 5,486,596 of NW_020769346.1, read as the reverse complement.
CATAGCAGAATAATTTCTATTATATTTAACTATGGCTCACAATTAGTAAACCTAGAGATAATTCTTTCCAAATATCTTCAGGTTTTAAAAACCATTTGTGTTGACTAGTCTTCTAATCCATATTATTGGTATAGAGGCAGATGTCATTCAAAGAAAAATCCCTTTCTTTCAGTCTAAGACAAAAGAGAATGGTTGCTATATTATATCTAGCTTATCAAAGCAAGAATTCCAGTTTGCATAAATGTATACAATGGCACATAAGATGTATAAAAATGTATAAAATGCACATAAGACATTATTTTATCCAAACTGGAGACTCAAGAGTAAAACAGAATATGGTTTGATTTGAATCAATGCAATGAAGGATTGAACAATAAGCTCATACCCATGTGTGATTGAGTTCACTTTTGTCTTCCTCCATCAATGCTCTAGGTATCTCTTCTACTGCTTCATCTTTCATAATTCCTTGCTTGACTCTGAATCCAGGAGTCTATGGATAAGCAAAGGCCACTAGAATAATTTATTTATTTTTAATATAAATTTTATTTGGGTTTTCACAAAAAACATAATACAAATAAAACTTATTTTTTTGAGAACAGCATGATCCTGGGTTATCGCTTTTCCAGACACAAACTCAATTTCATATTCATATTTGTGTTCTATTCCATATCTTACTATTTTAACATTTTCTCCATAATTTTTCCCCTGCCTTGGTTTTCTCAGCTTTATTTTTAATTACCTCATATCTAAATTCAACTATATCTCTTTTTCTAAGTTTCAATGTCATTCTAATCATTATATTTATACTTTTGTTTGTCCTGTTTCAATTTCATATTATCTTTTCTCATTAAACACCTAAACAGCACACACCCCAAAATCAAGTTCACCATGGAAATGGAAACAAACAAACAACTACCATTCCTAGATGTACTAATCTACAAAAAAACAGATGGCACACTAGGACACACCATATACCAGAAGAAACACACACCAACCGCTACCTCAACGCCCAATCCCACCACCACCCAGCACAGATAAACTCTGTGGCTAAAACACTAATTACTAGAACCAAATGCCTGGCAGATAAGACACACATTAAGACTGAACTATGCACCCTGACTAAAGTACTGACAGCCAACGGCTTCCACAAAAGCAAAATCACCGGCTTGATCCACAAAAACACACTGAGACATAAAAGAGAACCAGAAGATGAACAGCTGTCCTGCTCTACATAAGAGGTACTACAGACAAAATTAGTAAGATACTACACAGACATCACATCAAGACTGCCTTCAAAACACAGAAAAATAGCAGCTGTCCTTAGAAACCCCAAAGATAAAATTGACCTGGAAAACCAAGGCACATACGAAGTCCCCTGTGCATTATGCCCGGCCACATACATTGGACAGACCAATAGAAGAATAAGTACCCGCCTAGATGAACACAAAATGCAGTAAAAAAGCTGGAACACACTTCCTCACTAGTCCAACACATGAAAGCCACAGGTCATCGCATCAACTTCAATGGCACCCAAACCCTAGCCACTATAGAAAACCCCAGCCACAGAATCATCAGAGAAGCCATAGAGATTGAAAAAACACCAGAAAGCATGAATAGAAGAGATGATTCCACCAGGCTGTCAATCATTTGGAAGCCTGCACTCAAAAACAAAAAAATCTCCACACCACAAGCCAGGCAAACACCTGGGCACAGACAGATCCCCCCTGATACCTCCAGCTCAAACACACCCCAACCAGGCACCCAGATGAAATCTAGCTTCCTAACTAATGATAGCCGTCCATTTACCCGGAGCCAAGCTGCACTAAAGGCCTCCAATAAAGTAACACAATGTTGCCAGCCAATCGAGATACAAAAAGAGCCACAAAACAGACAGAAGATATTAGAAAAACCAATCAAGCAGAACACAGGAAACTCCAAGACCAATAAACACAGACCAAGACTCCCAACCAATCAGGGTGAAGAAAAAACCATTCTGGCACAGCAATAGGCTGCCCCAAATTTAAATCTGAAACCACTGTAAAAGTCTGACTCCCAGATGAACACTATACAGAAGCCTGATGATGGCAGATGAGATTCTGCCGAAATGTTGCTACAACTTTAAAAGCACAACTATAATGACATGGGAAAATACCCGAACAAAGCTGAATGCCATACATGTAAGTACCCGCGAAAACTTATGTATGTATGTATGTATGTATGTATGTATGTATGTATGTATTTATGTATGTATGCATGTATGTCTTTTTGGTTATTCGGGTTTTCTCCCGCGTAAGATTGGAAGTATCTAGGCAACGTTTCGATGAAGTCTCATTCATCATCTTCAGGCTTGTGTCTTCGGCTCTGTGCTTCTCAGAGTGATGTGAGCTTGCAGCTGCTTCTTCCTTTTAACTGCTAGTGGGGGTGTGACTTGATTAGGTGGGGGCTTGGCTGTGTTCGGGGGGGGTGGGGGTGCGTTGTCGGTGGTAGGGGGGTTGGCTGATTGGTTGGGGGGTTGGCCGTGTTCTGATTGGCTGGAGGTGTGTTCTGTTCAGGTGGGGGCTTGGTTGTGCTCAGGTTAGTCTTAGTTGCTGGGGGATTTGAGTTGGTGAGCTGTGATCTTGCTGTTTGGCTTCGAGTTCGTGGTCGTGCCGCATCTTTATGGTGGGTGTCGGTTTGCTTCATGTATGGCTCGGAGGGGTTTGAAGTGGGTAGTGATGCAGCTCCAGTGCGGCTTCTGGTCCGTGGTCGTGTCTCATCTTCTGTGTGGTGTGAGTCTGTTTTCTACGTGGAAGTCTGGTGGTGGCATCTTGTGTGGCTCTCATGGGTGTTGGTCTGGTGTCATTCTTCATGTTAGTTACTCGTCTGTTCATGAGGGCAGGTTTCCAAATGGCTGGTAGGCGGGAGGTGTCATCTCGTTTATTCATGCTGTGTGGGCGTTTTTCTATCTCTATGGCTTCTCTGATTATTCTGCTGCTGGAGTGTTCAGTTTTGGCGATAGTTCTGGTATTTCTAAAGTCAATCTCATGTCCTGTGGCTTTGAGGTGTTGGACCAGGGAAGAGGTCGGTTCTTCTTTTTTGATTGAGTTCTTATGTTCTTCAATGCGTGCACTTATTCTTCTGTTAGTTTGTCCAATGTATGTGATGGGGCAGGCACTGCAAGGGATTTCGTATACTCCTTGGTTTTCTAATTCGATTTTGTCCTTAGGGTTTCTTAGGATGGTGGATATCTTTCTGTTTGTGCAGAATGCTGTCTTAATGTTGTGTTTTTGGAGGATCTTGCTGATTTTGTCTGTAGTGCCTTTTATATATGGGAGGAGGGCTTTGCCATTGTCTTGTTCTCTGTCTTGGATTTTGGTTGGGGTTTCTTTTTGGATTAGGTGGGTAATCTTCTTTCTTTGGAATCCATTGGCTGTCAGCACACCAGTGAGAGTGTGTAGTTCGGTCTCTAGGTGCTGTTCGTCGGCTAAGCATTTTGTCCTGGAGATGAGTGTCTCAGCTACGGAATTGATCTGTGCTGGGTGGTGATGTGAGAGTGCATGTAGATAGTGGTTTGTATATGTTTTCTTCTGGTAGATGGTGTGTCCTAGGGAGCCATTGGATTTTTTGTATACCAAGACATCTAGGAAGGGAAGTTGATTGTTAGCTTCTGTTTCCATGGTGAATTGTATTTTGGGGTGTAGGCTGTTGAGATGTGTGAGGAAGTTGTTCAGTTTTTCTTTCCCATGTGGCCAAATTATGAAAGTGTCATCTACGTATCTGAGCCAGAGTTTGGGTTTGTGATCATATTTTTCTAGAGCTTGTGTTTCAAAGTGTTCCATGTAGAGGTTAGTGATGACAGGTGAGAGGGGTGATCCCATGGGTGCTCCTTCTATTTGTTTGTATTTTTGTCCATTGTAGGTGAAGTATGTATTGGATAGGCAGTGGTTGGTCAGATCTAGGATGTGCTTGGGGGGGTTGTATTTGTTTTGGATGGCTGTCAAGGCTTCTTTTATTGGCACTTGGGTGAAGAGGGATATGACATCGAAATCATGGCAAGATGAGGAGGAGAGATGTGGCTCTCCTTGACCCTGCTGGTGGTCTCCCCACTCTTCACCACCTCTACAGGATGGTTTAGCCCTGAATCCAGCTGGCTCGGGGCACTCTGTCAGCAAGCACAGATTGAAACCATGCACGATCGCGGATTTCGGCCCGTCGCTGAAGAAGCTCAAACCAGAAGCCGCTGCTAGAATAATTTAATCAAATGTTTTGGTTGCCTACGTATTCTAGAAGTTCACCAGGCATTCAATTGAGCTATTTATTAGTAGCTGGAAATTCTGAATGATGCTGAATATTTTGAATCAATATCAGAATGCTTGCAACATATGAACAATATTGCTCAATGTCACTATATCATATGCAGGTTCTTACAGACAACTACTTCTGCAGCCTTGATCCTCATGAAAAAATCTCCCTGAAATTAGAACATTGGGAAAAACTATGTGGAAAAAAACTATACATTAACAATTTCAGCAGCCTAGAAAGAAAATTTGCATAAAATGTTTTATCATTGGCATTTACCCCATCTAGATTGGCGAAAATGTTCCCAAAAAGATCTGTAGACTGTTGGAAATGTAAACACAGCCAAGCACATTTTTTCATATGTGATGGTCTTGTCCAGAGGCTAGGAAATACTGAACCAAAATAAGAAAATAGCTAGAGGAAATCACTAGTCAACAAATTGAGTTAAAACCCAAACTATTTCTACTAGGGATAATAAGAGGAAACTATAGTAAGAAAAATCAATATATTCTATTGCAGATAATGACTGCAGCCAGAATTGCATATGCACAATACTGGAAACAGGACAGCATGCCCTCTGAAGCAATGGTGACAAAAAAGGTGTTAGATTGTGCGGAGATGGACAGGCTAACATCAGAATTAGGGGAAACAGAATATTATTTGGTCTGGGACACGTGATATAAATGTTTAGAAAATAGAAATAAAGATTTAATATAAAGGTAATTTAACAGGTATATTAAATTTAATGGCAATGTATATAGTTAAAGGAAGAAAAAGAAATGTAATTGATATGTATATATGGGTATTATTGATGCTGGAGTGCTGTAAAGATTATAAATGTTGAAATATGTTTAATAAAAATATTTATAAAAAAGAAAAGAAAAAATCTCCCTAAAAATCATTCCCACTTTTTTTTCCTTCGTGTTGCAATGAATACAAGACCTATAACCACAAGGATATATTTCCAAGAAGTGACATTATTATTATCTCTCAACTAGACTTCCATAATACATCCTAGCTCCATTCATGCCAGGACTGTCCTATAAAAGTGCATGTGTTGATTACTAGCAAAAGTCTGAAATTCTACATCCAGGCAGCTCATTGTCATAAACTAACTTTTTTAAAAAATAGTGACTAATATGTTTGATTATGGGAATGCGATAGACATAATTCCTTTGATATTATTAAAGCATTCAACTAAAATTTTCATGAGATTAGGTAGAAAATACTAATTTGGGCCGGACCCATTCTATCATTAGATGAAAAAGTGGATTGCTTTGATTATTAAAACACATTCTACATGAGATTGCCCTTAAAGACCATCCAAAAGTTTCTGGTCCAGAGATCATGGGCATACACTATGCCCACATAACATTCTGCTGTGCTAGTTGCCAATTTGGGTTTGATTCAAGGCATTGGTTGAGTATACCAGAAAGCTCTATCTGGCATAGGGCCTAATTACATAAAGCATTGCCTTGTTTGCCAACTCAGCTGGTTCTTTTTTAATAGGTTTGATGCACTGGGATTTCTTTAATCAAGCAATTACTCCACCCTCATCTCACCTATCCACCCATCCCACACATATATTGTTTTGTTGTTCTTTTTCATGCTGTGAGCCATCCAGGGTCTATGGGAGTTAAGTATTGTCTAATTCAAAGTTACAAATAGCAATATCTATCTTTTAATAAAAGGCAACACTGCTCTGGTGTTATTCGTAAGTGATGTAACATATGGATCAAGACCATTTATTGAACTCCAGTATTATACTAGTTAGTCTAATGTCAGCCCCCATCCATCTTGAATCAGATTTGGAGCTGCCACAAGGGAGGATAGTTAACCATGGAATGAAAGTAAAGTGAGAAGGGAGGATAGCCACAACAACATTCTTTTGTCAGAGTCACTGGAGTATGGAGGGGAGTGACTGAACTTGGAGACTGTGACTTGAGGGTCACCAGAAAAGAGTGCTGGGTGTGAGTTTAATATAGCAGGGAAAAATGCGAGAATTCAGATTCGGGTTTTCCCAGATGTGCCAATATAACGTCTCTAATAAATTCTTTCTTGGATGGACTCTAAGTGCTGAATTGAGATGGAGAGTTTGGTTGGAACACTGACATCTAAAATGTTCTTACCAATGTGCAGCATTCACATCTGTCTTTTAAAAAACCCCTTTGAAACATAATACATTTGAAAAAGCTTTGTACAAAGCTAAGTTTTGCTATTTGTATAGATCTGCTTGTGCTTCACTAACTTTTGAATTTATTTCAGTCAACTTCATTATACCCTTGCTCTCAGTTGAAGTATTTCCACTCATATTCTCTTTATCAAGACATTTTCAGGAAACAATTGCAACCTTCTTTTTGTATGTGAATTTTTAAGGCTTAAGGTTAGATTTACTAAGTGTGCATTATGCAAAAGCTTGGCAACTTGATCATAATGAGCATGTTAGATTAACATGATCAAGGAATTTAAACTTGAAAAAAATATTTTTATTATAAAAACTTTTATTTGAGAAATTCACAGCACTGAAAAATTTAAACGCTCTTCACAAAATAATAACCACTATTATTTTGCAAATGGTTATTATTTGTATTTGTAAAAAAATCGTAGAATTTATTTAAGAGTTAGATAGGACCTTGAAAATATTCCAGCTTAAGATCCATTCAAGGCAGGAATCCACAATAGTCCTCCACTTACAATGACTATTTAAAGACTATTCAAAGTTATCACACACACACACACACACACACACACACACACATACACACACACACACAAATTTACTTATAACCTGTCTTTGAAGATATGACTACCATTCCTTCCTCGTGTTATGCAATTGCATTTTGGTCACTTGGCAACCAGCTCAGATTTACAACTAGTTACAGTGTCCCAGAGTCATGTGGCCACAATGCATGACAGTTTTGCCAATTTCTGGTGGTTTTCTTTTTTTCTCCTGTTTTTTTTTTTTTTTTTTTTTGCTGTTTTCTGGTTATAAAAACAGTTGTAAAATCAAATCCGATCATGTGGTACCTTGACTTACAGCCTTGATTTACATTCAAATTCTGGGCTCCATTATGATTGTAAGACAAGGACTACTTATATTGCATCAACTAGACAAATGACCACCTGATTCTGTTTAAATAGTCCAGTAAAGGAGTCTAGTCTGTTACATTGTTGAATGGTTTTTTAATCATTTGGAACTTTTTCTCTGATGTCCCATAACCCTGTGATGTAGGCTGACAATGAATTAGAACCTAGATTTCCATGCTTGTAGTCCAATATCTTAACAATAACAGCCTGCAGGCTCACTAGTGTTTTTATTATTTTAATTATAAGATTTATGTCACAGTGCTTGCACATCAGGAAATCACATTCAATTCCCTTTCCATTGCATTAAAAGATACAATTAACACAGCATGTTTAATTCAATTGGCATGGCAGGAAAGAGTATCATGCAAACATAATAACTCAATCAGTGGTGGAATAATAAGGACTAGTTTTAGTGAAAAAGAGCTCCAGAGCTATTTTGAGTAAATGGTATAATAGGCAGACCTGTTATATCATTTAGCTCAATCATTTTGGTGGCCTGGTTATCAAGATTATGCTTATATTTTATTTAAAATAGAATATCAAGATTATGCTTATATTTTATTTAAAATAGAAATAGTTTAATTTTTTTAATTATTGAAACTTCTGCAAAATGACTGAGACAGATCACTCAATCTCAGCCGAACAACCAAGTCTTTTCCAGGCTAGACATGTGTTCCTTCTTTGTTTCTGCAGCCACAACCTTCACCTTACCAGACGTGAAATCTCTTTCTTTTCTTTTTCCATTTAAGCCTGCAGCTCCTTTCAACTCCTCCAATCCCAGTCAAGAGTTGTGCTTTACAACTGTCCTGCAGCTGTTTCCCTTGGCTTTTGGGCATATACTACCAACCAATCTCTTCTTGGTGCCCATTTTCCTATTTCAGAAGACAGGAGAACGCCTGATAAACAAGATGCTGCAAGGTGAAAAAACTCAGTTTCTTTCCTTCCACCACTTTTCTTATTCCTAATTATTTGTCCTTTTCTCCTGCTACAGAGATAGGAAACATGTCACAAGTTATTGGCTTCCTAAACTCTTTCTTAACTTCTTTAAACTATTTTTCCTAAGTTTCCCTTCTTTACCTGATTCTTCCTGCTCATGGTTTTCCACTAGTATCTCTGCTTATCCTCTTTAGTCTAAGCCGTATCTCTGCTTTACTATTATTGTACCTGAAGAAAACCTGCCATTTTATAATATTGTGCTTAAATGTGTTCACTTTTTTCTGTGTGCAGCTTTTCTAGGCTACCTTACTACCACAGAATTCTGAATAACAAATAGAAAAGCAATAACAATACAATTCAAACCAAATAATTAATACAAAAGGAGATCTTATAGTAGGGTTCAAGAAAAGTCAAAATAGTCCCTGCAAGCACACAAAGTATGTCTTTTTATGTATGTTGCTTTGCTTTCATGTGGATTTCATTTGTATTGTTCCTTCTAGCCTTTACAATTTGGACAACCTGTGGCTTCCAGGATATCTCCAAGACAGCCCTTCAAAGAACACATGGTCTGGTTCAGTTCTTATGGATTATTATCAGCAGGGATTATTATCAGCAGGGCCTCATTGAAGGTATTCATTTCTCTTTCCTTTCAGTCATTTCTTTATTTTTATTGCTTTGGCAAATCACCCAAATTAATTTATTTTATTTCCAAAGCCACTATCTCAAGAAGCACTCTAGCCCATTTCTTCTGACTGGAATAACATTTATCTCTTCTTTCCTCCTTTACTCATCAGTTACTTTTCCATCTCTGAGATTCCTATTTCTACAACAAAAGCATTTTGTTATACCATAGAGGTGCATGAAATTAAATTCAATTATTGCAGTTTTATATACTTGGTTTTCTTTAAAATATGGATTGTGGTATAGGAAACTATGCAAAATACTTCATCAAGATTAATGCAAAATAGCTTTCAATTAAAACTAATCTTAAAAAAACACAACTAATCTGTCTTTTAAATGTTTTGCAAATTAAGGTAAATATTTATACACACACACACATATAGACACAAATACATTCTTATATTTGACATAAAAATAGATATAGTTTCACAGCTAGGGAAAAGGAAATAATAATGTAGGTATAAAATATAGGGTATAGAGACAGAATAGCAATAAAAATAAATATAATTATATGACAAGCAACTTCTGTTATCAACAGTATTACGTTGTGCAAGACTCCTGTTACTGTACTGTCTTGCTGAAGAATTATTAGAAATATAAACCAATTTAAATATTGTTTCAATTTCATCAAATATTATTTTTTTAAAAAACCAGAAGGAAACTGCCATTTTTCTGCAAACTAAAAAAAATTCAGCTCCATAATTTGTATTTGCTATCAGTTCCAGTGATTAACCAAGGAAATATTTAATATACGAGTAAAGATTTATTCAGTTAATGGTACTGATTAATTAATTGAAGCTTGTAATCCTAGTTTTCATCTGAACAGCATGTGGCTTATTACTGAATAACTTAAATGCATAAATCTGTAGACCAGTTCATATTTAATAATTTCAGTATTGTGTACTAGTTTATTTCAGTCAGACTATGCTGATTTTCAGTTTGCTTCAGTTCAGAATAATCTGGAAATATTTACATTGATTTAAAGGCACCACTTGACCTGAAGTTTATGTTAAGAAAGTAGTTGACCTTATTACAGAACTGCATTGCACTATTAAATATACCAATAGACACGCCAAAGTCAAATAAACAATTAACACATCATTCAGAAAAATGTCTTATCTCATGTGTCTACATTTATAACTTCTTAGTGACCATAGCAGAACCCCTAAGAATAATATATGAGATATCATTCAGAATCAGCTCCTTACCAAACCTATGGTCTTTAGCAATGGTCATCCCATCTTCAAAAAAGGTGACCCCTGCCTGGTTGAAAACTACAGACCAATCTCATTGTGTTGCGTCACGTGCAAAGTTATGGAATCAATTATTAACCAATATATTACCTTCCACTTAGAGTCAAATAACTTATTCTCCAACAAACGATTTGGTTTCAGAAAAAAAATGCCTGCAATTTGCAACTTCTACTGTAAAAATATATGGATTACATCACTTGACCAGAGCAAAGCAATAGATGTAATTTACATAGACTTCTGCAATGCCTTTGACTCAGTGGTACATAACAAACTACTATTAAAATTAACATTTTTCAGCATTTCCAGATCCCTTCATAAGTGGATTACTGCCTTCCTATCAAGCAGGCAACAATTAGTAAAAATAGGAAATGCCTTATCAAACCTGCACCAGTTAACAGCAATGTCCCCCAAGGGAGCGTTCTAGGACCCACACTCTTTACACTCTATATAAATGACCTTTGTGATCACCTTATAAGTAACTGCATCCTCTTCGCTGATGATGTAAAACTATTCAACACCACTGACAATGCTACCATCCTTCAAAGCGACCTTGATTATATGTCTGAATGGTCAAACAGTTGGCAACTCTAAATCCTGACCAACAAATGCTCTGTCTTACACATTGGCAAAAAAATAATAATACACCAAATACAAGATAGGCGGATATGACCTCGTTGACAACCTTCAGTCTGTCAAAGTCCTTGGAGTTGTCATATCGAATGACCTAAGCACCAGAGTTCACTGCAGCAACATTGCAAAAAAAGCTTTAAGAGTTGTAAATCTGATCCAACAAAGCTTCTCTTCTGGTAATACTGATTTGCAAACTAGGGCATACACAACCTTTACTAGACCAATACTTGATACAGGTCCATTGTCTGGAATCTGCACTGTATATCAGACATTAATACAATTGAGCAAGTCCAGAAGTATTTTACCAGAAGAGTACTACACTCCTCTGTTCACAACAGAATACCATCAGACTTGAGATTCTAGGCTTAGACAACCTTGAACTATGCCGGCTAAGATTGGACTTAAGCCTAGTACATAAAATCATAGGTTACAATGTCTTATCAGTTAATGAATATTTCAGCTTTTACCACAACAACACAAGAGCACAAAACAGATAAAAACTTAATGTAAACCACTCCAAACTTGATTGCAGGAAGTATGATTTCAGCAACAGAGTGGTCAATATCTGGAACTCACTACCTGATTCTGTTGTAACATGCTCAAACTCCCACTCCTTTACCCTCAATGTAGCGTTCAACTAACCCGCAGTCTTCACTCCAGTCCACGCTTCTAGCAGGAACGCGGACCGCTCCTCTTGGTTGATGCCATTTGACAGCCGGCTATAAAAGGAGCTGTCAAACGGCATCAGCTGTTGCCGCCAGCTGACTGCCCTGTTAGCACGGCAGCTGCGGCAACCCTTTATTCTTGTAATAAAGTTACAGTTGACGTTCGCTCCGAGTCTGCCTCAGATTATTACCGCCGCCCCACAACACTGGCGATTAGGGCGGGATACAAATAAGAGGCAGCCGGACAAAGAATCGCTGAGCTCAGTCACTACAAAAAGAGCCAAAGTCACTAAGAACTGACTGTCATAGCTATTGACACTATCCGCGAGCACGAAATTCAATTTCCCTGTGGAAAAGACGGCACTACCGAAGCAAGATGACTTCGAACACTGCCTTCCCGCCTTTCAGATTGACGGCTGAGACATGGGAGTCCTACAGGAACCGTTTTGACTGCTTTCTAGATGCTATAGACCTTGCTGACGCTACAGCCCATAGGAAAAAGTCCTACTTTTTAAGTTTTTGTGGAGCCACAGTATTTGACACTGCCATGGCATTGGTAGCTCCACATTCTGTCAGGACTGTTTCTTGGGAAGAATTGCAGGAAATTCTTTCCAATCACTATTCCCCTAAGCCATCCCAAATTGCCAGAAGACATGCTTTCAGGAGACGAATTCAAGCTGAGGGAGAAACTATTAGTGAATACATGGCTGCCCTATGGACAGCCGCTCTGCATTGTGGGTTTAGAGACTATCTAGAGGACATGCTATTAGACCAAATAGTCTGTGGAGTCAGGGATTTAAGGCTACAAAGGCATCTATTGGCTTACCCTGGCAGTAGCTATTGAAGAGTCCCAAGCTGCTGAGCTATCTGCACTTTCAGCAGCAGAAATTCAGGGGAATCCAGTTAGCCAGAGTAGCTCAGCCATCCATTACGATGAGGCATCTTTAGAAGAAGACTCTGATGGGGCTAATGATGTAAATCGCCTCAGGCAGCAGAGACCCATTCAAGAGGAAATCAAGCCAAACCCCACTCTACCTCCCCAGCATCAGCCCATTTGCCTAAGCTGTGGGGGAAACCACCTCAGGACATCCTGCAAGTTCAGGAATGCCATTTGTCTGAAATGCCAAAGGAAGAGTCATTTAGCCAGGGTCTGCCAAGCAGGAAAGACTTTTGCCCAAAAGCCTCAGACAACCCAATTTTTTCAAAGGCAAGTTGAAGACTGTTTTACCTGTTATCACGCCAACCATACAAAGGCTCTAACAAAATTAGTGTTTTTGTTTCCATAGAAGGTAAACCCTGCAGTATGGAAGTTGACACAGGCTCTGCACTATCCTTCATCTCCTGGGGCACCCTAAAAAAGCTACTTCCCAGACTGACAAAGAAGAAGCTCCTTGATTGCCATCTGACCCTATGCGACTACCAAGGCAGAACCATCCCAGTCCTTGGAAAAGGCAAGTTTTTTATACAATTCAAAAATTTTAAAGGTTACTTGCCTTTAGTTGTAGTGGATGGTGCCCTCCCTAGCCTATTGGGATTAGACTGGTTCCCTGCCCTTGGCCTCCACGTATCAGGCATCCACTCTATTTCAAATACTGAAGTAGATACCTTGTTCAAGGACTATGTGGATGTGTTCAGCGAGGGGCTGGGGTGTTACTCAGTAACCCCAATATCATCTAACTTGGACCCTCAGGCAGTACCAATCCGTTTAAAGCCTCGAAGGGTACTATTTGCAATCTGCCCCAAATTAGACAGTGAGCTGGACAAATTAATCAAACAAGGGGTATTGGAGCCTGTGGACTTTGCAAAATGGGAGACCACAATAATTACACCCCTAAAGAAAGATGGTAGCGTGAGAATCTGTGCTGATTACAAGATGTCATTGAACAGATATTTGCAAATCAGCGCCTATCCAGTCCCTGTTATCCAGTACCTTCTACATTATTTTGAGCCAGGAACCATTTTCGCTAAATTAGACATGTCACAGGCCTATCAACAGTTCCCTGTAGATGACACAGCCGCAGAACTGCAGACTACAGTAACGCACAGGGGCACTTTCAAATGCAGGCGCCTCCAGTTTGGCATAAGTGTAGCCCCTGGGATTTTCCAATCCTTAATGGAAAGACTTCTCCAAGGACTCCCAGGCATAGTCCCCTACTTTGATGACATTTTAATATTGGCCATTGACATGCCCCAATTACTGCAAAGAGTCAGAGCAGTCCTCGATCGTTTCAGACAGCATGGCCTCAAGTTAAAAAAAAGACAAGTGCACTATTGCCACTAAACAAGTAGAATTTTGGGGTTATAGAATTGATGCCTCTGGTATACACCCAATTGAGTCCAAAGTCAGAGCTATCCATGAGGCACCCACATCTACTAACAAGACTGAGCTCCAGGCCTTCTTAGGACTTCTTAACTTTTATGCTGCATTCCTGCCTCACAAAGCTTCCATTGCAGAGCCTCTACACAGACTTTTGGACAAACAATCCCACTGGCATTGGGGACCTAAGGAAGCCCATGCCTTCCATGCTGTCAAATCATTACTTACATCCAATGTAGTACTAATACAATTCAATCAACAGCTGCCTTTAGTTCTAGCTGCAGATGCTTCTCCTTTTGGCATAGGGGCTGTTTTAAGTCATAGACTGCCAAATGGTTCTGAGGCACCAATTGCCTTTTTCTCCAGGACCTTTTCCTCAGCCGAGTGCAATTACAGCCAAATTGACAAGGAGGCTTTGGCTGCAGTTGCTTCTGTCAAAAAATTCCATGAGTTCCTATATGGACACCATTTCGAATTGATCATGGATCACAAGCCTTTGTTAGGCCTTTTGTCTGGTGAAAAACAAACCCCTCAGATTTTGTCTCCAAGAATGACCAGGTGGACTTTATTTCTAGTTGCCTATTCCTATACGCTGGTTCATCGTCCTGGCAAGAGTCTATGCCACGCTGACGCCCTCAGTCGCTGCCCTCTGTCTGTTCCTGTGGAAGATCCTGTACCAACTAATGCTATTTTCAAGATCAATGATCTCAAACTTCCCATCACTGGCCTTGACATCGCTGCCCACTCCTCATGAGACAAGGTAATTGCCCAAGTTCTGGACTGTGTGGGAAGGGGGTGGCCAGCAATTCCATATGCCCCTGAATTCCTGCCCTTCAAGATTCGCCAGCAAGAACTATCGTCTTTGCAAGGCTGTTTACTGTGGGGAATGAGGGTAGTTATCCCTTCCAAGCTGCAGGACTCCGTTTTAAAGGTCCTGCATGAAGGCCATCCTGGCATTGTCAGGATGAAGGCTCTGGCTTACAGTTATGTATGGTGGCCAGGCATGGATGCTCAGATCACTAGTTGGGTGAACGCTTGTCAGCCATGTCAGGCTACCAGGCCTGCTCCACCCACATCTACTCCAGGCAGGTGGGAAGATTCTGGGGCCCCTTGGTCCCGGATGCATATTGATCTGGCTGGCCCTGTTCATGGGTGAACATTCCTGGTAATGGTGGATTCCTTCTCAAAATGGATAGACCTTTCCTTACTGACCACCACAACTTTACAAGCTGTTACAAAGGCTCTAATTAGGGTATTCATTACCCATGGCCTCCCTGATACCATTATGTCTGATAACGGCCCCCGTTTACTTCCCATGAGTTTGAGGTTTTCTTAGCCAACCTAGGGATCAGGCATGCCCTCACAGCTCCTTTTCATCCTGCTAGTAATGGCATGGCTGAAAGGGCAGTCAGGTCAGTTAAGGAGGCCCTGGAAAGGTTTGGCCCAATAGACTGGCACTTTAAGCTTGCTAGGTACCTTTTGACCAACATACAACCCCCTGTACCACTACTAACAAGTTTCCAGCTAAGCTCCTCATGGGCAGACGCCTGAGAACCACCCTAGATAGGCTCCATCCTCATTATGCCCCAGTCATCCCTCTGGTGTCAGATAGCCAGACAAGGGAGTTTGCTCAACATGACCAAGTCTATGCCCATAACTACGCGGGTCACCCCTTATGGGTGCCAGAGCAAATTGTGGCAGTAACAGGTCCTAAGTCTTACAGGGTCTTGCTGCAAGACAGTCGCACCTGGCACCGGCACATCGAACAGCTAAGAGGCACTGGAGCGTGGCTACAGATGACCCTCATTACATGCCAAGCGAAACAGACCAGCCGACACACGCAGAGACTTCCCCGAGACAGTACAAGCGAGTAAGCCTACCTGGACTGCCGCCGGTTCCTCACCCAGGGTCACCCGAAGCTGAGACTCCTGTCCCTTCAAATCCAGAAGCAGCCCGGCAAGCAGAGGGCTTCTTTTCTGCAGCAGCTCCACCAGAACTGAGATGAACCGGCCACCTGCACAGGCACCTGGCCTACCGGACTACGCATGCTCCATGCTAGGGGAAAGGAGTGTAGCGTTCAATGAACTAACCCGCAGTCTTCACTCTGGTCCGCTCTTCTAGCAGGAACACGGACTGCTCCTATTGGTTGATGCCATTTGACAGCCGGCTATAAAAGGAGCTGTCAAACGGCATCAGCTGTTGCCACCAGCTGACTGCCCTGTTAGCACGGCAGCTGCGGCAACCCTTTATTTTTGTAATAAAGTTACAGTTGACATTCACTCTGAGTCTGCCTCAGATTATTACCGCCGCTCCACAACACTCAAACTAACCTCTATTGACCTCACCCCATTCCTAAGAGATCTGTAAGGGGTGTGCATAAGCGCACAATCCTACCATACCTGTTCTATTGTCCCCAATTATAAGTTCCTATTTAATGTATTTAAACTTATGTTTATTCTTATTTTTATTATATTGTGTTTGACAAAATAAGTAAATAAACAAATAAATAAATAAACAAACAATATGCATAATCTGTGCAAAACACTCTTCACTCATCATACTTGCTTCTATTGCTGTTAAAGCAGCATTTCCAGTTTTAACCAAGGTTCTGCCAAACCAAATGTCAGTTCCTCCACTCATTATGACAAGTTGCTTTACAAATATTTTACCAAAATAAGCAGCATTGATTATAATAAATACAAAATAGATTTTTATTTTAGGAATATATAAAACTTTATTTTTGATATTACTAAAAAATAGAAAATATATTTTACTGAGATCTCAATGCAACATGATTATTACAAATGTTTAAGTGCATGACTCACCTCTACAATAATATAGATACCGTTAAAACATGTTTTCTTCTGATAAATTAGAATTTAAGAATTAGAATTAGAATTCTTATTGGCTAAGTGTGATTAGACACACAAGGAATTTGTTTCCAGTACGTAAGCTCTCAATGTACATACAACAATACTGATAACAACAAAGTTATAGTCATATCATAAGGATATAGATAATAGGGAAGGTGAGAATAATAATGGTGATACTGCCTTTTTAGATAGTGTGACAATGTTGTGGGAATTAGTTGTTTAGCAGAGTGATGGCATGGGGGTTTAAACAATTTACATGAAATTGTTAGGTATTTATATAATACGAAAATAAGGTAAAATGCAACAGCAAATTATAAATTATAAATACTTTTCGTGAAACTAGAAAAAAAATCAACTGTCATCACATAACGTATGTTGATATCTTTATCACATTATACCAAAAATAAATAAAGTAGCTAAATGAAGTAGTGAAATGCCCAGCATACTTCTGATCATAGTGTATATATCTGATCAAATTCATGCATCTAAGATTTACAACAGACAGTGGAAAATGTTTCTACTATTATATTACTATTTTATTGATTATTTTATTTTAAAATTTTATAAATACAATTTTACCACATTATATTTATTATTTATATTATTTTGTAATGTTGTATGGTTATGTATGAATATCTGATGTATGTTGACTCTAATCTCAAGCAAATTATTCCTGTTTCAGAGACCACAGATTGAAAAGGAAATGAGAAAGTAATTATCAATCTGAACAGTAAACATTGTGAAAGAATAGTAGGGGAAAGGGGTGAAGGAGTAAGTATTGTGTTTATGCTTAAAGAATGTAAGAAATCTAATACTTATTTCTTCCAGTAATAGTACTAAACCTTCATGGACATGATTTTCCACATTTTTATGGTTAGATTTCTATGGTTTTAGCAGACATATAACAAACAGCAATTTTTTCTGGATGAAGAAGCTGAGGTTTTAAAAAAAGTGGTGCAGCTGTCCAGTATCAGCAAAGCTGCTGTAGCAAGATAAAAGTGAAATTGCTTTGACTATTGCAAAGTTGCATTGTAGTTGATTTTGCATCTGACAGTGAAAAAAACTAATATGTGTACTAGTATGAATCAGCAAAACTAATATGCTAATCAATTAATGCAGTGACAGCTCATCAAAAGCAAAGTGCTGATTTAAGACTTTGGCCCAGAAAGAATTGACACCACATCGATATACAATAAAAAAAGTTAGATATGCCAGCACTGACATAAAAAGGCTTGATTGCTACATTATCTATTGATTAGTGTGTTTAAAATCTCAGTCAAGGCTAAAAAATAAACAGAGACTTACAAAATGTCATTCTTAGCAGCAACTTTCTTTCTAATTTCTGACATGCTATATGCAGGGGAAAATATTGTATGCAATTTTTCCCTAACCAAATAAAAATTGTGCAATATAATAAATTGTATGAGTAAAATGGAAATTACATGTTGATGGTGTATTAAAATGGCTACATTTTCTTTCCTAAAATATAAAAACTAGAAAATTAATAATACAAACAAATACAATACAGGTAGACTTCACTTATTAACTACTTTGTGCAGTAAATTAGGATGAAATTAGGATGGTGCTAAAAAACTAATTTTGAAACCAAAGCAGGCATTTATACCTTTTGTAGCATTCTTCAGTCACGTGATCACTATTACAATTAGTACACATTGCCCTGTGCTTATCCCATCTTTTTTTTCTTGCCCACACTAACTAGAGGGATTGGAAGAAATTACTTATGAGAAAACAGATCCAAAATGTGAAATACACATTGAAAGGAATGTACTGGAACAGTCTTGGAACCAAAAGGCTTGGTACATGAACAGTGGTATATTCCTTGTTGTGTGCCACCTTATTCTCTTATAAACTCTTCCTATTCAAGAAATATAAATACAAACACGGTCATCCCCATCTTCCAAAAAGGAAACCCCAAATACGCTCTAGATATGATAAAAATTCCAAAACAGAAGGTTTCTATGATAAATCGACTGATTTAGATAAGATCTTGACAGGTACTGATGAAAAGGTGATTAAAAAATTGTATGGATATTTATTATAAATTAAGTTAGAAAAAGGACAAGTAAAAGAAACAATGATTGCTTGGGGGAAAAATTTCAGATATGGGATTGATTTAGAGAAATGGCAAAATTGTGGTCCCAAAATTATAAAAATGACAATGTCAACAGCATATTAAAAAAATTGTATAAGATGTTTTACAGGTGACATCTACCCCCAACAAGAATAGCAAGAATGTTCAAGAACAAATCTGAAAAATGTTGGAAATGTCATCAGATACCCGGTTCATATTACCATATGTGGTGGACGTGTGTGGAGGCTAAAAGATATTGGACTAAAATCCACACATGATTGGAAAAAATGACAAAAAAACACATAGACTTGAAACCAGAGATATTTTTATTGGGAATTTTACCTGAAATATACAGTAAGGAATTGAAATATTTGATTGTAAATGTATTAACAGCGGCTAGAATTATGTTTGCTAAAAACTGGAAAAATGAGAAAATACCAACGCAGGAAATTATTAAGAAAATAATGGAATTTGCTGAAATGAGTAGATTGACATTTGAAATTAGAGAACAAGAAGATAAAACAATTTTATAAGATTTGGGATTTATTTTATCAATGGTTAGACAATAAAATATGGTAATGAAATATCTAGAATTTTAGAATATAAAGAATATATAAAGATGTATTATCTTTATCATAATCATAATATAATTATGGGATAGAGTTGTCATAAAATAAATCAATTAAAATATGGATTATCTTGCATAGCATGAACGAATAATAGTATAGTCAAATGATTAATTAACAATTATATCAATGTATTTAGGAATATTTGATAGATAATATGAGAACAAATACAAGTAATTGTAAGTGATGACTATGAAGTGGATGCACAAAACAATCTGTAAACCAACCGACACACTGTATGTACATAAGTGGAAGATGGCTTGATGTTTTTATGTTGTGTTTGTGTATGTTTGTCTAAAAAATAATAAAACTTTTTTTTTAAATAAAGGAGACCCCAGCTTAGTTAAAAACTACAGGCCAATATCTTTATGCTGCGTCACCTGTAAAGTCATGGAATTAATTATTAACCAATCCATTATCCTCCACTTAGAGATAAACAACCTACTCTCTAATAAACTATTTGGTTTCAGGAAAAAACTATCCTGTAATCTGCAACTCTTACATTGTAAAAACATATGGGCTACACAACTTGATCAGAGCAAAGCAATAGATGCAATTTACATAGACTTCTGTAAAGCCTTTGATTCAGTGGTACAATACAAACTACTCCTAAAACTAAAATCTTATTACCATTATCTCTGGATACCTGGATAGAAGCATTCCTGTCAAACAGACAACAAATGGTCAAAATTGGGAGTGTCCTATCAAATTCTGTACCTGTCAATAGTGGTGTCCCCCAAGGCACTGTTCTAGGACCAACTCTCTTCATACTTTACATAAATGACCTCTGTGACCATATTAAGAGCAACTGCGTTCTCTTCACTGATGATGTAAAGCTATTCAACACCATAGACAATACTGCTACCCTTCAAAAAGACCTTGACTATGTATCAGAATGGTCAAACAAATGGCAACTTCAAATCTCAACAAATAAATGCTCTGCCTTACATATTGGCAAAAAAAAAATCAGAAAATAAAATACAAGCTGAATAGTCAAGACCTTGCTGATGATCCAAACTCTGTCAAGGACCTTGGAGTACTCATCTCTAATGATCTAAGAACTAGAGCCCACTTTAACTATATAGCCAAAAAGGCATTAAGAGTTGTTAACCTAATCCTACATAGCTTTTTCTCTGGTAATATCACACTACTAACTAGAGCATACAAAACATTTGCTAGACCAATACTTGAATACAGCTCATCAGTCTGGAACCTGCATTACGTATCTCATATTAATACAGTTGAGAAAGTTCAGAAATATTTCACAAGAAGAGTTCTCCACTCCTCTACTCATTGCAGAATACCTTATGCCACCAGACTTGAAATTCTAGACCTAGAAAACCTAGAATTATGCCGTCTTCGGTCTGATCTAAGTTTAGTACATAAAATTATATATTGCAATGTCCTACCTGTCAACTTCACTTCAACTTCAGCTATAACAATACAAGACCACACATAGATACAAACTCAATGTAAACAGCACCAAACTTGATTGCAGGAAATATAATTTCAGCAACAGAGTGGTCAATGTCTGGAATACTTTACCTGGCTCTGTGGTTTCTTCCCCAAACCCCAAAAACTTTAAGCTTAGACTGTCTACTGTTGACTTCACCCCTTTCCTAAGAGGTCTGTAGGGGGCGTGCACAAGTGCACAAATGTGCCTACCGTGAAGATTCAATGTTTCCTGGAATGTCTTATAAAATTCCACTGGCAAACCATCCGGACCAGGTACTTTCCCAATGTTTTGCTTTTTTAAAGCTTCTGTTAATTCCATCATTGTTGTATTACTTTCTATATTGTTTCAATATCTTTGGGTATCTGGGGCAAATTTGCTTCCTGTAGGTATTGTTGAATTCTTTCTTCCTGAACATTCTCTTGATGGTACAGTTTTCTATAGTAATCTTGAATGATTTTTTTCTTCTCCGCATTTCCATAGCATACATGTCCTTGTTCATTTACCAATTGATTTATTCTTCTCGAGTCTCTTTCCTTTCTCAATTTATATGCTAGCCATCTACCTGGTTTGTTTGCATCTTCAAAATAGTTCTGCTTAGCATTTTTAATTTTTTGTGCTGTTTCTTCTTTTTCCATTAGCCCCATTTTATGCTTAGTTATGTCCATTTTAATTTTAATGTCCTTTTTTGTGGAAATTTCTGTAGTTCTTTTTCCAACTTCTTGAAGTCATCTCCAATATTTTAAAGATTTTTGCGACAGATTTGATAAAATGGGAAAATTTACAATTATCACTGATTGGGAGAATATCTACAATTAATATGAATGTATTGCCTAGAATGTATACTTATTCCAGACAATTCCAATCAGATTAGGGAAAGAATTTTTTGAAGATTTAAACAAAATAGTGCTAAAATACATTTGGCAGGGGAAGAAAGTGAGAATAAAACTTAAATTGCTACGGGATGCAAGAATAAGAGGGGGATTTGTCCAATTGGGAATTATACTAACAAGCGACGAGTCTGATGTGGATAACACTAAGGAACATTTGGTATGATTGGTTAAAGAAATATATTTATTCCAGACAATTCCAATTAGATTAGGAAAATAAATTTTTGAAGATCTAAATAAAATAGTGCTAAAATACATTTGGCAGGGGAAGAAAGAGAGAATAAAACTTAAACTGTTACAAGATGCAAGAATAAGAGGAGGATTCTCTTTGCCCAACTGGGAATTATATTACCAGGTGATGAGTTTGATGTGGGTAAAGGAGTGGATAACACTAAGGAATACTAGACTTTTGAATTTAGAAGGACATATCCTGCTGTTAGGGTGGCGTGCCTTCCTCTGGTATAAGGGAACTAAAACGCAGGGGTATTTTAGAAGACATTATATTTGAGAAGCATTGTTTCTAAACTGGGAGAAGACAAAAAAGCAATATTTTTTAAAAAAATCTGCTATAGTTATCTACTATTGGAGCTTTTTCCTATCCAATAATATATAAAAAGAAACAAACAGTTAGATATGGTGAGATATTGAATGAAAAAGGTGAACTTAAACCTATGCAAGCGTTGGAAGAACAAGGTGTAAAAATGAATTGGTTTTCATATTTGCAAATACAATCTAGATTTGATAAAGATGTTAAAACAGAAGGTATCTATGATAAGTTGACTGATTTAGATAAAATTTTGACAAACTTTATGGACATTTGCTATAGTTTAAATTAGAGGAAGAACAAGTAAAAGAAATAATGATTGCGTGGGGGGAAAATTTCGGATATGGGATTGATTTAGATAAATGGCAAAAATTGTGGTCTCAAAATTATAAAATGACAATGTCAACTGCATATAAAGAAAATTTGTATAAGATGTTTTACAGGTGGCACTTACCCCGACGAGAATTGTGAGGATGTTCAAGAATAAATCGGATAAATGTTGGAAATGTCGTCAGATACCTGGTTCATATTACCACATGTGGTGGACATGCTTGTATGCAAAAAGATATTGGACTATAATCCACACATGGTTGGAAAAAATGACAAAACAACACATAGACTTTAAACGTGAGATATTTTTATTGGGAATTATACCAGAAATATATTGTAAAGAATTGAAATATTTGATTGTAAATGTTTTAACAGCAGCTAGAATTGTATTTGGTAAGAATTGGAAAAATGAAAAAATACCTATGCAGGAGGAAATTATTAAGAAAATCACAGACTGTGCTGAAATGAGTAAATTGACATTTGAAATTAGAGAACAAGAGGATAAACAATTTTATATGATATGGGATTTGTTTTATCAATGGTTAAATAAAAAGATATGGTAAAGAAATAGATTAGTAAGCCTTACAATAAAAGTTAATAGATTGATATAGAATACAATATAAAATATATAACCATTGGATGAATGTATAAGATTAAATCATAATGAAAATTAGAATATCTCATATAAAATGATGGAAAAGTCAAATGAATGTTTAATAATTGATATTATATAAGCACAAGCTAGACCGATAAGTTGAGAATTTATATAACTTGTGAGTAATGGTAAAAAAAAGGGTAGCACAAAAGATTGTAACCAACTGACACACTGTATGTATATAATTGAAATAGGTTTTTATGTTTTTATGTTTTTGTTCCTATGTTTGTTGTAAAAATAAAAACTTTGTTTAAAAAAATGATAATATCTGTAATGCGTGTGCAGAAAATTTCACCTCTGATCTAGAGGCAACTCTAGCCACTCTGAGACTCAACCTACAAAATAAGAAACTCTAACCTAAACAAGAAGAATATATCCAAACTGACCATAATAAGAAACAATCAATTACGAGAAGAAATGATCTGTATATGAATATTTAGAAAAAGACTGATGGAAACATGTCACTCATAGAAGAAGAAGAAAATAATCAAGAACTCGCTGTCTAGTTCAACCCAATCCAGTGCAGTCCCACTGAAGCTGAGCAATCAATTTCTGGAAGAAAGCATGCAGACAGCTGGAAAAGGGACATCATCAATTGTTATAGGAAGAAAAGACTTCCACAGGGAAAAAAAAAAAAGACAAGTGTTGGTGATAGGAGACTCAGTTCTAAATGGAACTGATTCAGCTATCTATAGACCATACAATCAATCTAGGGAGGTATGTTGTCTCCCTGGAGCAAAAATCAGATGTGTGGTTTAGAACCTTACTAAAATAATCAAGCTCACAAATTACTCTCCCTTTCTTTTCCTTAACGTGGGAATGACCAACGTGACAATGAACCTAAAAACAATATCAAGAGACTAGAGGCAGCTTGGCAAGAATGTTAAGGAGTTAAGGAATTTGAGTTGGTAATAAATATTTAATTCCTCTAGAGCAGATTGGCTGCATATTATTGTATTTGCAAAAAAGAAAAAAATATATAAAAAAAGAAAAAAATAACCTGGAAGACAGAAAACTTACAAGAACATCTTGCACAATTTCATTATATAATGCTGAGTTAATTTATCTATGGAACTAGCCAGATTAAGGTGTTCAGCAACGTTAAACAACTAAATTAGATTCAATTTGTCATGTCCCAGTATATTTTATCAAAACAAGACAGTGGACATTTTGGAGGGAGGAGGGGTGGCATGATGTTAACCTTTATTTATTTGTTCCCACAAATTCAATCATCAGGTGCATTTTTCTTCTGTAGTTTGAAAGTAGTCCTTTCCTTTCATGTCATTTCAAGTGCTCTTGTCTGTTTACCCTAGAGCATTTTACTTTCTTACAAGTTAACTCCAACAATTGACTGGCTTTTTCAAGGAGGGGGAAAGTCCTTCTGAAACAATACTTGCCTGATCTAGAGCTTCTAAGCTCTTTATCTTTACTGTTTATATATTGTAATAGTTAAATGTTTAAGTAGCATTTCTGGTGGTTCACATTCAGTGGCATCATCTTTTATCATTTTTCCTTTCTTCATTTTAACCAGCTGAGAACTAAGCACTAAAAAAAATAAAGGATTAAAGCATTTCATTGTCTGGTCACCTAAGAAAAAAGGTCACCTCAACTGATTGAAGAAATAATGAAACATTACAATATTACACTTATATTTTTTTATTTTTAAAAAGCCCTCAGTTACATGAGGAAAGTTACCTAGGTAGTTGAAAAAGAAATGTTTTTTTTTAAATATGCATGCTGGGTTTTGAACTGGCAATCTTTTACCTAGCAGGTAAAATTCTTAGCCATTGTTCTACTTCAATATTAACAAATCAACACCTAGATTTCATTACAGTGCAAAGCAGCTGGAAACAAAATAAATTTTATTTTAAAGGTGGTATTCTGCGTGTGTGTGTGTGTGTGTGTGTGTGTGTGTGTGTGTGTATATACTTTATAAGATTGTATATTTAATTTTATTTTATGTACTTATATTATCACACTTCTTTGTAGGTGTGCACCTGCATGTGTATAAACACACACACACGCACAAACACACACTTTAATTCATACATATAAAGATATATAGTATATGTCCTGGAAAACCCACTCACAGAAAGGAATACATTTATTGTGCAATAAGCACCATTTTATAGAAACAAAAATGTTTGCATTGTGCAAAGAGGTACTTCCCATATAAAGCACCTCTTTTTCATCAAAACAGCAACTACAATGTGTTTGCAAGTCTTGTATGACTGCTTTGGAAGTTGTTCCTCACTGCTTTTTCATTATTTGTGCATTCATATTCACATTCCAACAGAGCCAGCTGGAAGGAGCTTCTGAAGAAGTTACACAAGCTTTCCAAACAAAATAGCTTCTTTAAATATTATAAAAGAGAGGCTTTGTCAATGCTTCCATCATTGTGAAGCACCTCTTTCAAAAAGTTTGAACAGTCTTAAATGATATTACACTTTTAAAATAAAACAATATAATGAGCCTTTCTAAGTACGAATATATTTTAAAATGTTATATTTCATTAAAGAAAATTAAATGAAGTTATGACTCAATGTACATCAGTTTGTCCCAATTACATCTTGCTCTCTGTGGATACGGATTTATCCATTCAACCCACCTATGGAGCACATGGATTCATCTCCAGCTATCACATTTTTTAACCTGTTGGATGTTATAAACCAAGCAAAAAAATTCTGAGGCATAAAGATGGATTGCTTGACTCTTCCAACCCCCAGTGGTCCCCAACCTTTGTGTTTGGCGGCCCAGCTGGGGAGGAAGAACTGGACTGCAGAACTGTAGGGTGGAGGCACATGTGCAAGCAGCTCAACTTGTGTGAGTGATACTGTGGCATTCACATGCAGCTTGACTTTCACAAGTTGAGCTGTGTGCTCATGTGCACAAGTGCTGGCCCATTGCTCACACAAATTGAGCGGTGATCACACGTATAGACAGCGATCCACTCTTTGGATAGCCCAGTTCTATGTAGGCTGCAGCTCAGAGGTGGGCCACTGCAGAGGTGGTATTCAGCAGGTTCTGACCAGTTCTGGAGAACTGGTAGTGGAAATTTTGAGTAGTTCAGAGAACCAGAAAATGCCACCTCTGACTGGCCCTGCCCTCATCTATTCTCTGCCTCCCATTGAGTCCCAGCTGATTGGCTGGGTCTTCTTTGGTTGCCCTGCATAGGAGAACGGAGCTGGAAAGCAGGTTAGTGGGGTGAGGAGGGAATGGAGATTTTACAATATCCTTCCCCTGCCATGCACACCAAGCCATACCATGCCATGCCCACCAAGCCATACCCACAAAACCAGTAGTAAAAAAAAATTGAATCCCACCTCTGGGCGGTGGCCCAGGGTTTGGGGATCCCTGGTTTAATCATATTCCCTAGCACAGTGGTCACTAACAAGTGGTCCGCGGCCCACAGGTGGTCCACGAGAAAGTTTTGGTGGCTCACAGAGAAATGTCACCCCCAAAACAGTCCCCAAAAGCAATTAATCCAGGCTGTGAGGGAAAAACAAGGCGCCAACCACCTTGCCCGTGGGAAGCCTCCCCACCCACTCACTCCTTACCTGGCAAGCTTGCCTACTAATTTGGTATTTTTCCTTTGTTTTTCCCGACCATCAGCTGTTCTGCTATGCCAGGAGATTTAGATTAGAAATTAGAAAACCTTTGGATTTCTTGCTTTCTAGCTAATCTAAAAGCAGATCCAAACCTTCCTTAGGACTGAAGCTTCTATTATTTAGTGCAGACTCAGGTAGCCGATGGCAGAAAGATAGATGTCTGAATGAATCTGTGATTCTGTGAGCAACTCAATCTGCCTGCCTGCTTTGCCTGATTTTGGGTAAAAGTTGCTCTTTTTTTATAAAAAATTCAATATTTACATACATGGTGTGTTGTGAGTTAATTTTGTGAGTTTGCTTGCTAGCAAATTTTATGAATTTGCTTTCAAGGAAATTTTATGTGACAGATTCAGGTAGCCGATAGTAGAAAGATAGATCTCTGAGTGAATCTGTGATTCTGTGAGCAACTCAATCTGCCTGCCTGCTTTGCCTGATTTTGAGCTCTTTTTTAATAAAAAATTCAATATTTACATAAATACTTATAATATTTACATACAAGCCATGACCAGCCAGTCACATGACCACCAAACCACACCCACAAATTAGGCCATGGCCACAGATCTGGCTGTTAAGAAATTTGAATACTACCCCTGCCTCTACAAACTGTGTTTGTATGTGTACTGTGTGTGTGTATGTGGGGGGGGGGTAGAGAGGTTAGATAAGATTTCTCTCTCTCTCTCTCTCTCTCCCACCAACATCAGCAAGCCACCATCAGTCAAAATTCATATTAGTGGTCCCCGGAATTTAAAATTATGAATTTGGTGGTCCCTGAGGTCCAAAAGGTTGTCAACCCCTGCCCTAGCAAACTTCAGAAACTGAAAATCATGCAATATATAAGAAACTAATAAAAGGGGGAACAGCCAGATTAGTATCTTTTCTTTGGTATATTAATGTTCTGTCTCACCTGTATCCACAGGTGAGAATCCAAAGTTCCACAGTTATAATACTCAAACAAATGAACATAGACAATGCAGAGTTAAAGGTTTCTGTTTACTCAGTCCTCGGCAGTCTTCCCAGAATCTGTCCGAGCTGACTATAATTCACGACGCTGCATCCAAGAAGTCCGAACGTACTCTTCCAATCCCATAATGCACTTTGCTCCAAGCAAAGATTGAGAGCCAGCACGCCTCCTTAAATCCCCTGAAGGGGCGTGTCAGTCTCTCTAATTAATCCCTGGCTTGACGTCTCCTTTCAGATTGTGATTGACGTTTCAATCTTCTTCTAGTCCTAGCATCAAGCCAACATCCGTCAGTCTCGTCCTCACTCGAAGTCTCTGACTCATTCTGTGGATCAGCTGCTGACATCCGACGCATGAATGAAGTAGAAGGTTCTGGAGACGACCGTCTCTCCGACACTCTCTCATCCTCCTGGCTCACATCTGTGTCCTCTGATACCTCAGACTCCACATTCACAGCAGGCTCAAACCTCCTGTCTTCAGATTCATCAGATTCAAAAGTCCTAGCAGGGTCAATCCTTCCAGTCACAACATATTAATATGAAATATGAAGAGGAACTATATTTTATATAAAAGGGCTTTTAAAACTATGGTTACCATATCAAGATATTTTTAAAATTTTGACTACCTATGTAAAATGAACAAAGCCTTTTACAATGTAGAAACATCCAGAACTGTTGATTTGAAAAACTTTCTTTTTATATTACAGTTATGAATAATTTAACTTCTACTGTAAATGTTAAGGAAATAGATTAAATATTTATTCATTCTAGACCTATATTCAGTAGTATAGCTGATTTGACTCACAAGAATTTTGCAAGGCCTTGGGAACAGAATTAAGTGCTATGTCTTATTCCCAATCAACAGATCCAGACAAAGCAGTACAGCAATTAAACATTTTCCATGACTTATATATTCTATGCCTAACAACATATATGCAGCCTTATACTTGGACAAATATCTGCAGCTCCGGTGACATAGTTTTTTTTCAAAGTACTAAAATATACTTGTGAATGCATAAAATAAGAACAAATTAAATTTGTATTTCTAAATATTCATCCATTGCTAAATGTTCCAAGAAGGCATACAAGGAATTCAAACTCGGTTTCTTTTTTGGTAGATTTTCAGACTCATTCCTAAACTGGACAACCAGCTAAATATGAGCCAGTGGTATGCAGCAGCAGCCAAAAAAGCTAATGCAACCCTAAGTTGCATTAACAGAGGGATACAATCAAGTTCAAATGATACAATTATACCACTCTATAAAGCCTTAGTAATACCACACCTAGAGTACTGCATCCAATTTTGGTCTGTAACTCCTTGCTCACTGCATATGCCAAATGCTTTTTATTTTGCTTTATTATGGATTAGTTCACTTTATTACTATGGTAAATAAATTATTTCATATTAAGGACAACAGAACACCAAATTTCATTTTATAAACTTGTTAAGATTCTTTTAAATAAGTTAAGCAGCCACTTGTTAGAAAGCAGATAGATTTTTCTCTTGTTTCAGAGTGTTATGGCTGCTAACTTAATAGAACATATCTGCAAATCTGCAAAAAAATTAACTGAGGTTAGAAGGTAAAATTCAGTAAATTAATTGTTAATAAAACTACCTGCCTGATGTTAGCAAGCCTTCTGTATGATTGGAAATATAAACTCATACTACTTTTACCGATTAAAGTTATAAGATAATCAAAACTTTTATTATTTTTCATATCGAAGTAGGAAAGGTAGGAAAAATGTATACCATAGCAGCAAAATGTCTATGCTACATTGCATCATAATTTACACAGCTTTTGGTCATGACTTAGTACTCAAGTTTACATTTTTTCTAAAGGATAAAGTGAACTTAAAACAGAGGCTTTGTATTAGAAAAAAATTGAATGTGAACTAAATCAAAGATTTACTGTAAGAAAATCAACACAGAACATTTTTTCATGAGCATTTTATAGTATATAAAAGCCTGGAGATATACAGTAGATTATTATCATAATCATACATGGCTTAAAATAATAATTTAAGGTCAATGCATATCAAACTGAAATTTCTCTTCCCTCTGGCCATATAAAACTAAATACCGATATAAAATCGAACGCAAGTAGAGAACAAAAAAAATGGAAGTAGAACACGTCAATTCATCTTCCCCTGAATTGGTTCATATAACTGGTTTGTTATAAATGAATATTAACATTCTACCTTCCCTTACACCTTCTTGTTTCACCTCACCTATTACAATAAGCATATTCAAAATTATTTGGGGTCTTACCTTGGAATTAATTGAGCAAAAAGCAGATTTTTTTTAGAAATCGTTCTTTGAGGAAAATTATTTTGTACATAACACTGGTTTAGCAAAAATAACAGAAGCACTTCAGTATTTTGTAGTACCCTTACTGTTCAAATCTAGCTAATATAAAACTGCAAAGATCATTTTTTTCAGCATAAGAATAATATAAATACTTTTCTACATCACTATATTGAGCATTTAAGTGCATTATCATTGAGCTCCTATTGTGGACTAGATTTGTTATTACCAAGGTTTTCCAAAATGGATATTAGTTCCTCACTGGCCAGGATAAACATTAAGAACCTCAAAATCTAGATTCTCTGTTTGCTGAGTATAGAAGTCTACTATCTTTGTGATGTATGAATAATTGACTGACTAAACAAAGAGACATAAAAACAAATAGATCAATAGTCCACTTGTTAACTTGGTTAAAGAATTGAATATTTCCCTTATTTCATTAAGGAATCAATTGAAACTTTGGAACCCGAAGATCTAATTCCAAGATATAATCACTAATATATTTCACTATATATTTTACTATATATATTATCACTCATATATTTGATTAAGATTTTAAATTGCTTTCCATGCTATTAAATTGAAAAATTATATATTTTAAAAATGGAACCTATTGAAGTGCATTATATATATTCATAAATAAATATGCAGATTTAATACAAAAAAATGAGAAAATTGCTATCTGAAATGATAGAGATAAAAAATCTACACCATAATCTCAAGTATTATTAGTTAGTGTTTTTAGCAGTATCACAATAATGTCATTTGCATTTGTGCCAAATTAAAAAAATAAAATAAAAAGTAAGAATATTTTCAAACAATCTAACTAAAACTTGGCCATACTTTCCTTTTAGTTAGTTATAAATATTATTTAACTTTTAACTGAACACAATTGCAGATATTCCTGTCCAAGATGAGCAATCAGCTTGCTAGTTAAGTAGATTTTTGAAAGAACACTCATACACTTATTCTTACTTCAGCCAATATCTTGCCAAGGCAAAAAGCTAAGTGTTGGCCAAGCATAAATCCCCTCTACCAACTGTCAGGATATAGTATGGTATCTAAATGAAAGTGATCTTTTTCCATCTTCTATTTCATTTAATTCCAAAAGTATGTGAAGTCCTGCAAGAGTTTAATTGATTGTCTTTTGTCAACCCTTTCAGAACCCTGTGTATTAATATGCAGTAGGTTTTATCAGTAAATTAAGTTGAAAAATAAGTAGAAATGCTACCTCTTTTCCAAGTGATTAGTAATTTTTAGTTACTAAAAATTTAAAGATATATACATTTGTTGAGCAAAATCAAGATTATTACCACAGCCTTGAAAAAATGTGGTGGGGGCAAGGATAGGATGCAAAGACTGCAAAAGTTAATATCACAAAAAAAACAAAACCCTTTTAACTACAGATAAGAATACTCACAAAGTGTTGTGGTGATTCAGTTGCTCTTTGCTCCTTTGCTTCAATAGCAATTTCAAAATGCAATGTGTGATGACCCAGGGTGGGATACAAAATAAATACAGAAACAAAAAACAGGTGAAGCCCCTTATATTCCTTTACTTTGCTTCCAAGCTCCAAATACCCTTGACTGGAGACAAAAAAACTCCCACACAAGCAGTTAAAGAAGGAGGAAATGCCATTTAAGTTATAAAGAGTAAAAAAATAACACAAACCAGGCAAGATAAGGGCTTGAAAACATTCACAGATGTCAGAACACATACTGGGAAGGACACCAAACTCAGAGAGAAACAATAAACTAGAAACATTTCCACGCTTTGTTTCCAGCACTGGCCGGTACACCTCTGCCCTTCCCCAGCCTCCTCCACAACCTCCGGAGCCACACGTCCACTCCCTGTTGGCTGTTCCTGCTTTCCCTCAGAGTCAGTCTCTACCAGGGGCATGACACAATGTTAAGGGAATAAGCCAAGCAATAGAAGCTATATATCATAACCAAACGGCAAAGGTAATGATAGAGGGAGAACTGACAGACTCTATTGATATAAGAAAAGGAACAAGACAAGGGTGCCCACTATCACCTTTGCTGTTTGTGTTAACCTTGGAAGTGTTAAACAGAAATATTAGAGAAAAAAAGGATATAAAAGGGATGAAAATTAAAAAGGAAGAATTCAAGTTGCAAGCATTTGCAGATGATCTGGTTTTCATTTTAGAAGACCCATTAGAAACAGCATCAAAAATGATAGAAAGAGGTATATGGAAAAGTGGCTGGTTTGAAAATAAATAAAGATAAAACAAAGATCTTGACAAAGAATATGCTATCAAGACAAAAGAAAGTACTGGTGGATGTATTGAAAATTCAGGTCATGAATAAGATCAAGTACTTGGGGATACATTTGACAGTAAGATGTAGTACACTATATAAAATAGAATAATTATATCAAACGTAAGCAGCAGATGGCACTAGATTTGGAAAAATGGGAAAATTTACAACTGTCATTAATAGGGAGAATATGAACAATCAAGATAAATATACTACCCAGAATTTTATATTTGTTCCAAACAATTCCAGTTAGGCTTGGAAAAGATTATTTTGAAGATTTAAATAAAATTGTGTTGAAATATATATGGCAAGGTAAGAAAGCGAGAATAAAGTTAAAACTTTTGTAAGATGCCAGAATAAGAGGAGGATTTGGTTTACCTAATTGGGAGTTGTATTACCAAGCTACAAATTTGATGTGGGTTAAGGAATGGATAACATTAAGAAATACTAGATTGTTGACATTAGAAGGACATGATCTGTTGTTGGGGTGGCATGCTTTTCTATGGTATAAAGGAACTAAAACACAGGGGTATTTTAGAAGACATTATATACGGGAGTCTCTGTGGTTAAACAGGGAGAAGACTAAAAGGCAATATTATTTGAAAATTCCAGTCTGGCTATCAACTATTGAAGCATTTTCTTATCCTATAGTATAAAAAAAGGAACAAACAGTTAGATATGGGGAAATATTGAATGAAAAGGGTGAACTTAAATTGATGCAAAAATTAGAGGAACAAGGTATAAAGATGAATTGGTTTTCATATGTGCAAATACATTTAAGGTATGATAAAGATATAAAATGGAAGGTTTCTATGATAAACTGACTGATTTAGATAAGATTTTGACAGGT
The DNA here is from genome assembly GCF_900518735.1 of Pseudonaja textilis. The sequence goes on along the minus strand of NW_020769346.1, from coordinate 5,453,290 downwards.
ACTGATGAAAAGGTGAATAAAAAATTATATGGATATTTATTAGAAATTAAACTAGAAGAAGAGCAAATTAAAGAAACAATGATTGCTTGGGGGAAGAATTTTGGATATGGGATTGATCTAGAGAAGTGGCAAAAACTATGGTCTCAAAATTATAAAATGACAATGTTAACAGCATATAAAGAAAATTTGTATAAGATGTTTTACAGGTGGCATTTTCCCCCGACAAGAATAACAAGAATGTTCAAGAACAAATCTGAAAAATGTTGGAAATGTCATCAGACACCTGGCTCATATTACCATATGTGGTGGACATGTGCGGATGCCAAAAAATATTGAACTAAAATCCACACGTGGTTGGAAAAAATGACAAAAAAGGCATATAGACTTGAAACCAGAGATATTTTTATTGGGAATTTTACCTGAAATATATAGTAAAGAATTGAAATACCTGATTGTAAATGTATTAACAGCGGCTAGGATTGTATTTGCCAAAAACTGGAAAAATGAGAAAATATCATTACAGGAGGAAATCATTAAGAAAATATTGGAATGTGCTGAAATGAGTAGATTGACATTTGAAATCAGAGAACAAGATGATAAACAATTTTATGAAATTTGGGATCTATTCTATCAATGGTTAGACAATAAAACATGGTAATGAAATATGTAGATTCTTAGAAAATAATAAACATATAAAGATGTATTCTTTTCTTATTATATCTACAAAATGATTGTAGGATAGATTTGAGATGATAATATGAACTCTCATAAAACAAATTAAGTAAAATATGGATTATTTTGTTAAACATGAATGAATAAAAGTATAGTCAAATGATTGATTAACAGTGATATTAATGTATTTAATATTTGATTGAAAATATGAGAATATATACAATGTAATTGTAATTGAAGACTACGAAATGGAAGCACAAAACAATTTGTAAACCAACCGACACACTGTATGTATATATATGGAAGATGGCTTGATGTTTTTATGTTTTGTTTCTCTGTGTTCGTCTTAAAAACCAATAAAAATTTTTTAAAAAGTGTAGGTATCTAAAGTCAGAAAAGCATAAAGAGAATATTGAATAAAATACATTAAGGATAAGCAACACTACCACTCCCTCCCTACTGGGAATAGGAAAAAAGTATGAAGAAGGCTTAAAATATGTTTCACAGTATTAGAACATTTTTAATATCCTTAAATATGCTAATAATTTTTGGAGTAATTACAAAATTCATTTGGCAAGCATAAATAAAGAACTGGTACAGGTTTTGATTTCCGGTTTGAGCTTCTTCAGTAACAGACCGAAACCTCATCTCTTCGAGGCTTTGATCCGTGCTTGCCGCTGGAGTGCCCCGAGCCGGCTGGTTTCAGGGCTAAGCCACTCCGTAGAGGTGGTGAAGAGCGGGGAGACTGCCTGCAGGGTTGAGGATAGCCGCATCTCTCCTCCCAGCTGGCCATTACTCCCTTTCCTGAAGGCTGTTGTAGCGGTGGTCAGAAATGGCCACCACAAAGAAGAACTTGACTAGAAAAGAATGTGCAGGAGGAAGAAAAGAAGAGAAAGTTTTGGTTGACTGGGTCAAACAGCAAAAGCAACAAATAAGGTACCCTGGAATTTAAACTTAACAACATTGTTCCCAAAGAAGATTTTGAAGCTGCGAAGGAGACAGAAAAGGGAAAGGATTGGGTTTTTTTTTCTTCCCTTCCTTATACTGACAGCTAAGAGACTTAAGCAAGAAACTGAAAAAAAAAATCCACTTTGACATTAATAGGCATCTAAGCTGAAAATAAAAGTCAAAGGGATAAATAAAGTTTTCTGGACATTTAAAAGTTTTTAAAAGCTGGAAAGGAGAAAAAAAAGAATAGAAGGGCAGGATCTGGAAAAATGGAGGAGTCTGCCTGGAATTAAGGAATGGAACTGTAATTAAAAGAAACTTACAGTGAAATTTTAACAAGATTCCTCAAAGATACATTTTAATGGAAATTTGGTAACAAAATAACAGAACCCCAGGAAGAGAAAGTGGAAAAAAGAAGCAAGTAGAAACAGCCTTGGATTATTTGGATTACTTGGTGATTTTTGGTTTTTTGCATCTAGATGACTAAAATTAACTGGTTGTTTAAAAGTTTTTAAAATGGTATCACTCTTAGAAGAACTGAAAACGGAATTTAAAAATGGAAAGAAGACGCACAAGAAGGGAGAAGTTCTTTTGACTTCGTGTTTCAATTCTTAGAAATGGAGATCTGGAATTATGAGAAGCAACAAGAAACGCTTGCAGAACAAGAAGATTGGGACAAAGAAGAAGCCATCTTTAATGATCAAATAATTTTAAGTGGGGGGAAAAAAGAAAAGGAGGGAAAGAGAGTGAAAGGTTTAAGATTAGAAAAAACAACCAAAAAGAAGAAGAACAATTTGAAAGATAAGTAGAATATTAGAAAGCAACAGAAGAGGGGATTACAGATGAGAGAGTTAGAAGTAGAGAGATGAGGGGGTAAAAAGGGGAGGGAGAAGAAGAGGGAGAAGAAGGCAAGGAAAAGAAGTTGTAAAAGACAGAAACAAGAAATGGAGAAACAGGGAAAAGATATAAGGATTGTAACCATAAGTTTGTTTAGAGATAATGGGTGAAAATTTAATTGTAAAAGGGATTCTGCAAAGGTACATAAGATAGCTTTGTTATATTACAAATAGAAATAACTTTAGAAAATATGATGATGGATAAAATATTTATTGTAATGCAGTGGGATGTTTGTTAATAAATAAATGAATTAAAATGATTGAGAGAATTAAAAGGGAACATTTTTAATTATTAGTAATGATTTATAAAAATATAAGTGAGAAATATGGGGGAAAAAGAATTAACTATGGAAAGCTTATAAGTGTTTCCCAAGGAAGTATGATATTCAATTGAAAAGAAATGTTAAAGATGTTAAGATGC